>WOVY01004882.1:0-20954 GCA_013436015.1 Rhipicephalus annulatus | reverse complement strand
TGGCCGATATGTCTTGGTTCGCAATACTCCCGTCCTGGCCTCAAACAGTAGGGAACTACCCCGAGTATTATCATAATCCTTTTCTTGGCAATTCCTGCTTAAAGTACGATAGATCTCTAGTGCGGACTTGTTATCATGCCCATTCTCCACATATCGGTCTCAGCTTCCTTCACCTTCTTCTTAACCGATAATTCTTTATGGTTTGGCCCCTGCTGTGTTTCTAAGTATTTACCAGTCAATTTTCTGGTTCGCTTCCTCCATTTTGTATCGACATTCTTCATGTACAAGTAGCTGAAAACCTTCCTAGCCCAACGCTCCTCCCCATTTCTCTCATCGCTTCTCAAATTTTATCTTGCTGCTAGCTTCCCTGCCCTCAAATGATGTCCATCCCATATCACCTGTACTCCCTGATTTGGTGTATTTCCTGAGCTCCTAAGGCAAGCCTACCTATTCCACGCTGCTTAATTTCTAATCTTGCTTGAACTTCTGATCTCATGCACAAGACCGCATTGCCGAACGTCAGACCAGGAACCATGATCCATTTCCATATTCCCCTCATCACATCATACCTATTGTAATTCCACAATGCCCTGTTTTTCATCACCGCGGCATTCCTGTTACCTTTAGTCGTCACTTATATTTCGTGTTCCCTAGGTACTCGGCCCATTGCGTATCCATACGTCCAGATATTTGTATTTATCTGTTATCTCTAGCGTGACCTCCTGTTATCTATGCTCACTACCTTCAATATTATCAAAATCATGACTGCTGATTTTTCTTTATGAATCTGAAATCTAACCTATCTTTGCAAATCGTCCTTGTTGTCGGCCATCAGGCCATATCATCTGCATACATCAATGTGGTAGTGCCTGTTCAATGAGTTTTCCTCGTTTGATGAAAGGGAGGTTGAATACCAGTTCAATTCCCTCTAATTTGGCTTCTAATCTTTGTAGGTACAACAGGAATAAAAAAGTGACAGAGGACACCCTGCCTAAGCCCCCGTTTTACCTGTCCAGACTTAGATACCTGTTATTCCCACTTTACAACTGCCTTGCCCTTTATAGATATCCTTTAAAATATTAGTTCCTACACTTCCACACCTAGGTGTCCAGTATTCCCACAAGTCCTCTTGAACCACGCTATCAACGCTCCTTGATATCAAAAATGCTAGCCACAGGGGCGTGTGTTCTTTTCTGCTAGTTCGATGCACTGCGTCAGTGAGAACAAATTGTCTTCCAATTGGTGTTCCCGAAACCCATCCTGCGATTCCCCCAGCACCCCTCATCCTCTATCTATGCCTGCAGTCTTTACTTTATATTCTGCATCGCCAGCCTGTAACCTGATGTCACTGTTATAGGACGGTAGTTGTTCATGTGAGCTTGTCCCCCTTTCCTTTATAGATCATGCTCAGCCTGCTAAGTTCCATCCATCGGGACTTCCCCATCGATATATTTTGCTCACTGCCTCTCTCAATGCTGCTTAGACTTCGGACCCTAATGTCTTTATCAGCATAATTGAATGCCATCTGGGCATGCTGATGTACTACTAGGACCCTCTTCAAGCCCTTTCCCACTCTCTTGTGTTAAAAAATGGAGCCATTGCGTCACTTTATTCATCCTCTTCTATTGTTGTGCATAAAACACTTCTTTGTTGAATTTTTTGTCACATTTGTTCTTATATATTTAATAGCTTCGTCCCCTTCTAGCCTAGCACCTTGAGCTGTAGTTATAAAGCTCTGCTCTAGGCTCGTCTCATTCCTTAGGGAGCTTAGATGGTTCAAAATTTCGCAGCTGCCTTTCTGTCTTGTTTATGAAATTCCGCCAGCCACTGAGCTCCCTTTCTTCTAACTTTTTATTTGATCAGAAGAGATGCATCCCTTCCACAGCTTAGAAAGATTTCCCATTTTCTTTCAACATCATCTGTCGGTTCACGCCGCTGTTTAGCATGTCTGTGTTCCCTAGAGGCTTGCTGTCGTTTTTCTATGCCTCTCTTAAGTTCCTCATCCCACCAACTCTTGGATTTGTGCCTTCTTTTCCTGGGTGACTTGTCACGTGCCTTAGCATGCTCTAGTTCAGTTTAATAGATTCGTGTATGTCCACACTGTTTTAGTATCCTCAGTGATTACTTTCTCAATTTGTTTAGTAGCTATTTCTATTTGCCTTTCTGAATAAAAGTTTTCCTGTAGTCGCTCATCTTGTCTCCTTCCCATTTTCCCTGCTCTTCCAAAACTTAGCTTGATACATGTCATCACTACCCAAACTTCTGGAGCCACCTCATCTATGTGCATTCCCTGAGCTTATCATACATCCTATGTGACATCAGTGCGTAATGTCTCGTCAACTGCAGCCTTCCTACCTTCCATGTTATTTGCCCTTCACACTTCTGGGTACTGTTGCAAATGATCAAATTATGCCTTTCACTCATATTCATGATCATTTTGCCTGTTGTTCGGTATACCCATTTATATCTTCTATGTGCGCATTCATATCTCCTAGTATAATTATCTAGCACTTTCCTCCTAACTCCTCAATGTCCTTTGATATACACTCTACTATTGCCTGGTTTTCCTCTCTGGCCTTTGCTCTCGTCCACAAGTACACCAAACAAAGGAGATATGAGAAAGCCGATGGGAGCGCCGTCTCTAGGCACCGCAAGGCACTGGATATCAGCGATAATCTGCTGCGATTATTGAGTTGCGCAGCATCATTTTCAGCCGAGCGGTGGTGCAGTGCTCAACTCTGTCAAGTGAAAGGTGGAAATCGATTCGAGGAGCGTATGTGAATACGGGGGTTAGCCGACCAACCTGAAGAGCAATACGCAGCTTTGTGGCAGTGTCCACTAGTTCTTCGGACGTACGGCGTCTAAGGGCACGCCCTGCTACTGAGCTGGTGGTAACCACCACTGCGTCTTGAGTGCGTAGCACACCTCCGGACCGGATCGCAAAAAGAGAGGTGTGCAAGATTCTAGATAAACTGGAGCGTGAACGCGCGTTGTGCAGAATGCGGATTTCAAGACGCCTAGGTCTCACTTATGATGAAAAGGGAAAGTAAGCCTCGAGCGTCACTTGTCGGTGGGTCTGATATATAAACGGGGATTATGGTAATGCTACTACATCGGAGTGCGATACGTAAGAAGCTAGTGCGCTCGGCACATATAGACGACGTGCTACGCCGCCGATTCCAGGCATACTGTGGTACATGCACTAGTCTGTACGTATCTATCAAAGAAAAATGTTGGACCAGGCAACGCAGCTCCTGCGTGTTCCAACCAGAGCGACTCATCCTGGACCTTGCACGTCAGCTCGCGTGTATAATACAGAATTAAATTCTCAAGTGAGTTTGGCATGACGACCGTCTAGAAATACACGTCCGGTTCACGGAAAAAATTGTTAGACATCGCTGCTTAATTAGGCTGGCCCATAAATACACAAAACCGCGCAGCTTGAAGGATGATAGGACGCAGTCAAAGCAAATACCCGTCCAATCCCGTCATAGAAAGCTTGATGATTGCGTAGAAGAGTGTGGTTCAAGATAATAATCCCAACTGCACTGGAGTGAGATGTCGCGAAAGAAAAGTATCAGTCTAATTAAATGCGCGTTTGAATGCACGAATGTGGCCAATGGTAAAAAATTGGTTTCTTGTGAACACAGAATATCTCACTGTTCTGCGCGAGCTATACTGATACTTCGGCTTGCTTTAATGGGTTACGGAATTCTTTTCTGGGTGCCAGCCATATTTAAATGATTGTGAGTGACTGCCCTGGTCGTGTTTTTCGATTCGGTACCGCGGGGATCTGTCCGGGGGAACTGGAGTACACACACAACACAGCACATTTCGACCCTCTACAAGAAGGTAGAGGTTTCTTCAGTTGCTTGGACTCGGAGCGTCTATCCTGGGTGCCTTCTGAGCTGGTGCCAGACTTGTGAGCACGCTTGACATCTCGCGGGGCTCGCATTTCCACGTCACATACGTCTAGGCTAGAAGAGAGTCCGATGTTACTGTCGACTCTGAGGCTGAAGCTGCCTTCTGACGAATCAGAAAGTGGTAGGGCTGCAGCGTCAACGTTGTTGCCGCCTCCAATGACCTTGATCATAGATTGCTTGTATAGAAGCGTCACTAAAGAGCTTCCATGGGGACTTGCTACTTGTTCCAAGGAAGTCACGGGCCTGGCTTTCGAAATGAGCCAATGGGTTTCACTCATTCGGTTTCAATTATGTTCCCGGCAAACACCATCGCCCGTAGACCTCGCAACAGTCGGCGTCTGCTGAGCACTCAGCTGCAAGACTTAACGATGAGTCCGGTGCGTGGGTGCCTACAAGCGTTTCTTTCTCGGCTTGGGCTGACGTCGAACATGGCACGGCATGCTTGCCTGTGTTATGCCAGCGAGTCCTCGTCAAACGGCCGTGCCTCTGAAAAAGGCAATCTGGGTCAAGGCCTGCCCGCAGTCTGCCTGGCGCGAACGGCGTAAACACGCGCGGCGCGTCTCTGGCCCACGTGCATTGAGTCATCTGCGCACGTGACAGCGAGCCGGCGTTCTCGTGTCTGGTGGTCTGACGCATGGCGCGGCGCGCCATTGGAGGAGTCTGCCCTGACGACAAAGCGGCGCTTCTGATTGGACATTTTGGTTGGACCCGGTGTAAATAAAAGAAGCCCTGCGGCGCGTCGCGATCGGCAGTCCTATGCGAGCGAGAGGAGGCCCCGTGTCGGAGAGCCGACATGTGTGTGAGTCGGCGGTCTTAAGCGAAAAGCGGACCTATGTGTTAGAGAGGGGAGCTCGGCTCTTCGAGTCTCTGTCGGCCCCAGTGCCGAAATTGTAACGCCTCTGTATATATGCTGTACATAAACCTTGTTTAACTCACCGTCGTCTCGTCCGCTCGTCTTATCAGCTCTGCGCAGAAGCAGTCGCGAGCTGATAAACATACGCTACGCAACAGTGGTGGCTTCGGCGGGATCGGCCCGTCGTTCGCAACAGTGGTGGAAGCGGCGGGATCGGTCCGCTTCGCAACAGTGGTTGGCAGCTGCGGGATCGGCCGGCGTCAGCGACATCGATGCGGTGAGTGCCTGATGTTTTCCCCTCAGTTCACCAGACTACTCTAGCTCAGGTTGTAGTAGTTTAGAGAAGGGCTGTGTGAAGCATTGTAGTGAGCTTTGATCGTTTCAAGCAAAGTCGAAGTGCTTTGAAACCAAGGTTAATGCGGAGGGGGTAAACACGGGAGAGTGAAAAATTGCTTGCGCGTCTTGCTAGTAGGCTTATAGTGGGTACGGCAAGTAAATTGTTAACAGGGGCAAACAGCAAGAGGCTAGTGTGAACGATGGAGAACCTTAAAGTGAAGGAACTCATCGAAATTTGTGAGGAACTCGGCATAACTTTGGGCCGTGCGAAACGAAAGCAAGCGATCCTTGAGATCATGAAGGATGAGGGAGTGTCGGCTGAGGAAGTCGATGAGGCCTGGGTGGATATTAAAGCACGCCGTGAGGAGGCTGAAAGGCGAGAAGTTCGCGAACGTGAGGAGACGGAAAGGCGCGAACGTCGCGAGCGCGAGGAAGCCGAGAGACAGGAGCGCCTTGAGATGAAACGACTAGAATTGGCAATCCTACAGTGTTCGCAGGCGCCTAGCGTAGCTTCTCCAACAGTTCAGGTCAGCGGTTTGAGAATTAGGGACCAATTGCCACCGTTCGTAGTAGGCGAGGACATGGCGAAATATCTCGTCAAGTTTGAACACGTCTGTGAGCGAAACGCTTTGGAGCGGTCTCTTTGGGCGCGGAACCTGCTAGCTCTTCTTCCCGGCGAAGTGTCCGACGCGATAACTTGCTTATCGAGGGAAGCGTTTGAGAGCTATGACGAGGTTAAGGAAGTGCTCTTGAGACGTTATAAGTTGTCACCCGAGGCTTTCAGGCAAAGGTTTCGGTATGCTAAAAAGGGGAATGAGTCACACGTTGACTTCGCGTTTCGTCTTAAAGCCGATTTGATTGAATGGCTCAAGGGCGAAGGTGTTTATGACGACCGCGATAGAGTGGTGGAATGCGTTGCATTGGAGCAATTCTACCGCTGCATCGAGGAGGATGTCAGACTTTGGCTGCAGGACAGACTTGGGGAAGTACAGTTAAATAAGGCAGCTGAGTTAGCTGAGGAGTATTATGCTCGCCGAAAGTTGCATAGCAGGGCAGTGCGCGTTGAAAAGGATGAAAGGAAAGAGGGCTTTTCAAGGAAACCTGATCAACGGAAATCCGCTCCGCACCGTAATTTCAAGAAGGAACCGTCTCTTACGAAGGACAGTGTAGGGGAAGGGCAAACAGAAGCGGAGAAATCGAGTGAGGTTTCTACCACACAGGCATTTGAATCGGAAAGCAAACGGAAGCCGCTAATCTGCTACAACTGCAAAAAGGAAGGGCACATCGCGAGAAACTGTCAGGAAAAGTTTGCTTTCGCAACGATCCGAGAATCAGAAAAAAACATTCGGTTGTTGGAGCCGTATCTCCAAGAAATTAGGGTGAATGAGAAAACGTGCCGAGCACTTAGAGACTCAGCGGCAACCATGGACGTTGTCCATCCTTCATTGGTGTCTCCGGATGACTTCACAGGAGAATGCGCGTGGATCAGGCAAGTCGCCGAGGAGCAGAGTGTTCGCTTACCAATCGCCACCGTTGTCATTGAAGGCCCGTTCGGTAAGCTTTGCACCGAAGCGGCTGTGTCTGCCGCGCTAAACGATCGTTTTCCTTATCTTTTCTCCAACAACTCGGAGCAGCTTCTCAAAGAGCAGGGCAAATCGTTCTTCCCCAACTTAGCGTGCATGGCCCTCACGCGATCGCAAAAGCGGAAGCCTGATCTGGTTCAATGCAGTGAACTCTCAAGTGACCTTGTCGGCGGGTCGACGGAACCCCAGAAAGGAAATTTTCCGCATGAGTCATGTGAGCAGTCACGCGAGCGGCCCGTCGCGAAAGCGGTCGGCACGGCCGGCGCGGTAGGGGGAGACGACATGGCGCCATTGAGTCAGAGCGAGAGGGTTGCAACGCTCTCGCCTGTAGCGGAAAGTTGGAGCGAGCTGCCGAGAGTTGATCGAGAGACGCTCATTCGGGAGCAGCGTGAGGATCTCTCGATGGAAGCGCTAGTGGAAAGCCACAAAAACGCGGCACAAGTGCTGTCGAAGGAGCACTGCGAGAAATCGGTGAAGAAGCGTGCTTTTGAAGTAGGGAGTCAGGTAATGCTGCTGCAGCCGTCCAAAAGGAACAAGCTTGAGGTTGATTGGGAAGGGCCCGCCAAAGTATTATCGAAGCCTTGCGATACAAATTATGAAGTGAAATTAGGAAGGCGGCCGGACAAAATTTACAACTTGATAAAACCATACGTTCAACATCAAGCGGTCGTAAATCTGTTGTTGCATGCTTCAGAGGAAGAGGAAGCAGAAATTTTGAGTTCTAGTGAGGTAACTGAAGAGGGATCGAAAGTAATCCGGGAGCAGATAAACCTAGAGCCTAGCTTAAGTGAAGGAGGACCTGAGAAAGAGGACCTGAGAAGATTGGTTCCGAGTTTGAAGACGTGTTTTCGGACCGCCCCGGAAACACGAGGGTGATCGAACACGATATCGAGCTAAGCGGTGAGGAGTCAATCCGTAGCAAGCCGTATCGTTGTTCCCCTGTGCAACGTCGTAAGTGTGAGCCGCTCTTGGTGCCACATAGGTATCGTCGCCTAAAGTGGCCGGTTACTGAAGTGGAGCATGTTGCTCCACAGCGCAACTTTGACGTTCGCTATCAAAAAAAAAATAAAAATAAAGGAAAGGTAAACGCTAATACAGGTGCATTGAGCAGTGCGTTCCAGCTAGTAACTTCTCAACCTTTCGGTTTCTCGTTGGCGATTCGGGGCAAAATTTTGACCTCATCACGACCTTAGCTGAGCGCTCTTGTTCAGAGTGATCTCAAGGGCCAACTTTATGTGGTATTCTAATCCGTTACGTTGTTGTACGGGAAAAAAATTGAGTTGTCATTTTAAGGGTCTTTTGTCCCACATGTGCCTCTTGATGTAGAGGGAACAAAATTCCGATAGACACGTAGATAGGTATATGTTGTACTATACTTTGTCTGGTGTTCTGTCGGGTGACCGAGGGCACTTGCTTGTGTCGTGTGTTGTTTGTTGCCGAACCGTTCTTAGCAAGTTGCAGAACCATCGACAAGTGCTGAAGCCGAAGATGGTCAGAAGAGACGAGTGAAGCTGGTCGACAAGTTGTGGCGACAAGCCAGTGGAGCTGGGATCCGTCGTCAAGAATGGGCTGTATTCCCGGAACAGTTTGGAGCTGTATTCTCCCTATGGCCCTGGAGGCGAACCTGGAGGGACCTGGCGAACGAGCGCACCTGACATCCGAGCCCCGTGGAAGCAGCTCGTCTTTCCGGTGCATTGTCTGGCGGCGGGGGTGCTGTTATGCCAGCGAGTCCTCGTCAAACGGCCGTGCCTCTGAAAAAGGCAATCTGGGTCAAGGCCTGCCCGCAGTCTGCCTGGCGCGAACGGCGTAAACACGCGCGGCGCGTCTCTGGCCCACGTGCATTGAGTCATCTGTGCACGTGACAGCGAGCCGGCGTTCTCGTGTCTGGTGGTCTGACGCATGGCGCGGCGCGCCATTGGAGGAGTCTGCCCTGAGGACAAAGCGGCGCTTCTGATTGGACATTTTGGTTGGACCCGGTGTAAATAAAAGAAGCCCTGCGGCGCGTCGCGATCGGCAGTCCTATGCGAGCGAGAGGAGGCCCCGTGTCGGAGAGCCGACATGTGTGTGAGTCGGCGGTCTTAAGCGAAAAGCGGACCTATGTGTTAGAGAGGGGAGCTCGGCTCTTCGAGTCTCTGTCGGCCCCAGTGCCGAAATTGTAACGCCTCTGTATATATGCTGTACATAAACCTTGTTTAACTCACCGTCGTCTCGTCCGCTCGTCTTATCAGCTCTGCGCAGAAGCAGTCGCGAGCTGATAAACATACGCTACGCAACACCTGGGACAGACACGAAGGTCAACTGCGGAGGCCATTCTTGTCACTGAGCGTGGCGCCCTCGGGTTTGGCCAGGCTGCACACTTCTTCGTTCGTTTAATGTAGCTCTCAGAATCGAATTCTGGCGTTTCTACTTACAGCTCCAGGTCTCGCTCATCTGTTGCCGTTGGTGACACAAATGGTAGGGCAAGAAAGGTCCCTGCAGCACCATCTGAATATGTTACGAGAAGGAGACCGACTCGGATGGGTAGTCATCGATGTATTTACAGCCGCTTAAGCGAGCAGCGCCAGCCACACAAAATTATCTCGCGCTAGTCCATCTTCTTTGTCTTCTTCAACTCCATGCACTGGCACGTCGACGCCAAGGCCATCAACAGTTGGCCTCTTCGAGGTACACTGCGTTCAGCACGGGAAGGCATGGAACTTCACAAGTAACTGTCAAGAGCATGGCTTCCCATGACTTCATTCGTCGACACTGGCTACCTGACCATCGGTGGCGAGCGTATTCCTTCGTTCCTGTCGGCCCACAGGTAACTAACGTTGCTTGCCTGTACTTACCAGCGTTCCTCTCCAATGAGGTACTCGTCCAGGCTGTGTCCCCATACGGCAAGGTATTGACTGTGACCGCTGGCTCATGAGCACAAGACGTGGAGTTCTCACAAGCAGAAGCTTATTCATGGGGTGAATGATGGAGTGTGGGGCGAACCATCTGTCAGTTCAGTCGTTCTGGGGGAGCTAGCGTCTCTCAAACTGGTGTGCGGAGGCACACCTATCGCGCTCCGCTGCGAATGCCAATTCTGACCGGTCAACGGCCTCTAATCTTCCTGAGCTGCACGGACCCTCTTCCACAAAGTTCACCTGAACATTTCGACACCTGGTTCACCAAGGTGGGCTCGTTTTTCATCATTTTAGAGGCCTTTTCACTGCACCAGCGAGCTAAGCCTAGGCGAGGTTAGGCCAGCCTCCCCGCCTACGGCGCTCGCACGCCAGCTGCGAGATGCCGCAGCAGATTGCCATGGAAGGGGACGACGTCACCCATGAGGAATTACAAGGAAACGGATGGTTCTCCGTTCTAAAAAGACGGCAAGAATCGCGAGCGAAGTCACACGCAGCCCGCCAGTCTGGAACACAACGAGGCGCGACAGCGATGCCTAACGCTACTCTACGACGCGTCGCAGCTGCGAGCCGACTGCCGGCGATGCCACGTAGTCACAATCGAGTCATCGTGCGACCGAGAGGCGGCCTCAACGTGCAAGCCTGCAGCCCGCACAGGATTCTCGCCGCACTAACCATGGCAGCTCAGCTAGCGCCGTCGGTAACGGAGGAGGACATTATTTGTCCCAACTCGATGCAAAACATTTTTGTCGTCAGTACGCCCAGTGCTACTGATGCAGCAGCGTACAGTCGAGTAACCAAGATAATTCTCACCGACTAGAGACACCCGGTCACGGCCTACCTCTCACCTGCCGGTATCACGAGCCGAGGCGTGATTCGCGGCGTCGACACTGACTTTGACGACGCCGCACTCAACCGCATGCTAATCCAACCGCGCAACTCAAGCCTACTGGGAGCGCGTCGCATAAAGAACACTGAAACTGTGATTCTGATCTTCAACGGGCTCAAAGTGCCCAACTACGTCTACTGCGGCCAGGTCATTTACCACTGCACGTTGTACAAGCGCCAAATAGACACCTGCCGTACCTGAGGCCAAGTGGGCCATCGCCAAGACGTGTGCCCCACTCCTTCAACAAAGGTCTGCGACCACTGTGGTCACTTACCAACGGACAACCCACACGTGTGCAACCAACCAGTGTGTGCCTTATGCGGTGAAGCACACCGCACGGGCGACCGCGAATGCCGACATCGCTACCAGCTGCCTTACCTGGTGCGCCGTCGTCGTCAGCGCCGTCGCCGACGAAAGCAAGGGCCAGCAGCAAACACCCACCCCAGCAACCAGCCCGGTTCCTGCCAAGACCACCAAACCGCAAGGACCTCCTCTAGGCCCACGAAATCCTACTCCCACTGACCAGCCTACCTGGGCCGACAAGGTGGCATGCAAAGGTGAGGCCCACGCAGCGCAGCGTCAGGGACACTTGGCACAGCAACCTGACCCAGAACTAGCACAGTTAAAACGCATGTATGCGGAGCAGGCTAAAGAAATTCAAACGCTTAAAGAAGAGCTAGCAAAACAACAGGCCCCCAAATCGCGCGAGGGTAGCACTATCAGCGGCCCCGTCTCGATACGCGGCGCTAAGAAACGGGCAGGCCCGACGCTCCAGGCCGAAGAGCAATCCGAATTTGACCGGTTTACAGCCAATATATACGCGATACTAGAGCAGTACCGCGCAGAGACCACGGCCGAGTATAGCGCTTTCAACGCTAAACTAGAGAGCATGCAGAAACAACTTATCGAGTTGGCTGCATGGCCAGCACAAATGGACGCGAGGACTAAGGTGTTGGAGGAGGACCTGGCACGCAGTAAGCGCGCTGGTCTAATACCTAGACCTTAAACTGGCGTCGTCACAATCATTCACAATTTGGCAATGGAACGCAAGTACCCTCCGTACGCGGAGAGAAACGTTACAGCAATTCATTGGCTCTATGACCCAACGACCGGCCGTCATTCTCCTGCAGGAAACGCGTATCGACCGATTCGCTCTTCGCGGATACAGAGTCGAGGCCGTCTGTGGGAACAAAGCTCGAGGAATAGCCACTTGTGTGGCTAAGCCTTATGCTTACACGACGCATGCAGTACGTCCAGACCTCAAAATAGAGCATCAGATTATAGAGATCATCCCCAACGCTCACATTCAGCAATTGGTATTTATCCCTAACGTGTACAGTTCACCTTCACACAGCACAGAAACATTCACCACACTACTAACTGAAGCAACGCAGATAGCAGGCAACCATCCCCTCATCATCGCGGGGGACTTCAACGCCCCCCATGTACAATGGGGTTACAATCGCACAACACAGAAAGGACGCCACTTGCAAACACACATCACTCAACACAATCTCATGTTACTTAACGACCTCTCTACGCCTACGCACATAGGTAACTCAGTGTCACGGGACTCATCCCCTGACCTGACCCTAGTAAGCAACGTTTCGAATCCCACATGGGTTAATCTGCAAGCTAACGTCGGTAGCGATCACTTTATCTGTAGCACCACAGTCAATATAGGCAGCCTCAAGCCCAGAGACTTTAAAGTAGTAGACTGGAACTTCTTTAGGCAAATACGCAAACAAGATACCAACCATTACCCTTCACTCTCTAAACTCTTTGCGAGACTACAGCGGGACGTAAAACAAGCTACCAAAAATATTTCTACAACACGCAACATAGACCACATGGACAGCCACCTCGCACATCTCCTGGAGGCTCTCAAAAGTCTTCAAGAAAGATGGACAATGCATAAACTCAATCGTAGGCTACGAAAAAGAATTGCATTGCTCAACCGACAAATCGAAGAGTACAGTCACACACTAGCACGCAATCAGTGGAATGAGGTGTGTAATTCGCTTGACGCACGCATGAGAAAGGGTCTAAAATGGGACCTTCTCAGGCATCTGCTCGGTGACCAGCCCACCAAGTCAGAGCAACGACTAACTCTAGACTGTTACACAAAGCGCGAGGACAGCAACTTACCGACGTGCAGATTTTAGATGCTACAGCAGCCCGGTATCTTTGCACAGAATCCTACCTCACATGAAGACTATCCACCTTACGCGGGGGCCACAGACGACCCACTTTGAGCAGGCTATAACTAGCGCTGAAATACGCGCGGTAATAGCAGATCTCAATACTAAGTCAGCCCCGGGTCCGGACGGAGTCACCAACAAGCTACTCCGCAACCTGGCTGACCATGACATTGAATCACTAGCCACCCACATGAATGAGGTTTGGGAGCAAGAGAGCGTCCCGCCAGAATGGAGGGCCGCGACCGTCATACTCATTCCCAAGCCGAAGAAACCCCTGGAACTCGACTCTCTACGACCCATCTCCCTCACATCCTGTGCAGGTAAGGTCATGGAGCACGTCATTCTCCGTCGAGTCACAAAATATTCAGAGCGAAAACACCTCTTCCCATTCAATCAAGTAGGGTTCAGGCCGGCTATGGCCACGCAGGACGTACTTCTCATGCTGCAGGAGACGTTACTTAGAGTAAGGAGCAAAGACCTCAGAGCAATCCTAGCTTCTTGACTTAGAGAAAGCTTTTGATACCATAAGCCACGCTCATATACTACACGAGATTCAGGAGGCAGGCTTAGGTCGCCGTTTCTACGAATACGTCTGCTCTTTCCTAAGAGCCCAGAACGGCCACAGCTTAAAGTTGGGGATCTCAAGTCACACACCTACAACCTAGGCCCGCGCGGCACCCCGCAAGGGTCGGTGCTCTCACCGTTTCTTTTCAATTTAGCCCTCAGGCAACTTTCGCAAAAGCTGAGACACATCGAAGGCGTAGAACACGCGCTCTACGCCGACGATATTACTATTTGGCGTACTGGAGGGAGCGATGGACAAATCGAAGCGAGCCTTCAGGAAGCAGTCACTGCAGTACAAACATTTTTAAAGCCCACGGGCCTCAGACTATCGGCATCTAAGTCCGAGTTGCTGCTTCTGCCACCACAGTACGGCCGCACCAAAGCCGAACCTACCATACACCTCTTCCACAATGGATGGCTCGGTTATCCCGATAGTGTCGTCGGTTCGAATTCTGGGCGTTACCCTACAGGAGAATGGCAAAAACGACTTAACCATCACACATCTCACCAAAAAAGCTGAGGCAGTCATGCACCTCACCCGACGCGTCGCTAATAGACACGCAGGACTCACAGAAGAAAGCTTACTACGCATCTTTCATGCGTTCTTAATGTGCCGCGTTCACTACGTTGCCTGCGCCTCACCCGTGGAGCAAAGGCGATGAAACTAAAGTAGACAACCTCATCCGAAAATGCACAAAACGAGTACTTGGTCTACCCATGTCCACAAGCACGCAACAGCTGCTATCCCTTGGAGTACATAACACGTTCAAGAAATCATCGAAGCACGAAAAATGTCCCAACTTATGCGCCTGTCTTCCACAGCTGCGGGTCAGCAACTCCTCTCACACATAGGTCTTCCTATCCCAACTCAAGTCAACGAACCAGAACCATTACCGCAACACCTTCACGCTAAAATTACAGTGCTACCCTTCCCCAGGAACATGCACCCGGTGCACAATCAGGCTCGAAGAAGGGCACGAGCTCAATCCTTATTAAAAGCGGCCAACCTACACGCGACAGACGTGGTTTTCGTAGACGCCGCTAAATACGTGGACAAACCCTACTTTGCAGCTGTGGCGGTCGCCCCAGACGGAAAAGCTCTTAATGCTCTTACCGTAAAAACCCAGAAAGCCTGCGAGGCTGAACAAGTGGTCATTGCCCTTGCTCCAGCACTCCCTCAGCGCGACACAATAGTTACCGACTCTAAACCCGCTGCACTGGCATACCACCGCGGTACACTTTGCCAGGAGGCATTAAGAGTTCTAGCATCTGTTCAGATAACTGTAGACAAGCATATCCACTGGTTCCCTGGTCATGAAGGGATCAACGTTCAACCAGGGGTCCCCAATGGTAATGAGCTGGCCCATAACCTCGCGCGTGATCTTACGTGCCGCGGGGGGTCGCGGTCAGACTCACTGGCCGGGGACACAAACACGCACCGGGAGCCACTCCTATCATATCATGAAATTTGCTCGCACTATAAGTTATTTAGAAAAGAATTCCCCTCACCTCACTCTGCACTAAACAAAGCACAACAATTAACGCTTCGACTGCTGCAAACGCACAGTTACCCCAGCCCCTATATCTGCAGCAAATACCTACCAGATATAAGGCCAGAATGCCCCAAATGCCAAAATTCAAGGTGCGATTTAAGTCACATGCTGTGGCAGTGTCTCGTGCTAAACGCTAGCTTCGGGTCCCCTGCCATCCGAGGACGACTGGTTCAACCACCTCAGAAGCCCCGACAGGGCCCTTCAACACCAGGCCATCCAGAAGTCCCAAAAGGTGGCTGGCGAGCTCCGACTCCCAGTCCCTACATGGGCGGAGCCACCGGGCTGGCCCCCGTAAGGGGTGCCCAGTCCCCTTTAGGACCTTTATTAAAGTTAATTCTCTCTCACAAGCACACGCTTTGTGCGAATGGAAATGTGTTCCACATATCCCGTCCCCAACTATCTTCGCGTTTCTGGTCATCGAGTCAACTTCGACTACCGTGGTCTTCAACGTGCTTGTCGTCGGTGTGGCTCTAGTGGTCTTTATTGAGCACAGTGCACAGCACCATTCTGTGGTCTCTGTTGTGTGCACGGACACAAAAGCGAAGGTTGCAAGCACCCCTGCTGAAGTTGGGGAGGTTTTATTTATTTACATACCCTAAGGACCCGGGAGGGCATTACATAGGGGGGGAGGATTAGGAAGATTTTCAACATGTGTAAGATACATTAAATATTCAGAAGCATCATTATATAAAGCTTAAATGAAAAAAAATGGAAAAAAAGAGTACACACAACAGTGGTGATAATGATAATAAAAACATATATATAAACCCTGCAGAAGAAAAGGTACGTTGCCTTGAATTTGTGTCTTTTCCTCGTCGCCATAGCCCATATCGCTTCCACTATTCCATCGTTAACACCACAATTGAATCAGTACCATCTTATAAATATCTTGGAATAACCTTGTCTTATGATTTATCACGGCATACACACATCGCTAATGTAGTTCCAGCATCTAATAAAGCACTTGGTTTTCTCAAACGCCATCTCCGCCTAGCCCCCCTACACGTAAAATTACTTGCGTACAAATCTTTAATCAGACCAAAATTAGAATATGCATCTGCCATATAGAGCCCACATCAAGCGTATTTAATCAAAGCATTAGAAGCGGTACAAAACCGTGCTGCCAGATTAATCACTCATCTTACTCATACGATATCAGTATTTCATCTTTGAAAGCGAAATCTGGACTGCTGTCACACCTGTCCCGTTTATTAGGGAGGCAATCGCCGGGCTAATTCCAAGAGCCGAAGTATCGGCCCCCCGAACCGCACCACGAAAGCGTGGACAATTTTGAAGTGGTCCTTTTTGGTGCGCCAGCAGACGCCGGTCGTGGCCCAAAGAACAAGTCAGAGTCGAGAGTTGATAAACAAACAAATTATATTCTCAATAATCGCAGATCGAAACAAAACACAGAAATGCACACTCCACAATAGTTGCATACAATATGTCACCAATCAAACCAATCAATCAACGTACTACACAACACAATCGGCCACACTCAAAACAACGGACACAGACAACGATACGCACTATAATGCAGTCGCATGCATTGAACAACCAAGACACTTAAGGACCAAAGAGATAGAAAACCTATTCAGTCCAAAGTCCTTGGAACAAAAGTCAGAATGATACTCTTCCGAGAATCACTCACTCAAAGTCCAGCGTTGTTGTCGTTCCGCAGCTCTCGAAGTTTCTCTTCCAGGAAACCTCGCCGGAGTTTCTCTTCCAGGAAAACTCCCGTCTTCAATAGGCCACTCTCCAAGCTTCAAACTCCTTCGCCGGAAATCCGTCGGCTTCACACACGCAGCTGTTGCCCGCGTCTTCGCTCGATAGCGGTAAACCCACGCTCTTGCCTGTAGCTCGAGCCGTCCCTACGGACCAAAACTTCGCCGACTCCACGGCGGAATTCCTACGCGCTCCGGCGTTAACTTCCGTCACCTCCTGCTTTCTCGTCTCGGCTGCTCGATTAAATACGTTCCGCGCCCCCTTCGAGAACGTTCTCCTCATTTCGTCGGCGCGATACGCAGCGAAAGCTGGGAAGAGGGCGAGACGGTTGGAATGCCCTCTCCGGTCGCATGATTCACTCGGTCTGACTCCGCCCCGTTCGTTCTGGAAATTTCTAGCGCTTGCCCGGCCGCCGCTGTGGGGTGAGGAGGTTCGTCTGCGAAGCCGTGCTTCTGCGGGGAGAGCGCGCGCCCGGGAGCCTTGGATGTTTGCTTTCTCTTTTTTTCTTTTTACCTCGCGGCGTTTCCACCGCCCGTTGTCGCAAGGATTTGGCGGCGCGCTCTATTTCAGCGCTCGTTCTGTGACACTGCCCCCCACTTTAAGAATATTATCTCATAATATTCAAAACTCCACAGACGAGCGCGAACAGTCACCACACACTCTCACAGACTGTAACACAATCCGTCGCTCGTGAGACGTCACATTCACAATATATCACGCAATACAATCTTACATTGTAGTTCAATTCCACAACACATGAAATATAACCACAGGTGCATGGCTACAACACTTCATCACACATTCCAAACAATACAAACGTACAAAGTTCTGTCTATACAACAATTATACAACACTATACATCACATCATTGCACAGAACACTGACTCGCTCGACATACACTTGAGACACAGGATAACACAACATTAACACAACATATGGCACTCAGCACTGCCCAACACATTCTGATTCCACCTGAGCACCTATCTTGAGTACTTCGAACAGCGCTTGCGCCCCTTTTTGCGGTGCTCGCTCGATCTCTTCTTGTGCTTCCACGTTCTTTTTCGGCGAGCCCTTTCCAACGACGATATCTGAGGCGTCGTCTCAGCCATCGTTGTCTCTTCCGACACCGTTAATGCGTCATTGCATTCGACGGGTCCTGTCTGTTTATTTACCCGCTTGATAATGCCTCTACATTTTTCCCGGCTGGCCAACTCCGTCTCCTTTACACTGTCGGTCGGTTGAGGTCGTGCCGACGTAAGTCCGGTTGCTCGGCCCGTGAACTTATTCGACCCGATCGTCTTCTCCTTCGCTGTCTCTTGCGCCGCAGCTTCACATTGGGCTCTAGTGAGATCCGTTACGGGATGCTCCTCCACTGTATCTCGCCGCCGCTGTGTTGGCGAGGGCTCTATCTTCGGGTTTTCTCCCAAACATTCTGGATCACTTGGCCCTCGCGCCCCGTCGATGTTTCCGATGACAAGGTCATACAGGGGGGTCGTCATACATAAAGCAGTAACCTTCCCGCTGAAGTACGGGGTTTCAACCTCAATTTCTGCTTCGGGAAGCATCCGAACTGTACGGTCAATTAAGCAAACCGGTTTCGTTTTGCCTGTTAACTCCTTTTCCCGTACCAAATCTCTCCGCACGATAACGGTGGAACTGCCGGTATCTCTTAACACCGTAACCTTTTTGCCCGCAACTTTTCCAGGCAGCGCTGGCATTCCCTTCGTGACACCGGTTGGCTGTTTTGACATTACAGCACCCACAATAGGAATTTTCTCCCCATTTTTCAATTCTACGAATCCATCGGTAACGGCATTATTATCAGATTTCGGTGCCGCTTGCACACAGGATACCTGGTGAGTTTGACTCACTCCGTTCCGACACGCATCTGCTTTGTGCCCAGTCTGACCACATTTGAAACATTTTACTGCCGTAGGGCTCGTAAAGATCGTTCGACAGTTTTTCGCGCGATGACCCACTCGGTTGCACAGAAAACATCGCGGAATGCTCTCTGGTGCACGCTTCTTTTCTTCGGAAGCCAATTTCTTCGAGTCATCGGGACAATCCTTCTTGACCTTGGCCAAATTAGTGCCACCTTGCGCTTCCAAGAATTGATCAGCCAATTCAAGCATGTCTTCAAGTGAGTTAGCTCTCCTCTCTTTCAAATACAGCGACAGGCCTGGGTGGCAACTAGTTAGAAATTGTTCTCTAATTAGGAGCTCTCTAAGCTCATCGTACTCCTGTGCTATCCCTGAAAGTTCAATCCATCTGTCGAAATAATGGCAAAGTCGGGCGGCATACTGCGTAGCCGTCTCACCATCAGCTGGCTTTCCTGTCCGAAATCTGTCCCGGAAACCTTCCACGGTAAATCTAAATCGCTTCAACAGAGCCGCTTTCACCTTTGCGTAGTTGGCTGCATCGGTCGGCGTCAGCCTGCCGTACACACTGAGCGCTTCGCCACTCAAGCAAGTACTCAAAGCAGTTGCCCATTGCTGTTCCGGCCAATTCTGGCTCTTCGCAATCGTCTCAAATCGGTGAAGGTACGCGTCAAGGTCGTCCTTCCTTTCATCAAACGCTACGAGCAGCTTGCTTGGGTTCAAGCGGAAGCCGTGATCTTCCCGTTCGCTGCTTTCAACTCTAGCTTGGACGGGTGTTTCGCTTCGCTGTTGAAAACGGAGCCGCTCGAGTTCCATCTCGTGCTGCCGTTGCCGTTCCCTTTCAGCCATCTCCGCTTCTCTTTCTCTCTCGCCCTTTCGGCTGCCAACTTCTCTCTCTCCAGCTCTAACTTCAATTGCTGCTCTCTTTCTTCTTTCTGCTGTCGCTCCCTCGCTTCTCTTTCTTCCTTCAGCTGTCTCTCCTTTGCTTCTCTTTCTTCTCTCGCCCTTTCAGCGGCCAGCCTTTCTCTCTCCAACTCAGCTGCCTTTTCTTCCTTGGCCCTCTCTGCCGCCAACCTCTCTCTCTCCACCTCAGCTTCTTTTTCCGCTTTGGCTCTTTCGACCGCCAACCTCTCTTTTTCCAGCTCGGCTGCTTTTTCTTCTTTTTCCCTCTGGGTGACCCACTTCCGTAGTTCGGCGCCAGAAAGACCCATCTTCTCACCAAGAGCAACTAACTTTTCGAGATCCATGGTGTCTCGTAAATAAAACCTTGCACGTGCAAAAAGTATCTGCCTAAATCAGTCTATCGGAACACTCCCCTGCACTCGTAACGAGAACACTGAACAACACAAAAATCGTTCCGATAGCACTATCAACAACTCGAGGCTCTTTTCACTACTTTGGACACACTGTGCACCAAAAGGTCCTGTTTCGCGGACGCCAGATTAATTGTCACACTGTCCCGTTATTAGGGAGGCAATCGCCGGGCTAATTCCAAGAGCCGAAGTATCGGCCCCCCGAACCGCACCACGAAAGCGTGGACAAATTTGAAGTGGTCCTTTTTGGTGCGCCAGCAGACGCCGGTCGTGGCCCAAAGAACAAGTCAGAGCCGAGAGTTGATAAACAAACAAATTATATTCTCAATAATCGCAGATCGAAAACAAACACAGAAATGCACACTCCACAATAGTTGCATACAATATGTCACCAATCAAACCAATCAATCAACGTACTACACAACACAATCAGCCACACTCAAAACAACGGACACAGACAACAATACGCACTACAATGCAGTCGCATGCATTGAACAACCAAGACACTTAAGACTAAAGAGATAGAAAACCTATTCAGTCCAAAGTCCTTGGAACAAAAGTCCGAATGATACTCTTCCGAGAATCACTCACTCAAAGTCCAGCGTTGTTGTCGTTCCGCAGCTCTCGAAGTTTCTCTTCCAGGAAACCTCGCCGGAGTTTCTCTTCCAGGAAAACTCCCGTCTTCAATAGGCCACTCTCCAAGCTTCAAACTTCTTCGCCGGGAAATCCGTCGGCTTCACACACGCAGCTGTTGCCCGCGTCTTCGCTCGATAGCGGTAAACCACGCCTCTGCTGTAGCTCGAGCCGTCCCTACGGACCAAAACTTCGCCGACTCCACGGCGGAATTCCTACGCGCTCCGGCGTAACTTCCGTCACCTCCTGCGTTTCGGGTCTCGGCTGCTCGATTAAATACGTTCCGCGCACCTTCGAGAAACATTCTCCTCATTTCGTCGGCGCGATACGCAGCGAAAGCTGGGAAGAGGGCGAGACGGTTGGAATGCCCTCTCCGGTCGCATGATTCACTCGGTCTGACTCCGCCCGTTCGTTCTGGAAAATTCTAGCGCTTGCCCGGCCGCCGATGTGGGGGTGAGGAGGTTCGTCTGCGAAGCCGTGCTTCTGCGGGGAGAGCGCGCGCCCGGGAGCCTTGGATGTTTGCTTTCTCTTTTTTTCTTTTTACCTCGCGGCGTTTCACCGCCCGTTTGTCGCAAGGATTGGCGGCGCGCTCTATTTCAGCGCTCGTTCTGTGACA
>WOVY01004881.1:0-20432 GCA_013436015.1 Rhipicephalus annulatus | reverse complement strand
TGCTTTCTTTCTTTCTTTCTCTCAAGCAAGTGCTAGATACACATATGGACCATTGCGTTTTCTCTCTTTATCTATACAGAAAAGAAGGCTGATTTATTGTGTTTCCACCTAATCTAAAGCCATCTCTCGCTTTCTCCTTGTACTCTCGTTCAATGCTCATAAGTCCATGGGCTTCCGTGAGCCTGATGTACACTTAAATCTTCCGAGACGTGCGCTACGCGATGAACATTTTTCGACATCCCTAATGATGCGTGACATACTGCATATGCCTACATAGGTACATATACGATGGCGGTAAATCTCCTTCTAATACCGTGCTTGCATATCCGTGTGAGGTATGATACGCATCGACATGTAGGTCACGGTATCGAAACTCAAAAAAAAAGTAATAAGATGTGGTCAAAGCTTTAAAGGACTTCATTAAACAAAAAAGAAAAGGAGGGAGAAATTATTCCATGCGTAGGGCTCCTTTCGCAACCTGATCTCGGCCGGCTTAAAAACGATCTTGTGACCTCATTTTTCAGCGCCACTTTTTTTTTTCGAAAAAACGTGCTTTCTGTGATGGGTCATAAAAAATGGCGCGCGGGTGGCCTCCCTTTTGAATATTTAATTTATCCCATACGTACGCGGGCGGGCTCACGGAGCCACGCCTAAAACACTGCTGATCTGTGTGAACGAACATCGTTTGGATATGCCGTCCGTGGTGCCCCTATAGCGCCGATAATAGCTGAATCCTGCACGTATTGGAGCCATCAAAATGCGTGCCCTATTACACGTCGCGCTTGCGATATTGCGAAGATATATAGATATAATATGCCGGAATGGAGGAAATGAGTGGTCACGCCTGGACTGAGGGTATCGTCAAAGTTTTTTGCCCATTTATTATATACAGACATTCGGATAAGGGCACCTCACCAACCAAGGTTATACAGGGAACGCGTGAGAGATATATAATATGCGGCTTTGGGGAAACATCGTTGTCGTTAACGTATACAATACGGCCCCGCCGTGGTGGTCTAGTGGCTGAGGTACTCGGCTGCTGATCCGCAGGTCGCGGGATCGAATCCCGGCTGTGGCGGCTACATTTCCGATGGAGGCAAATGTTGTAGACCCGTTTGCTCAGATTTGGGTGCACGCTAAAGTATCCCAGGTGGTCGAAACCTCCGGAGCCCTCCACTACGGCGTCTCTCATAATCATATGGTGGTTTTGGGACGTTAAGCCACTCATATCAATCAACGTATAGAATACGTTCTCTTTGATTTAGATTTCGTAATCGTTTGTCGCCAAATATCACTTACATTGTGTTCTAAAGGGCACAAGTTTTAAGTTGGCAAGCTAAGCATAAACAAAAAAAACGTATTGGAACCACCGAGGCTAAAATATGCAAAGACTGAAATTCTTGAATCCAAAATGACGTTCACTTGCCGAATTTGGTGCCAAATTCAAACGTAAAAAAACAGACAGACAGACAGACAGACAGACAGACAGACAGACAGACAGACAGACGACAGACAGACAGACAGACAGACAGACAGACAGGACAGGCAGGCAGGCAGCAGGCAGGCAGGCAGGCAGGAGGCAGGCAGACAGACAGACAGACAGACAGACAGACAGGCAGGCAGGCAGGCAGGCAGGCAGGCAGGCAGGCAGGCAGGCAGGCAGGCAGGCAGGCAGGCAGGCAGGCAGGCAGGTCGTTCGTTCGTTCGTTCGTTCGTTCGTTCGTTCGGTTTGTTCGTTCGGATTGTTCGTTCGTTCGTTCGTTCGGATTGTTCGTTCGTTCGTTCGTTCTTTTAGGCCTCCATCCTCCGAAAACGCTGTTCGAGGTGAATCGACCTTCACACACGTGCGCTATATTGAGCACACGCCGGCTACGTGCACTGTCTTCTTTGGTCCCTTCTGTTATCTTTCCAATTTCAGTTTTATGCCTCAGACTCGAGGCTCAGCTGCTGTGCATCGATCCACTGTATGGAACACTGCGCCACCACAAGGTTCCAAATCCAACGCGGTAGCACAGTGTCAAGACGGAGTGAGGGGGAACCCGGAACGGGAGCCACCATGCGTGCGCATTGAAACATATATTTGTGTTATACACGTGAATAACGGACAGCTACGTTTTTTTAATGATCGAGTTTTGTGACATGTATACGAAGATGTGGTGAAGCTTGTTTTAATTTACCGAATGGTAGGAAGAATGATAATTAAAAAAAGAAGCCAGGCGTAAACGTACATACATGTGCATGCGTTTGTTCATATCTATACAAGCTCAGCAAAACAAAAAGGGAAGTTCTTTATGTGCGTTCATATTAGGCAGCTAGCAGTTTCATTTGCGATCAAGGAAGCTAATTTGTCAAGAACTGAAACAGCATTGCCAGAAACGGAAGTCTCGGTTCATGAAAATGTAATTTGTTTCTCGGTGGCTCATTTCAAAGGCGATCGCACGAATTGAGACACGGCGTGTGTAGACATATCACTGGGTGCACGAATTATATAGCATAACTTTTTCGATCGCGTACATATATATATAAACGTATATGTTCATTTATCGGTCATTTTTCTCTGTTCCCGCTGGGTCGCTTCGTTAATCAATTGCGACCATGGGAATTGACTTCTGAAATTAATCACTCGTTGGGTCAAATGAGCATCGATCGTGAAATAAAAATTAAGCAAAGTAGTAATCAGATAAGCAGTGTCGGAACACACCGAAAACCTAAAGAGCTGCATATTTATTTATTTATTTATTTATTTATTTATTTATTTAAAAATACTGTCAATCCCTTGTCGGGATTTTCGCAGAAAGGACATCGGAAAACACACAATAAAAGCACAAATAAAAACATCCGTAAGTTATACATCGTTTAGGATACGCGTTACATTGATGCTACCAAGTTCTCAGAATTCCTAACAATCAAATTCAGACAAATTCTAACCAAATTCTAACAACAAAGTTCTAACAGTAATTGTACTATATCCAAGTGATTACAGTGTGAAGGAGTCAAAATAAACACAGTCTAAAACAATGGATTTTGCAAAGATGACCACAATAGCGCAATATTAGGGTTCCAAACGCAAATGTTCTTCAACAAGACGTGAAAAAATATTTAAAGAATTGCTGCTAGTAATCATAGCTGCTAAGCTGTTCCATTCCCTTATTGTTGCTGGGAAGAATGAGTGTGAGTTGCGTGTGGCCCTGGCGGCGAGCAGTGTGCGGGCAAACCCGACCGCACGTGACGAATGACTCCCGAGGCCTCGTTCACGTGCCGAATGGAGCGGAAGGTTTCCCGGCCTCGACGAGCTCGCCAAATGAAGCGTCATGGTCTCGCGACCACTTAGACCCGAGCGCTAACGGTTACTGACCGCTTCAGCATTGCCGCTGCAGTTGTGTATGGTGTATATATGTAAGTACTATACAGAGCTTTGCCTGGAGAGACCCCGTTTACGTTGTTCCGCTTTTGGCGCACTTGTAGCTGAAATACGCGCGTCACTAAATGAACTGTCGAGTCTTACCAGGAGTCGTTAAGATCGCTCGAGTGGCAGCCGTTATGTGATTTAATTTTGGAGAGAGAGAGAGGGACGAAGGGCAAGATGGTAACCGAGCTTTTGTTCGGTTGACCATCCACACGTATGGGTGCTGAAAGGAGGAATTTATGGTGGATGAAATGGAGGAGAAAGAACAACATACAGAAAAGGAAGAAATGGTCAGTGAGAACACACTTTAGGTATGGTTGTGCAGCTTGCGCGAATAAAACAGCATCCGGGGAGACGCGCGGTCCTCATGATATTGAGTGACAGTGAGTGAGAGTGAGTGATTGAGTTACAGGCATAGCAATCAAATTAATATAGTCTATCTTGTGTATCTTTTCAAGACCGGCGTCATCGCTGAAGAGTGGAGATCGACCTGGACGGCTCTGCCGTGTCAAAGAAACAAAAGAAAAATGGCAGCATATCCACGGAGTGAATGATGTACAGTGGGGGCGAAGCATTCGTCCGTCCATTCGTTCTTGCCTCCGTCCATCCATGCGTCCGTCTGTGTGACCGTCCATGCGTCCATCCGCCCGTCCGTGCGTGCGTCTGTTCGTGCGTCGGTCCCTGCATTCGTCAATGCATCCGCCCCTGCGTCCGTTCATGCGTCCATCCATGCATCTGTCTGTGTGTCCGTTCGTCCATCTATTCAGCACTCCAAGTACCACCATCTCGCATCTTTTCATCATATATTCCCCATTAGGGAGCCTACATGAACCGCCGTGTAAAAACGGCCGTTCATGTAGGCTCCTATTCCCCATATAGAAGCACCGCCATCCAGCGGACATTCCAAGGACTAAACAAGAAGTGGCACACGCACACTTTCTTACGGCTTGCGCTTCGGGTCTACTTCCCACCTTTAGGGATCGCCGCTAGGGGGCCACGGTGTGCGGACGCGCGTCGCATCGGCTCCGCAGATTTTCTATGGTTTTTCGGCGTTTTCTGGTTGTTTGAAGTGCATCGGATTTCGTGAAGTACAGCGAACAGTGAACGTCGAATTTCAGCGGTGAGTGGCTGTTTTTTCGGTCTTCTGCAAGCTGAAAACTTCGAGGCAGCGACCGTCGCGCCCGGCCAGACGCACCGCCGCATAGCGGCTTCTGCGTCGTGGTCGCGTCTCAAGCGTCGGCGGATGGACGCTCTTCAGGAAACACCGAGGTCTCCTCAGGAGCAGCCACTGGTTCACACAGATGAGGAGTCTGCTACAGAAACCACTCAAATGGACGTTCAGACCTGGTCACTGCAGGGTTCGTCCGAAGAAGTCGACAATGTGTCTGCAGGGGAACGCCAGGATGGTGCCGCATGGACGGAGGATGGCTGGCACACGGTTTTGACACGCCGGCAAAAGAAGAACCAGAAGAAAAACCAGAAAAACGCGTCAGAAGCTGTGGAGTGCAACGCCTCGTCAAGCAGCCCACCGAAGCAGGGAAATCAGGTGAAGCGCCGACGTCGTACGAGAAGTCGCCGTCCGCTCCCGCCCCTGCCAAAGGACGACATAAAGATCATCCTTAGGCCTCACAAAGGCCTCGCCGTAAAAGACGTACTCGGCTATGAACTTTCCACCGCTGTAATAGACGCTTGCCACCGACACTTCGACGGTGGTTGCTTCATGCTGCGCGTCCACCCGGGCTCGAATATTATCATCGTATCGACGCCCCACGAGCATGTAGCCAAAGAGCTGCGAGAGATCACGCATCTGAATATCAGGGGACGAGTGCACTCATTCAACTCGTATGTGGCGGATCCTGAGGACGTCCTACGAGGCATAGTCCATGGTATTCCGTCGGGGACTTCTCAAGCAGAACTCATGGCGAATCTCCGTGTGAGAACACAGGGGGTCAAGATTGAGCGGGCACGCATGCTCGGATCTACGAAGACCGCCATCATTACCTTCACGGGCAGCACACTGCCTAGGTGCGTCTATTTCATGGGAGCGGAAGCCATCTGTTATCCCCACAAGCCTACGAGGCAGGCTTGCAAGGTATGCCACTCCACAGGGCATCGAACTGACGTGTGCCCAACGCCCGACGCCAATGTATGCTCCACGTGTGGAACAAGTGAACCCGCACAAGGACACGAGTGTACCCCTAAGTGCGTGATATGTGGTGAGGACCATATGACAGGTGACAAAATGTGCAAGAAGAAGCTTAAACACGTTCCGCCTAGGAGGTCCCGAGTGGATCAGCCAAAACGGAGGCACCATCCACGCTGGTTCAGCTCCGAGCGGGACTCGTCAGTGGAATCACGCTCACGTTCAAGATCCAAGTCACGGGCTTCCTCAAAGGGTCGAGCCCAGTCTGCGTCCAGAAAACAACTCAACAAACAGCCGCATCAGCAGCAGCACCAACAGCAGCAACAGCAGCAGCAACAACAACAGCAGCAGCAGCAGCAACAGCAGCAACAGCAACAGCAACAGCAGCAGCAGCAACAGCAGCAGCATCAGCAGCAGAAGAAGAAAGCGCTGGTACAAATCTTGACGCCGCCCAAAGAGGGGACGGAGGCAGCCGCCTGCCAGCCAGCAAACACGGTGAGCTGGGCGAGGATTGTGTCTCCATCTGCTCCCTTAATTGAGAATCCCGAATATCAGAAAATGGTTGCCGAGAATAAGCAGCTTGCTTTAGAAACGAGAAACTTCGATGCCAGATTAAGGAGGAACGCCGGGAGTTCCACAAAATCATATCATCTTTAGAAACCAAACTTGAAGCCAGGCTTAACGCCTTAGAGGCGAACAACAACGCCACTCATGCTATCTCCAGGGCAACCGTAGCCCACTCTTTGGAGGGAGGAACGGCGAAAGTAGACATACCTCAGAGGTTTAGCGAGGAGGCCCACGTTAGCCAGTTACAGATAGGGGAACAGTTGCAGAGCTTGCGAAACTTAATGCGAGAACTCCAATCACAACAGCAACGAGCAGCGTCTGAACTCCGAGAGCAGATGATGCAGCAAATGCATCAAATGTTTTCGGAGTACAGGAAAGAGTTTGCAGCAGAAACGGAACAACAAAGACGATACGTTAATGACTCAGTTGTAGGCATTCAGCGTGCCATCAACAAGCGGGTCAGTGTTACCTCCGCGAGCAGTCCACTACCGAAGGACCGTCGAATCACGGAGAAAGCAGACACCCCCCAATAAAGGCAGTAGTCACCATGGCGCGAACTAATTCCACGCAAAACTCCGACCACCTAGAAATCTGGCAGTGGAATTGTCGCACGTTCCACAAACGAGCGGCGGCATTGCAGAATTACATCCATTCGGCACTAATCCCACCTGATGTAATATGCCTGCAAGAAGTTGGGAACCGTCCCGTCAAATTGCAGGGATATTACACATTATACGATCCAAAATACCCCCGCGTTGCAGCGCTGGTGAGTAACTTCATGACAGTCGCGCTAGATCATTACGATCAGACTGACATTAATCACCAAATTATCGATGTCTTCCCACAAAAACGAGGAAAAGTACGAACGAAAATTTTAAACATATACAGTCCTCCCAAAAACCGGAATGACGACTTCGGCCCACTCCTAAACGAGGCAGTTCGAGCCGTTGGCACCAGAGATCAATTAGTGGTGGTGGGCGACTTTAATGCTCCGAGCACCGCTTGGGGCTACGTCCGGGATTCACCCAAGGGAGTGTTATTAGAGAACACCACGTCTAAATTAGGTTTTACCCTTATCACTCTGCCAACAGCACCCACCAGGCTTGGTAATAGCATTAGCAGGGACACGTACCCTGATTTGACCTTCACCTTCAACATTAAAAATGCCACGTGGTCAAACCTCGATGAAAATCTTGGTAGTGACCATTATATTCTTAGCACCTCTATAGCATCACCAAAAGTTCGTCGTGTCGCTGGTGACGTTGTGATGACAGACTGGGTGACCTTTCGAAAGCGCCCTCTGCCGGAGCAAACGCCCTGTGATGTCAGTGGGTGGGTTGCTTTCATTCGAGAAACGCATGATGCCACCTCTAAGAAAATAGCGCGCACAGTTGAGGCGCCTGCGATAGACCGGCACCTATTGCACATGTGGGATAGTAGGCGACGCCTGATCAAGAGGTGGAAAAAACAACGCCTCAACCGCTGCCTCTACAGGCGAATCGCTGCTCTGTCGGAGGAAGCGAATGAATACGCCACGAAACTTGCCACCGATGGTTGGGTGCAGTTTTGCGGTTCTCTCCGCGGAACACTAGGGACTAGCCAGACGTGGGCGATACTGAGGTCCATGCTGGAGCCGGACAAATCTAAATCCTCCATGAACCGCATTCTTCAAAGAATAGTACACAGCTACCCCGGCACCGACGGAGAGTTGATCCAGGCGCTTAAAGACCGTTATATCGGTACTGATGTGGTTCCGCCAAGTACATTAGAGTACATCGGTAGCGAGAATGCCACATTAGACGCCGCAATCACGAAAGAAGAGGTTTTCGCGGCAGCCCAGGCAGCCAATCGGAACTCTGCGCCGGGGTCGGATGGTATAACAAACGCTATGATAAGAAACCTCAGCACTGAGGTTCTTGAGCAGATAACGCAATTTCTCAACGACCACTGCTGGTCCCAAGGTCACGTTCCTCCGGAGTGGAAGGAAGCCAAAATAATAACTATACCAAAGCCCGGTAAAGCACCATCGCTCGGAGCCCTGCGGCCCATTTCGCTTACTTCGTGCATGGGCAAGCTCTACGAGCGAGTAGTACAGACACGGCTTCAAAATTACATTGAAAAGAAAATCTGTTTCCCGCTACCATGATTGGTTTTCGCTCCGGACTCTCAACCCAGGATGCCTTCCTCCTTTTAAAAGAAGAGGTCATGAGTTGCGTACCCAGGGGAGGCGAACATTTGGTCTTGGCCCTCGACCTCAAAGGGGCCTTTGATAATGTTTCGCACGAGGCCATTCTCTCTGAACTCAACACAATCGGCTGCGGAAAACGTACATTTAACTACATTAAATCCTTCCTCTCTGGGCGGACGGCAACTATTGGGATAGGCGACACGAGATCGGTGCCGTTCTCGATGCCAAATAAAGGCACACCGCAAGGGGCAGTCATCTCCCCCTTGCTCTTTAACATAGCTATGCGCAGACTTGCTCACGAGCTCGAAGCAATCCCGCACCTTGGATATACATTGTATGCGGACGACATCACACTCTGGGCTACGAAGGGTTCACTGGCGCTGAAAGAGCAGACCCTCCAGGCTGCTGCGACAGCTGTGGCAGAGTTCGCAAGAAATAGTGGGCTGAGCTGTGCGCCTGAAAAATCTGAACTCATAAGAATACACAGTAAGTATTACAAAAGTAACGGTGACATAAACTTACAGGTAGACGGCCATGCCATAGCCGAGGTTACTCAGGCCCGTATACTTGGCTTCTGGGTCCAAAGCAATGGCAAAGCCAGTCACACGATAACCACCTTAAAGACTACGGTTAAACAGATAGCTAGAATGATCCGTCGCATCACTTATCATAAAAAAGGCATGAAAGAAAAGGATACTCTCCGGCTTGTCCAGGCCTTAGTTTTGAGCAGAGTGACGTATGGCCTACCGTACCACTCACTCGACAGAAGTGAGGAGGGCCAGGTGGATGTGCTCATTAGAAGCGCTTTTAAGGCAGCACTTGGTCTACCCACCAGCACACCGACCGAGCGGCTCCTAGCTCTCGGTATACATAACACTTATGCTGAGCTCAGTGCCGCAGTCCTCATGTCTCAGAGGAATCGTCTAAGTGAAACTTCAGCAGGCAGGGCGATACTCACTAGAATAGGAATTTCGCCCCACCCACAGCACATTGATGAGGAGCTGGTCGACGTAGCCCAAGAGGTCCGCAGGCGAATCTCAATCGCACCGGTGCCCAAAAATATGCATCACGACTTTCACGCTGAGCGACGTACTGCGAGGGTAAACTGGCTTCGAAAGCAATTCGGCTCAGCTTCAAATGTCGCGTACGTCGATGCGGCCAGTTTCGATTGGCAGAGACACATAATTACTGTTGTCGACAACAACATGACGCTGCTAACGAGTGCCTCCGTACGCACGACCTCGGCTACAAAGGCGGAGACGATGGCCATAGCCTTAGCCTTAAGGTTTCAGGAGCGTAGAGGGGAGCCATCAGTTATTTTATCCGACTCCCAGGAAGCCTGCCGGCTCTTTTTAAAGGGCCGCCTTCCAGCAATGGGGCTGAGGCTGCTAGGATCCAAACTCACTCACCACCATCGCTTGATCTGGTGCCCGGGACACGCAGGTCTCGAAGGCAATGAAAGGGCGGACGCTCTAGCTCGTGCGTTTTGTAACCGAGCGGAGAATCCATCTCTTTCATTGACCATGCCAATTTTACCTAGGGAGATTCTAGCTCACCAGCGCTTCACGCGTCAAAAATGTGGAACACCTCACAGATCCCTTAATGGGGAAGAGGCCACTGACCTTAGAAAAATTCAAACGGATGTATTTCCGCACCTACTGAAGTTACACGCGATACATCCAACTCTTTACCCGGCTGTATGTCCGTGGTGCGGTGGAAGACCGACTCTCTACCACATATCGTGGGGGTGCGATCGTAAACCAAGCGACATAACCAATTTTCTCGGCGAACCTTTAACACCTAGTATGGAGCAGTGGGAGGCACACCTCGCTAGCTCGGACCCAGGGGTGCAGCTCGCACTACTGGATCAAGTCCGGCGGGCGGCTAAGGCCAGTGGAGCCCTGGACGTAGGGCCCCAACCATAAAGGCTCTAAAACGCCCCTCTCCCTTTCCCCTTCAATAAAGTTTTACTCTCTCTCTCCCACCTTTAACCACCTCGAGTTCATGGTATATACTAGTTCACTGTATTCATGGCACTGCGGCCCAACGCTCGCTAAACCTTTCTAAAACCAAGGAGGTTACGCCCAGCGAGTATAACGTAGCAACCCTTTCTTGTCAGATAGTGCTCAATGTACATGCCAATGGCTGCTAATGGGGATCGCAGCGTGCACGTTGACTAAAAGCCGAATGCTCCTGTTTCTCATTCCCCATTAGCAGCCATTGGCATGTACATTGAGCACTATCTTTTATTGTTCAACAACGCACAGAAGAAATCTCTCACCGGCACCACCTTGGAGGTCAAAATGTTCTACTCGTTACACACCACAACTGCTACGAGGGGCGAACGGGCGCTGCTATAAGGAGCTTTGCGCCCTAAAATGGCAAGATGGTGTCACATGCGCGCAGTTGCCTAATTTTCTCAAAGGTGCGGAGGAGTGGTTTCCATACATTCTAGTGACGAAACTTACAAAAAGTTCCACTTTTCAAAACTGCGAAGTGATCAGTGTTTCCTGACTCTCGAGTGACCCATGAGGAACATATTTACCTTGCGACAAGCAAAATAACGAAATTATAGGGTGTGCACTTGAGCAACCTCACTACGTGGTTATGCAAAGTAATTTACATGCACTACGCTCTAGTGACTCGTCCTAAGCCATTTATCCTTGTATATTGATGTTTTGAAGCTACGACTGTTTTGTCACGCATATAATAATCGTATATAAAAAGCAATTAAGTATAGTTATTGTGCTTTGCGTTTTCTGCATCCGGTGGCTTTTAGTATGTTGATGACTCTAAACGGCTATCGCGTATGCGTATATGCCATATCTCTGGCGTCCACATTTGATCCTTATGTGACGTGCAAACAAATGCTAAAGTGAAAAGGAAACTTATAAAAAAAAAGACGGAGTCATGCTCCGAGTTTCCGAGGAGAAGCGAGCGATCTATTTTTCAAAGTCTGCCATCTCCGCACGGAGCACAATGCCCAAATCAGGTAAACCCACTGATTCACGGCACATTCGTTAGTGAGGCGAGCGGGCCTTTGCGAACTGGCGATCAATCACGCCCAAAGTTTCTTCGGCGATGTTCTTCGCACCCGCCGGCGTATGAGCAAGCCAGCGCCGGTGCTGCGACAGGCGCTTTGTCACCGCAGAACAATGGCCCGGAAGGATTGCGCTCTTTTATTGGTGCGGCCCCTTCGAATCTTTCGTGTTTCTTTTCGTAAGCGAAAAATTACCCATTTTCTCTTTCTCGGCGTCTTGCAAAAGACTCTCGCCGTTGCCTGTGGAAGCCGCTTCCGATGTTGGCTCGTTGTAATAGAGCAAAAGCTCGCGCGGGTTAGCGCCGCAGTTATCACTTTATATGTTGCCGCGATCGCTTCGCTGCGCGCCTTTCGCCGAGGCGCCGTGCTAAGCTCTTGTACTTCTCCCCTCATCTTCACGCCCTACTCCTGCCGCCGGTGAGTTATTCGGAGCCATATTTATGGCCCCATTTCAGGGGCCGCTTTAAGGTGGAGAAAATCTCTACGCTCGGAGGATAGGAGAAGAAAACTCTCCTCTAATGGACGCATACAGAGGCGTAGGTCGGCGGCGCAGATCAACGCTGCTCCTTTTGGTATCGTCTGCGTATCTCAGCCGGGAGCAGACGACGTCCAACCCTGCGTTTCCTCCGCGCCTATCATTCTTTTTTTTTCTTTAAACTACCCGTGCCCTCTGGGGGCGGCTGCGCTTTTTGTCGGGTCTGGCCCCCATCTCGGCTGTATACTTGGTGTTATTAATCTCACCGTTAGGTCGAGCCGGGGCTACGCGTGCCATCGCTATCTTGCAACGCGCACCACGTATATAGTGTGACGTGCGAAGGCGTAGTGGCAGTCGTACACACGTCCGAGCCCGCACACCCCGACAGCGGCAGTTTGCTCTGGGCTGCGCGATGTCGTTGGTGACGCTTTTTTTTGGTCGGCCCATCATCTATCATGCGCGGCGCCGGCGGCCACAGCCATATACACTGAGCAGTCGACGACGAACGCCCCTCCCCCCTCACTCCTCTATCTTGACACGCACGCAGGCACCGCACATACGGCACTTACCTACACCACTGCGGGCCCACCAACCACAGAACACCTACCAGTTCAGGCACTGCAGGCTCCGGTGTTCGTTCCTCTTATTTCTCAGAAAGTCCGACATACACTCCGCTCGCGGCCGCGATGTGGCGACACATGCCGACGGAGTTCCAGCAACAGAAGTCGTCTGAAACGCGCGCTGCGGCCCACGGACGTTTCGCTAGCGGCCCGAGGCTCCACAAGGAATAGAATGCTTTTGGCCACGCGAACTGTACTCTCATTTTGCCTCGCATGTTGCTGTTATTAACGCTTTGTAGTGGTAAGCTACAGAGACAGGACGGGTCTCGTACTTTTTTGCGTGAAGCACCCCATGCGGTCAATATACGCGTTGAAACATAACCACGGAACAAGATATGTATATTCCACAATCGGCGTCCAGATTTGAGCCATTCTGGAGATCGGTGCTAATATGCTTCTAGAATTCAGACCTCGAATTCTTTTCAGAAATTATTCATATGAAATATGCGTTATTTCAAACGGCATCCTTAGGCGAACTGTGAAGTAGCGCGAACTTCAGGGACGAGAGACAAAGGAGGCGACACAGAGCTTCTGGAGCACAACTTCTGTTGTACAGAGTCAATTTTTATGAAAGGGGACACGGCAATGCGTGGCCTGCGCGCTCTGGCGGCTGCTGACAGCGCGTTCAAGCGGGAGCGAGAGCAACCAGAGTCTCTTATCACGTCATCTCGCGGCGAGAAAGACAACCATTCGTTGCTGATATAGAACGGTGGTCTTGCAACCCCTCTCCCTTCAAGGCGATTACCAGCTCTCGCGTAATCGCTTTGAAGGGGGAGGGGGGTCGCAACCTTGCCGCTGGTTCCATATCAGCTACGAATGTTTGTTTTGCTCGCCGCGAGATGACGCGAAAAGAGACTGTGGTTGCTCTCGCTCCTGCTTGAACGTGCTGTCAGCAGCCGCCAGAGCGCGCAGGCCACGCATTGCCGTGTCCCCTTTCATAGAAATTGACACTGTACAACATAAGTTCTAATACTAACGTTAGATGGGCTTCGTGCATCTATTCGGCTATGAAAAGCGTAGCTATTATCAGTGAGCTGCTGTCAGTGCATTTCATTCGCTGACAATCGGCTCAATCCGGTCACAACGAAACGCCGCTGTGTGCATTTGTATACCCGCCGCCTACCTCATATTCACCGGTGACGGTGCCACGAGGTCAGCCTACAGGTGGCACCAACGTCAAACTATCGCTGTCTTTGTAAAAGTGTAATAACTCATTTCATAAGTACGGGTGCTGGGACCGCATACTCAAAAATTCCTTCTTGCAAAAAAAAATAATAATCCGGTTCTATATTTTGTTATACACTATCCACCCCTCGAGGCGATCAGGCTACAACTGGTTTTTTTTCTTCATTTGTCATATATTATGTTGCTTTTTCTTGCTAATGAAAGCGGGCTTCATTCTTTTCATGAGGTCAATGACTGCGAGACGGAGGTAATTAGTACCTGTATAGTAGACAATTTCGTGAAAGGTGTCGACGAGTTAACAAGCTTTTCCTGTTATCTTCGGGGTCTGCAAGCCGAAGTATCAGCCTTTTGTGCGAGAGGTGAATAGAGGAGTTATTGTCTTCGGGCTTTGCCCGTATACCCAGGATGATGTGAGCTTTCGAAGAACAGCTATTTCAGCATATTTTTCGCTGCCTATCTGTAAGGCCAGTCCTAAAAGTTGGTCACGAAGAGAGAGATGGGTGTATAGGGTGAGCAACAGAGCATTAAAGACTTTGAATAGTTCGGCATTTCCCCTTTCCAAGATTTTTTTCGCATTGTTTTGTTCTTTTTTAATTCCTTTGAGATTGTGGAAGATCCGACACTCTTTTTTTTTTGAAATCGCTAAATGTGCGTGTGTGTGCAGGAGAAGTCGACGTTAACCGTTGGTAGCCAACAAAAAATTAATGCAAGGAAAGGGTGGCGGGTGTTATTTGTAGCTTTCGATAGAACTAGCATTAATGAACTACGTGGAAAATGAATCGAAGTGCATGCAAGAAACGGTCTCTGACGATTGCGATGCTGCCTAGTGTTAATCCTAAGTGCAGATCCACGCCGAAGCAGCGTCGAGTATGTTTGAAGTTTTGGCTATCCACAGTTGTATCAACGTGATATTCGTCTCATGTTGCCACAGAAACCACCAACACCCGAGTGCTACGCACGCCACTCTGCGCATAGCAGGCGTCGCGAACCAAGCGAAACGTCGACAGTCCCGTTACGACAAGCGAAGGCAGTCACACTGCACGTGTCCATAGCCTCCGAGATCTCGGAGGCTATTACGTGTTAGCTCTGTATGCGCTCGACCACCGACCGAGGCCCCAGCGATCGTGACGGAGGAAGAAAGCGATGTAAGAGACCAGTGGTTCATGATATAGACTCCACGTTCACTCTCTTTCGTCCTCGCTCGCTCTATCGGCTACGCCGACGCCAACGGCGACGCCGCTCAGCGGGAGAACGGGTAACTCACGACCACGATCCGTGGCAGCACAGTCAAAATTACGTGGCAAGGAGCTTCTGCGCATGAGTTACTGCGGGAAGTAGTTCGTTTCCATGTGATTTCGGATTTGGATATATATATATATATATATATATATATATATATATATATATATATATATATATATATTGTGGGCATTTAGTATACGCATCCTCATCGTTGTCGCGTAGCATCATCATCTTGGCTCATTCATTGTAGCCGTCGGCTGCCGGTTCCTCGGGCCTAATAAAAGGTAATCCAAACCAAGACTTCATATGTGGTGGAGAGTGCTGTTAGATCCCCCGCCATCCTCTCGACCACTCTACCCCCTGGAGCTACGTTCAGGTCGCCGCTTGGGCCAGGTGTCCGGAAATATGTCGCACCAAGATGAGGCTGGTGCTGCAGCCGTTCCCACTCAACCACCGCGTGCCGCGCCTTCTCACGTCATCAACAGCCTCCAGCGTGAGCCCCATCCCTTCGCTGGTATGCACGGGGAAGATGTGGAAGAATGGCTGGACGATTTCGAACGTGTCGGCGCTGCTAACCGGTGGGATAACACCTACAAACTCGCTCACGTGTCATTCTACCTCACGGGTGTCGCAAAGACGTGGTTCCTCAACCACTTCATCGACATCCCCGATTGGTCAGCCTTCAAAGATCAGCTTCGCCATGTCTTTGGCACACCGGCTGTTCGTTCGGCTCTCGCAAAGAAAGCTCTCGCGACTCGGAAGCAGCACATCGGGGAGTCGTACACATCCTACATCGAGGATGGTCTTTCACTTTGCCGCCGGGTTGACACACCAATGACAAAATCAGACAAGGTGCGCCAGCTTCTTAAGGGGATTGCACCCGTCGCATTCAATGCCCTTGCAATCCAGAATCCGGCTACCGTTGCTGACGTTGCGACAACCTGTCAGCGCCTCGAAGAACTTGAGTCTATGCGCCAACAACCAGACAGTGACGCGGCCCGTATTACGACTGATCCAAACCTGCGAGACACGATAAGGGCGATTATACGTGAAGAATTAGAATCAATGGGATTCACACTGCCTTCAGTGTGTCCCATTCAGTCTTCTTCAACGTCATTGCGGGATGTCATCAGGGAAGAGCTTACGTCCATGACCCACATGGCCAACCTGCAGCCCATTGTCTCTCGTACTCTACCATCGTTCCCGCACACCGCCGCCGCACCACCAGGCACCGTCCGCTCGACGTCCCCGCCATGAACGTACGCGTCGGTTGCTGCCGCACCTCCCACAAGCATTCCCACGAGCTTTTCATCACCACCGCGTGAGCCGTCACCTGCCCCTCTGACTTCTCTCTCTCCTGGTGCAGTTAGCGCAAGCTCCTCCTCATCGATCGACTCGGCCTACGTGCTATTATTGCGGCTATCGTGGTCACATTGCACGCTTTTGCCGCAAGCGCCAGCAAGACGAGCGCCGAGGGTATGACATACGCGAACGGGACTATACCGCAGGAGCCTTGTATTAGGGCCGCCGTTATTCGTCACCGCCGCGTCGGTCTCCATCTCCGCCAGCATCGGGTGAACTGCGCAGTAGGCACCGATCAACCCGACGCCGTTCCCCGTCGCCTTACCGGCGCTCTTCTTCTCCTCTTCAGCCTGCTTCCCTTACTTCTGATCGGCGTCCGGAAAACTAAGCGATGCAGTTTTTGGAGGACAAACTGCATTCCAACACAGGACTCCAATTCTTCCAGCGCGCCCCCACAATATGATTGCGGTCACAGTTGAGGGAGTGGACGTTGATGTTTTGGTGGACACTGGGGCTGCGTTTTCTGTTATTCGTGCTGATTTGTGTGCCCGTCTTCGAAAAGTCATGACGCCTTATGATGGACCGACACTGGTTACAGCCCAGGGAACAATGATTCGCCCTTCCGCTCTCTGTACTGCCCGTGTACTAATGACGAAATTCTTCATCATATAGAATTTGCTGTGCTATCCCCGTGCTCCCATGAACTCATTTTAGGCTGGGACTTTCTTTCCTCTGGTTCTGCGGCTATTTGCTGTGCACAACGTGTCGTCCATCTTACTGACACGGACCACTTGCTCAACGACGAAACCTACAGGCCACTTCGACTCATCGCTGCAGTAAACATCGAGTTACCACCAAACGAACATCAATTAGTTACAGTTTTGTCCAACGACGTTGACTCTGGTGACATTTTGGTCACTCCGTCACCGTGTTGCCTTAATAAAGGCATAGCTCTGGCATCAGGTGTGACTCGCTTCAACGATGGATCAACAGTCCTCGCTGCTACCAACACCACACAAGATAAAATTTTACTGCCACGGGGCCCTACTGTCGCCTGTGTTGTTGATCTGCAGCCTGTGTGCGCTGTGCCTCTTACCCCTGTCTCCTCTAAAGGCCATCCTGCAGATCATGCTGCTTCCTCGGCCTTTACAGCAGCCATCAACAAAGACTTGAATGACTCACAGAATCAGCAGCTGCTTGATTTGTTGGAAAAGCATGCAAACTCATTTGACGTTCATTCATCCACCCTGGGCCAGACAACTGCTACAGCACATCGTATCCAGACCGACGGAACATCCATTGTGCATCGTCGTCCGTACCGCGTCTCCCTAGCCGAACGGAAAATCATTGATGAAAACGTATACGATATGCTGCAACGGGAGATAATCCGACCCTCAACCAGTCCTTGGTCGTCTCCAGTGGTTCTGGTGCGTAAAAAAGACGGTTCCGTACGATTTTGCGTCGATTACCGAGCACTCATTAAGATCACTAGGAAGGACGTATACCCCATGCCACGCATCGACGACGCCCTAGATTCCTTACAGGGTGCTGAATTTCGAGCCTCGACTTGCGTTTCGGCTATTGGCAAATCCCCATGCACGAAGATGATAAAGAAAAAACTGCGTTTGCAACCCCGGACGGCCTATACGAATTCAATGTTATGCCGTTCGGTCTATACAATGCGCCCGCAACTTTTGAGCGCATGATTGACACCGTGCTGCGTGGCCTGAAATAGACTTGCCTATGTTACTTCGATGACATTGTTGTCTTTTCATCGACGTTTCCTCAACATCTGCAACGCTTGGACGAAGCCCTGACTTGTCTTGCGGGCGCTGGTCTTCAAATTAACACCAAAAAGTGCCATTTCGCCAGCAGATTTATCAAGGTACTCGGTCATGTTGTGAGCAAGGACGGAATTCGTCCAGACCCTGATAGAACTGCTGCAGTGCATCGCTTCCCTCACCCTGACAAACCAAAATATTTGCAAAGTTTCCTTGGTCTCGCCTCTTACTTTCGGCGATTCATACAAAACTTTGCCTCAAGAGCCGCACCACTTCATAAGCTACTTGCTTCCGGTATGCCCTTTCAGTGGTCTCAGGAATGTGAAGCGGCTTTTGACAGGTTGAAGAGTGCCCTCACGACCAACCCTGTACTTGCTCATTTTCACGATGATGCACCGACCTTCCTGCACACAGACGCTAGCGTCCGCGGTTTAGGAGCCGTGCTCCTGCAACGCGACAACTCTTCGCGTGAGCGAGTCGTTGCATACGCCAGCCGCGTCCTCTGCGCAGCCGAGAGGAACTACACGATCACCGAGCAGGAGTGCCTCGCCATGGTTTGGTCAGTACAGAAATTTCGTTCATATCTGCATGGCCGCCATTTCACCATTGTGACCGACCACCATGCTTTATGTTGGCTTCCGACACTCATGAACTTGTCGGGACGCCTCGGACGCTGGGTTCTACGCCTCCAAGAATATGATTTTGAGATCGTGTACAAGTGTGGCAGGAAGCATAGTGACGCCGATGCTCTTTCTCGCTGCCCACTACCAGCGACTCCACTCGGGGTTTCCGCCATCAATTTGCACAAACATGCCCTTGGAGTCCACGTCTACGGCGGTTTCCTCTCTCGCCTCTATGGACCAGCTGTCTTCGGACGACCCGCACGATTTTCCTTCTCGACAGTTGGCTGGCCCATACTGTCGACGTATTATAGGCTACCTCACTGGCAGTTCCCGTCCACCTAATGCAAGGCTCCGTCGCCAACTCTCGCAATTTAAGCCGGACAACTCGGTGCTGTACCGCAAAATTTACCATCCTGACGGTCAGCGCTGGGTTCCCGTTCTACCCCGGTCGCTTCGGTCCGAACTCCTCAGGGCACTTCATGACCATCCGACTGCTGGTCACCTTGGTCACCATAAAACCTACGAAGTCGGTTTTATTGGCCAGGCATTACCACTAGTGTAGCTCGGTACGTCGGGTCCTGCACTACCTGCCAATGTAGAAAACTACCAACATCTGCTCCCGCCTGTGCACTACAGCCTCTTCCGTGCCCAGCCATACCATTCGAAGTTGTAGGCGTCGATCTTTATGGCCCCCTCCCAGTCAGTGCTGCTGGAAGCCGGTGGATAGTAACAGCCATTGACCATTTGTCACGCTACGCCGAGACGGCATCCGTTTACTACTGGTTCAGCTTCTGAGATTGCCGATTTGATCCTCCGAGCCATTATACTGCGTCATGGTGCTCCACGTGTGTTGCTCAGTGACCGTGTAAGGGCCTTTCTTTCACAACTAGTGAACGAACTTCTTCACGCCTCCGGCACAACTCACAAGACTGCCTCTAGTTATCATCCTCAGACTAACGGCCTCACTGAGCGATTCCACCGCACTGTTGCTGACATGATCGCCGCCTATATTCAACAAGACCACAAAAACTGGGACGTTGTTCTACCATTCGTCACTTTCGCCTACAATACGGCCATTCAGCGAACAACCGGCTACTCGCCATTTTACCTAGTTTATGGACGCTCCCCTACTTCTTTCCTGGACGGCTCTTCTTTACCGCCAAGTGAATTCATCTCCATCCTCTTCAGAGGAAATACGTTTCACGACTCGCACAGTGCCGCCAACGAGCTCGTATAAACACTGAAGCCCGCCAGCAAGACAGAAAGTTAGTTTATGATGAATCGCATCGTGCTGTATCCTTCCAACCTGGAGACGAAGTGCTCCTTTTGACGCCTGTTCGCACACCTGGTTTGTGTGACAAATTTCAGCCTTGGTTATCGGGCCGTACACAGTTCTTGAAGAGACTTCACCAGTGAATTATCGCGTGACGCCACTTGTAGCCCCAGCAGATCGCCGTTATCGAACTACAGAGGTCGTCCATGTCTCCCGTATGAAGCCCTTCATGCGACGTTCTTTGTCCCCTTGACTTGCCGCGGCCAGGCTGGCCGCTTTCACGTGGGGAGAATTGATGTGGGCATTTAGTATACGCATCCTCTTCACCTGTAAATTATCATCATTATCATGTGTGACTCATGCGTCCTCATCGTTGTCGCGTAGCATCATCATCTTGGCTCATTGATCGTAGCTGTCGGCTGCCGGTTCCTCGGGCTAATAAAAGGTTATCCAAACCAAGACTTCATAATAGATATATATTATAATATAGTTTTCCTCGGAAGCTATCACAAGCCTCGAGAGACACAATTCATTTTCAATTTTCAATTTGAAAATTTTGTTCAATGTTTCTTGGCGTGCACAAAAAG
>WOVY01004880.1:0-22712 GCA_013436015.1 Rhipicephalus annulatus | reverse complement strand
TAAGAAGTGCTGTCAAAAAGTCTACAGCTGCTTCGATATTTAACTGACATTCGTCCGACCAATTTAGGCGCGTAACTTATCTGAACTATTCTCAGTCCGCTTTGGCTATCTGCCATCTGGGAACATGTGGAGTACTCTTGTTTATTGGTGTACTTAGGATGACTGCAAAGTGGTCACTTCCAAAGGTTAGGGACACATTGCTGAGATTTATGCTCGAGTAGGTTTTGTTGATGAGACTAAAGTATCTTGGTTTTTTGCTATTCAAAAGATATGTACTCGTAGAAAATAAGAACTGTTTGATTAGGCAATCTAATGCATCGCAGCGACAGTCGTCTCATAGACTATTATGTGCATTCAATACCCTAAAGACCACATATGGTTCCGGTAGTTCATCTATCGGTGACTGGAATTCGTATTTTTGAGATGGTACTGTGAAGGTATGTTAAAAGAGCAGATGGTGGTAAGTTTGTTAAAAACAAATTGCTCAAACAGCCACTGCCTCAAGGGTTGTTTGTAGTGCTAAATTCGTACATACTACTCCCTGATCAACTATAATGGCCACACCACGTGATGACGCTACTGCCTCAATGCGGTCCTTTCTGAATATTACATAATGACGTAGAAAGTTGGTGTTCCTGGAGTGTGTTGTACACACAGCACTTTTGTTGAATGTGTGTGTAAAAGTTCCTGGATATCTTCGAGGTTTCTAAGAAGTCTTCTGACGTTCCAATGTATTTTTTGTGTATTCATCATGAGTGTAAATGAGTGCGGTGTGTACTAAAGAAGTATTGTGTTAAGTTAGGAGCCCTTGTCAGTCCCCGTCATGATGGTTTTTGGCGTTCTGGTGCGCTCCAAAGGCCGCGCCTGTCCTTCAATGCCAAAGAAACTGTTGGACTAAGTGCTGTGTCTATCGCCTCGGACGAGGTGGTGGATGCCCAGTCGCGGTTCACGCGTGTGGGCACCGAAGTCTTGGGGCTATCTCTCAAAACAGAATGCCCTGGGGTTCCAGGTCCGGAGCGCTGCAAGCCTTTTAGTGGCGGAAGAGCTTGTGCAACTTCGGCTGAGGAGGTGAATGGCACTGCCACCCATCCACTTTTTGTATTACGTGCGGGTGCCGCAGATTTTGATGGCACTCCCTTTTCCTCCCTACTCCACGAATAAAGGACCCTGGAAAGGTAGACGCTTGCGCGTCTCTCTGAATGTGATTTTTTTTCATTTACTTTGAGTGTAAGTAATTCTTTTCCGCGTTTCCATGTAGGACATGTGTGAGAGTAAGTGGGGTGTCCACCGTTGCCGTTTTCGCAGTGGAGAGTTTCATCTTCACAGTTGTCTGTAGCGTGTTCATGCGAACTACACTTTGCGCAGGTTTGACTGCCGCAGCAGCACTGAGAGTCATGGACGCACTTAAAACAACGTCGGGGGTTAGAGATCTGGGGTCGGACCTTCAACTTCAAGTAACCTGTTTCGATTTATGCTGGAAGTGCGCTTGCGCAAAATGTGAGGATGAGATGCTTTGTCGACGTTTCTTTGTTGTCACGCCTGATCTCAATACTCTGAGCATGCGTTACGTGCTGTTCGTTTCAGCCCTCAAGGAGCTCACTCTCTGTCAGGTCGGTTAGGTCTTGATCAGACACTACGCCTCATGAAATGTTCAACGAACAGTGCGCCGCGACAGATACAGGTGTAGTTCCAAGAGAGGTGAGTTTTGTTAGGTTTTGATACAAGGTCTTGGTTTGAACTTCGTGAAGAAGGTCACCCCTAGCCATGTGTGTAGCCTGATAACCTGTACCAAAGGTATTGGAGAGGCATTTTGATACGAAAGATGGAGAGATTGTTCTTGCGTTCTTTTGTGTTTCACAGTGAAGCACACGGAAGCGTGGGAAGATTTTTTGGGTTTGAGGAAGGCATTCAGCATTCCTTCAGTGCGCCCCCTCTTTGAAGGGGGGTGATCAAATAGCTTGGGGAATGGAAAGGAGGCCATGAAGTATATAGAAAATCGGCAGCCATGCCAGCCGCCCACCACGGAGCCCAACATGGAGACGCCGCAGCACAATTTTAAAAGACATGCCAGCAACAGCTGTAAAAAGCCACTATAACCCAGTAATATTTGACCAAGAGAGGACATACACACAAGGTTAACCCTGGCCTCCTGGAAGATGGAAGTAAACAGCAATAGGGAAATTACAGGAAGGATTGAAAGAGAGAAAAGACGGAGATGTAGGAAGAGAGAGATAGGAAAATGTGACGGCCGGTTTACCGTGGGTGGGTCCATCCACCCACGGGAAACCTGGCTTCACGTCTACGTGAAGCCGGGGCGAAAGAAGTGTGTTGCCTCTGCCAGGGGGACTTGAAAGTCCAATCTTCCTGTGCCGGCTCACAAAACCCAGCATTCCTTTTTCCCGGACACAGCAAAGCCACGTACGGCTAGGCATGTTAGAGGTCGAAACCCCCATTATCTCAGCTCCGCGTATAAAGGTGCAGAAACAACACCGCCTGTGTGCAGTAAATATATAGGGATACGTGTGGGAACGGCCTATTTGCACTAATCATTTTCGCCCTGTTTGGTTTGGTTTCACAGTCTGTCTCATCTGTTTTTAAGACAGGTTGGTAGTCACTTTATGTTTCTGCCACACAAGACATCTGTTTCTACGTGCACCCATTCAGCTGAGGCTTGCTAGAGTTTTACTTTCATTCGCTGTCACCTCGGACTACGTGAATGGGGCACTTTATGGTTATTTGAAAGAAATTTTCTCTAATCGCAATTCTTATTGGCATGTTATTCTAGTGAGTACCAAGTCAAAGTAAAACGAAAAAAAATTTGTATAGAGACCCTCTCGATATTGTTTTACTGGTACCCCCTTAGAGGTGTTTGTATCCTGCTGGAAGTGGCCAAAATGTGCTTCCCCGAGTAAGAATATTGGCTGCTCTTCTAGTTCAATTTCATTTTTTTAAGCTTCATACAGTGACTCCAAAAGTTGAAACGTGGACGCAAGAAAGGGGACTGTTTGTACCGTGGGGAACACGCTGTTTTTTTCTGTCATAAACCTGAAACTATTGTACATGTGTTTCTGGATTGTGTGAAGGTGTGTTCTTTTGGGACATAATGCAGAGATTTATCAAAAATATTTACCGATAGACGCCTATGGGATCAGCTTCTGACTATTTATTAAAGAAGACGATGAAGCATTATATTGCCACGTTCCATTTCCCAAGTTTTTGTTATCGTCCCAAAACACCACACGATACTTAGCGCAAACCGCGCGTGCAGTTTTCTAGAAGGTTCCGGACTGTAGTAGATCATTTCGATAAGATCACGCCCACTGTGCGAACGGTACAGATTGTTCTGGAAGCTACGCCACCGCCAGCGATAACGCTAGAACATTCGACGGCAAGAGTATAAATGCCGACGCGCTTCGCCGCTTGTCAGTTGTTGATCGAAGGCTAACGCTGCGTTCGCCGCTATGAGTCCGAGACTGCTATCTGTGCAAGACTGCTGCTGTAATTAGACTTTCTCTTTACCGGGCACAGGTCCGCCCAAATAAACAGTTAAATACCAACACGAAGTTCCCTGTCTTCGGCCACGTCAAGACCCCGTGACATCTGGTGGAGGTGCTGCTTCGTTCATGTACCGTACGCCCCCGTCAAGCCGTGAACCCGGCCCCCGTCGCGGAGAAGACACCGACGCCAACCAAGGGCAGCGAACGAGCCGCCGACAGCAAGGTCTCCCACCGGAGTACGGCCTTCTACAGGACAAGCCGTGGAAGACCAAGACCATGACCTCGACTGCAGCGACAATGACAACTGGAGCGTCCCAGCCCGCGATCGTCTTTCATCAACCCAGGGAACCACCAACGTTCCATGGCTCATCGTTTGAAGACCCGGAAACCTGGCTAGAAACATACGACCGTGTGGCCGCCCTCAACCACTGGGACAACGAAGAAAAGCTCCGTCGTGTGTACTTCTACCTGAAAGACACCGCAAGGACCTGGCTAGAGAATCGGGAGTCCACGCTCCGAACGTGGGATGTCTTCTGCGGCGCATTTCTGCAAACGTTCGCGAGCGTCGCTCGCAAAGAGAGGGTCGCTGCTCTACTCGAGACCCGGGTTCAGCTACCAAATGAAAAGGTTGAAATTTTCACAGAGGAGATGACCCGCCTATTCCGTCACGCTGACCCAGACATGCCTGAGGAAAAGAAAGTTCGTTTCCTCATGCGAGGGGTCAAACAGGAGCTCTTCGCGGGACTAATGAGGAATCCACCGAACACCGTCCAAGAATTTGTATCCGAGGCGACCACCATCGAAAAAACGCTGGACATGCGCACCAGACAGTATAATCGTCGCCTTACTCCAGAATGCGCTGCTTCTCAAGCCAGTGACTCCGACAACCTGCGTGAAACGATCCGAGCGATCGTGCGGGAAGAGCTGCGCAAACTGTTGCCTTCGGCGCAGCCTCAAGTGGATTCGATCGCAGACATTGTGTGAGAAGAAGTCCGACAATCGCTTCGAATTCCCGAAACACCGCCGCCCGAGCCAGAAACTATGAGCTACGCCGCTGCAGTGCGCCACAACGCTCCTCCCCGTCCACGCCGAAACGCCGCTCCATCGCACTTCCATCGCCAGACGCCACCGCCGCCACCACCCCCACCGACGTCCTACCGTTCCCCAGCGGGCCGGCGCAGTGCACCGAGGAAAACGGACGTTTGGCGTGCACCTGACAACCGCCCGCTCTGCTACCATTGCGGCGAGGCCGGGCACACATACCGCCGTTGCCAGTACCGACAGATGGGACTGCGTGGCTTCGCCGTCAATGCACCGCGTCCGCGGCCAGGAGATCGGCCACGTGACATCGCCGACTACCTGGCAGGAACTCACTGGACACCACGAAGTCCTTCCCGTTCGCCGTCGCCCAGCCGCCGCATGTCACCGCACCTCCGGCAGTACTCTGGCTCAACACGGGGCCGGTCTCCTAGCCCGTATCCGGGAAACTAAGGGCAGCAACCGATGGAGGTGCGGTTGCTGTGCGACGAACTACCGAAGATCCTCCGACGACGATGACGCCGCGATGGAGCTTTCCGAACACAACGCCAAACAGGCAAAGCCCTGACGGCGAAAGCTCACTTACCGAAGGTGGCCTGACGACGCAACATGGAAGCAGCGGAACAAGCCGACGCAGCCGTGACCCGACGCCACGCCCTAACTGTAATGCGAGAAGGCGAACTAGCGACCTCGACGTTCTTATCGACGGCCACAGTGTGCACGCTCTCGTCGATACTGGAGCCGACTATTCTGTCATCAGTGGGTCGTTCACCGCGAAGTTAAAGAAAGTTAGGACAGCTTGGAAAGGCCATGAAATCCGCACAGCCGGAGGTCATCTCATAACGCCTGCAGGAATCTGCACAGCGAGAGTCACCATTAACGGCCGTATTTATCCTACAGACTTCGTAGTCCTACAGCGTTGCTCGAGAGATGTCATCCTTGGCATGGACTTCTTATGCCTCCATGGTGCTGTCATCAACCTAAAAACAAAGTCGATAACGTTATCCACAGAAGAAGCACTACCGCCGCGCACGCCGTCAGGCCACCATGCCTTGAATGTGCTGGAAGAACAAGTCACCATTCCGCCTCGCTCAAGCGTCATTATTTCAGTGGGCGCTCCTAAATCACCTGACTTGAAAGGCGTCGTTGAAGGCAGTCAGCATCTGTTGGTCACCCGAAATATTTGCGTCGCAAGAGGAATTGCAGAGCTGCGGGGAGGCAAAGCAACGGTTATGCTCACGAATTTCAGCAATGAGTACAAACATGTGAACAAAGGAAGAACGGTCGCATACATCGAAGAAATTTTCGAAGCCACCAGTGCTTTCGCCCTCGCCGATTCTGCGGAACCTGCTCAGAGGAACCAAGCCCCTCCCACAGCTTTCGACGTCAATCCCAGACTTTCGAACGATAAGCAAGAACAGCTCAAGGCCCTGCTCCTGCAATACGAAGATTGCTTTTCGTCGTCATCGAAAATTCGGCAGACCCCAATCACGAAACATCGCATCATAACCGAAGAAAATGCCAGACCACTCCGTCAGAGTCCGTACAGGTTTTCGACGCGAGAACGTGAGGCCATGAAGAGACAAGTTGATGAAATGCTGCGGGATGACATTATCCAGCCGTCCAAGAGTCCATGGGCATCCCCCGTGGTGTTAGTGAAGAAAAAGAATGGGACCCTACGTTTCTGCGTCGATTATCGCCGCCTGAACAAAATCACAAGAAAGAACGTGTATCCTCTCCCACGAATAGACGACGCACTTGATCGGCACCATAACGCCAAGTACTTTTCGTCAATGGACCTCAAGACTGGCTATTGGCAAATCGAAGTCGACGAAAGAGACCGAGAGAAGACGGCGTTTATAACACCGGACGGCCTCTTCGAGTTTAGGGTGATGCCCTTCGGCCTTTGCTCAGCGCCTGCAACTTTTCAACGCGTTATGGATACAGTACTGGCAGGATTGAAGTGGCAGACTTGCCTTGTGTACTTGGACGACGTTGTCGTGTTTTCCTCGAGTTTCGACGAGCATCTTCGGCGCCTTGAAGCTGTACTTCAAGCCATCAAGACTTCCGGACTCACACTGAAGCCAGAAAAGTGCAGATTTGCGTATGAGGAGCTCTTGTTTCTGGGGCACGTTATCAGCAAGTCTGGAGTTCGACCTGATCCACGGAAAACAGCCGCCATCGCCGACTTCTCGCCGCCCACTGACAAGAAAGCCGTGCGCCGATTTCTGGGCCTGTGTGCCTATTATAGGCGGTTCGTGAAAAACTTCGCCCGCATCGCCGATCCTCTCACTAACCTTACCAAGGCCGACGTGGAGTTTAAGTGGGAAACGCCACAGGAACACGCTTTCCAGAAGCTTAAACATCGCCTCCAGACGCCTCCGTTACTTGCCCATTCCGACGAATTCGCCGAGACAGAAATACATACTGAGGCAAGCAGCATAGGTCTTGGCGCCGTTCTTGTGCAGAGGGCTCACGGACTTGAAAGGATTATTATTTACGCCAGCCGATCGCTATCCAAAGCAGAAGCAAATTATTCCACAACAGAAAAGGAGTGCCTCGCCATCATCTGGGCTACGTCAAAATTTCGCCCCTACCTCTACGGCAGGCCCTTCAAAGTTGTGAGCGATCACCACGCATTGTGTTGGCCAGCTACCTTGAAGGACCCTTCAGGTCGCCTCGCACGATGAAGCCTGAGACTTCAAGAATATGACATTACTGTCATTTACAAGTCCGGCAAAAAACACTCCGACGCCGACTGTCTCTCTCGTGCGCCTGTAGACCAACCGCTACCCGACGACCTGGATGACGACTACTTCTTAGGAACGATAACTACCGACGACTTCGCTGAACGACAGAGGGCCGACCCGGAACATAAGGCCCTAATAGAATACCTCGAAGGCCGGACCGCCGAAGTCCCGAAGGTATTCAAGCACGCACATGCATCATTCTTTCTACGAAACGGTCTTCTACAAAAGAAAAACTTTTCACCGCTTCGAGCTAAGTACCTCCTTGTGGTGCCTTCAGCTCTGCGACCAGAACTCCTGCAGGCCCTGCACGACGATCCGACGGCAGGGCACCTCGGTGTTTCTCGCACGCTCGCGAGGATACAAGAAAGGTACTACTGGCCACGTCTTACCACCGACGTCACTCGTTATGTGAGAACATGCCGGGACTGTCAGCGACGCAAGACACCGCCGATAAGGACAGCGGGACTTCTGCAGCCAATTGATCTACCTTGCCGACCTTTCCAGCAGATTGGTATGGACCTACTGGGGCTGTTCCCGACGTCGGCTTTCGGAAACAAGTGGATCGTGGTAGCTACCGACTACCTCACCCGCTACGCCGAAACAAAAGCCCTGCCAAAAGGCAGTGCATCCGAGGTAGCTAAGTTCTTCGTCGAAAATATCGTCCTACGTCACGGCGCCCCGGAGGTCCTTATCACCGACAGAGGAACGGCATTCACTGCCGACTTAACTCAAGCGATCTTGGCATACAGCCAAACAAACCACCGCCGGACGACAGCGTACCACCCACAGACCAACGGCCTCACCGAGCGGCTTAACAAGACGATCGCCGACATGCTGTCAATGTACGTCGATGTCGAACACAAGACGTGGGACGCCATTCTTCCGTATGTGACCTTCGCATACAACACGGCGGTGCAGGAGACGACGCAGATATCTCCATACAAATTGGTCTACGGAAGGAGCCCGGCAACGACACTCGATGCCATGTTACCCAACGTCACCGACGAAGAAAACCTTGATGTGAGCGAGTACCTTCAACGAGCGGAAGAAGCCCGACAACTTGCGCGTCTCCGTATCAAGAATCAACAGACGACCGACAGCCACCGTTACAACTTCGACGACGCTTCGTGGAATACCAGCCCGGTGAACGTGTTTGGGTGTGGACGCCGATACGCCGACGTGGACTCAGTGAAAAGCTTCTGCGACGGTACTTCGGACCGTACAAGGTGGTTCGACGTCTCGGTCCACTTGATTACGAGGTTGTCCCCGACGGCATCACGAACTCTCAACGACGCCGATCGCGACCTGAAGTCGTCCATGTCGCGCGCCTCAAGCCGTTTCATGCGCGTTAACAAACTGCACCAGTGTTTTTTTGTATTATTGTTGTATCGGAATTGATTCTTTGTACTTTCTTGCATTATTATTGTACTTTCATCTTTAGTTAAAGCATCGGGACGATGCCTTTTTTCAGAGGGGGGCAATGTCACGTTCCATTTCCCAAGTTTTTGTTATTGTCCCAAAACACCACACGATTCTTAGAGCAAACCGCGCGTGCAGTTTTCTAGAAGGTTCCGGACTGTAGTAGATCATTTCGATAAGATCACGCCCACTGTGCGAACGGTACAGATTGTTCTGGAAGCTACGCCACCGCCAGCGATAACGCTAGAACATTCGACGGCAAGAGTATAAATGCCGACGCGCTTCGCCGCTTGTCAGTTGTTGATCGAAGGCCGACGCTGCGTTCGTCGCTATCAGTCCGAGACTGCTATCTGTGCAAGACTGCTGCTGTAATTAGACTTTCTCTTTACCGGGCACAGATCCGCCCAAATAAACAGTAAATACCAACACGAAGTTCCTGTCTTCGGCCACGTCACGACCCCGTGACAATATGATACTGTTTTTTTGCTTGGCCTTCACAGTGTTTGTAAGTACATAGCAGCCCGCATGCCGACACAATTCATTCTACCGCGTCATTACTGTTTGTCAATTTGGCTTCCTTCTTCTCTTTTCCTCTTCAATAACGTGCTCCAATTTTGCTTTGTTTTGTCCTCTCTTCCTGTCTATCTCAGTGTCTTTATTTTGCTCTTTTTCTCCTTTTATTCCCCAGTATTCCTATGCTCCAAATGTGCTTCCTTTTGTTTTCGCTTCTTCTCTAATTTTCTGCTCAAAAATAACTTCATTTCATAGTCTAATTCTCACTCTGTGTTGCTATATTGTTTTTTTTCGCTTTCTCTTCCTCGTCATTTCTCTGTTCAAGTTTTTCTGACTTTCGTCCTCTCTTCATCTTTTATGTGTACCAATGTTGCTTCTTTTCGATCTCTTCCTCAAGACCTCTCTGTTTTAAATTCGCTTTTTTTCTCCTCTCTTCCTCTTTAATTATTTGTTTATTTTCGCTTCTATTCGCCTTCTTTACCGCATCATTTATCTGTTCATGTTTTTCTTCGTTTGTCCTTTCTGTTTACTTGCTGCAATTTTGCTTGCTTTCATCCTTTTTTCATTTTCGTTTTTTGTTATAATTCTGCTTCTTTTCGCCTTGTCTTTCTCCTCATTTCTGTGCTGCAATTTTGCCTCTTTTTGTACTTTATGATTTTCTCCTACAATCATGCTTCCTTTTGTCCTTCATTTGTTTGAATTTCTGTCTTTCAATTTGGCCTCTTTTCGCTGTTTTTTGCCCCAAATTACTTTTTTTCGATTTTCTTCAATTCATCCTCTCTTCCTGTCTACTTCTCTGCTCCAATTAAGCTTTCTTCTGTAGTCTCATTCCCTCTATGTCTCTGCTCTAATTTTTGTACTTTTCGCCTTCTCTTCCTCATCGTTTTTTTGCTTCAATTTCACTTCCCATCATTATCTCTTCCTATCAATTTCTTTTGTCTAATTTGAGTTTTTTTTGTACTCTCTTCTTCTTTATTTTTGTGATCATACTTTGCTTCGTCTTTTTTTTCTATTATTTTTATGTTCTAAATTATCTTCCTTTCATCCTCTCTTCTTCTATAATGTTGTGCTCTAATTTCACTTTCTTTCGTCCTCTGTTCCTGTTTATTTCCTAGCTCCAATTCGTCTTTATTTGTTCCCTCTAGTAGCCTGCTTGACATTGTGGAACTCTTCCTGAAAGGAACCACATCTGCACGGTTTCAAAACATAAAGAAAGCCTGACTATCTGGCAGAAATTCATCGAGGAAATTATGAAGTGCTTTCAGGTTTCGCAGCTAAGAAGAAGCACGCCGTGCAAACCCTCACGCAACGAGCGCAAATGTCTGGGGAAATATGCATGACGTATAATGAAGAGGTACTAAAGTTGTGCAAGGCACTGAACCCCTGGATGACCGACGACGACAAGGTTAGTCATCATTTTTAAAAAATTGGGGAGGGCAGCTTCCAGTTCATCATCGCAAAAGAAAGTTTGCAGTCCGTAAGGGACGTTATTAGTCATTGCTGTACGTTTGAAACGCTCAAAGGACGCCAAACTACACTTAAGTTTGGCCGCCTCGCCAACGTCACTACTGTGGCGAGTACCGACATACATCGCGCCCCATCGAACCTCACTTCGGTGATTCGGCAAGTAGTGAGCGAAGAGCAAGACCGACGGGAGATGGCTTTTCATTGGGCACCTAGAGCACTTTCTTCTCTGCGACTTTGTAGTGACGACTATCAGTGCCTCTTCGTTCTCCAGTGCCAAGCCGCACTATTCATCCGCATTCGAGCTACCAGTGATATGATGACTGCGCACGCAGATCACCTGCTGTTTCTCAGAAGTGGAATGACCGGGCCATTCATTTTTTCACTGACATCAGTAGCGCACCCCGCGAACGTCCCATATGTTTCCACTACGGCGTTCGTGGCAATGTTTCTTGATTCTGCACTGATCGCCATCGCACTGCTTCCCAGTTTTATGGGTGGTCACGTATAATCTACCAGCGCCGCAATCAGCGCGTTCATGAGAACCATGGCCCTCTGACGTGGTCATCAGGTCCAACCATCGGGCTAATCACCACAGTGACTCACTCCCCTGTGTCTGTGCGCAGCTGGATGCCGCCATTTTCCTGATACCAATGGTCTTCATATTCCCGAAGACGTCCCATGTCGTCGGCGCTGGGAAGCTTGGCGGCGTAACAACACATCGTCAACTACATGCCGCCATGCCTCCATCAGTTACTATGTGTCATAGCAAGATTTGTCTTTCTCTAGACAATGTTACTACGCTAGTTTTAGTCGAAACGAGAGCAAGAGTGTCAGTGATCAGAAGCAGCGTCAGCAATGTTACGCTTAAGCGTCAAGCCCTGGTGAGTGTCCTTAGCAATCATGCTTCAATGTTCGATTTGACTCAGGACGCTAATAAAGCTAGAATTCCCTATACGTGGGCTGGTAACAGGATCCACATGGGGTCCGTACATCCCATGAGACAGAAACCATTACACGTGTTCACATCGGAGTGTAAGGTGATCGCTGAACAGGTGGAAGACATGCTGGCTAAGGACATCATCCAAGATTATTCTAGCCCTTGAGCTGCGCCGGTAATCTTCGTGAAGAAGATAGACAGATCCTGGGGGTTTTGCTTCGACTGCCGCCGCCTGAATTTGGTCACTAAAAAGGTTGTGTATTCACTTCTCCATATAGACGAGCTTATCGACTGTCTATATACGACGTCTTCTCAACTGTGCACCTATGATCGGGCTATTGGCAGATACCCGTGCCTTTCATCAGCAAAGAGAAAACCACCTTTGCCCCGTCGTTGGGGTCTAGTGGCTAAGGTACTCGGCTGCTGACCCGCAGGTCGCATGGTCGAATCCCGGCTGTGGCGGTTCCATTTTCGATGGAGGCGGAATTTTTGTAGGCCCGTGTGTTCAGATTTGAGTGCACGCTAAAGAACCTCAGGTGGTCAATATTACCGGAGCCATTCACAACGACGTCTCTCGTATTATTATGATGGGTTTTGGACGTTAAATACCACATTTTTTGCAGAAAACCACTTTTATCATATCCGACTGGTTGTTTGATTTTGAAGTCATGCCATTTGGTTTGCGCAATGCCCCTGCGGCCTCTGAAAGGTTTATGGACACGGTACTGCGTGGTTTCAATGAACAATTTCCTGGCGTTACCTCGACGACATCGTCCTTCTTGGTCGCACTTTTGCTGAACACAATCTTTGATTTGAAGTTCTTCTGACATGCTTTGAACAAGCTACCTTTACCCTCAATTTCAAAACACGTCACTTTGGCCAACGAGAAGCACTTGTACTTGGACATCTCGTGGAAAAACCTGATGCGCGTCCTCACCCTCGGAAAGTTACTGCAGTTGGCAGTTTTAAACACCCGCAGTTACAACTTTAACTGAAAAATTTCTTGCGTTTCTGCTCAGACTTCTGACGGTTTGTGGCCAAGTTTGCTGATACTGCATACCCGATGGCTTCATTTCTGTGCAAGGATAAGAATTTATTCAGGACCGTGGAGTGTATTTCCTCGTTTAGTGAACTTAAATGCCACCTCTCGTCAGGACCAATACTGTGCCATTTCGACTCTTCGGTCACAACAGGAGTAGACACGGCCGGGAAAGGTATCGGTCTCAGCGTCATGCTCATCCAGTGCTTCGATGACATCGAACATGTCGTCACCTACGCCAATCATTCATTGAGCAAGGCTGAGAAGAAATACATCGTCAAGAGTGCCTTGCTGTGGACTTTGCCGTCAATAAGTTTCATAGATATCTCTATGGGTGGCACTTCACTATCGTTACTGATCACCAATAACTATGTTGGTAGGCCTCCGTAATCCCTCTGGCTGTCTTGAGCGATGGCGGCTACGTTTGCACGAATTGGATTTTAGAATATGCTACCTGAGTGGCCGCTATCATGCAGTCGACGACTGTTTCTCGATGTTCCCATTACTCGCCACTTTATGGGACGCCGACGTTTTTGACGAAATTTTAGCTTCTATCGACGGTACTGATTTTACTGACCTCGCCACCTTCCGGGAGAAACAGGGACACGTTCACAGCTCCGATAATCTCTTCAACTCAATGGCTCAACTGACTAATAGCCATGACTTTATTGTTTGAGGTGGCTTCCACTACAAAAAAGATTACGCAGCTGAAGGTGCCCGTCTCGTAGTGTTTTTTAGTTGTTTAGCGGTTATAACAGCGTTAACGAGGATTCCAGCAACAGTCTTAATTCGGGGCGTGGAACCGGCGCTGCTATGGCTGCGTCGTTCCCGAACTTCTTGCTTTTGGTGCAGGTGTTTACGCATCAAGCATCATGCGGCTCCTGGGATCGTCACTCGGATGATAATACACCAATAGATGCCATTTTGCATCGTCAATCTGCACATCCGGACGCCACAGTGAATCGCGTCATGTGGATCTCTAAGGCTTCAAAGGACAGCGGATATTACTCTTTTCTGGGGACTTGCGCAGTCACCAATTTCGCACAGTGCTCGCTGCCGAACCAACAACCATGGGCCATCGCAGCGAGTTACAACAGTCTACATAAGGAGTCCAGAATCAGTCTCGATTTGGGGCGTGGAACTGGCGCTGCTTTGGCGTCGTCGTTCCCGAACTTCTTGCTTATGATGCAGGTTAGTCGCATATATAATGCTTCTTTCATTTGCGTCTTCGTAGCATTGCCGGTTCCACCCCATGTTATTATTATGCATGCATGTAAACAGTAAGCGTGCGAGGTAAGTTGTGTACTGTAAAAGACACCATTTGACTGTTTTGCATAGCCGGGCATTCTACATTTAACTGTTTTTTAACATGCGGTGACGTCGAGAGTAATCCAGGCCAAGCTTGGTTGTAATTGTAATGTGCTCGTTTTATCGCCCTCCTGGCAGCTCGATAGAAGCACATCAGAATCTATCTATTGCTCTCGAAACAGTGTACAGTGATGGTCTGTTCTTGGGTGGGGACTTTAATCAACCTGGAATCATTTGGTCCCCATTGTGCATTGAAAGTTAGGGGAGAGACGTGGCAAATAATGTCATGCTGAACACTTGTACGTCATTTTCGTTGCGTCCATGAGTATCAGAACCAACTCGCGATAACAATATATATTATATATATATCATCTACTAACATGTCTTGAAGTATTCAATCTATACACGTAATACCTAGATAAAGTGATCACACTGTTGTGGTTTGTGAAACAAATATACAATTTTCAAAAGTGCCAAGTAGTGGCTGCAGGTTGATGTATATTTATTCAAAAGCCGACACAAGCGCCATCTCTCTAGCGCTCAATGACAATTATGACATATTTGAAACGTTGGCTGCAACGAAAACTGTACATGCATTGTGGAAAATATTTAAACAGTAGTTTATGCGACTGCAAGAGCAATACGTGTCATCGTGAACAATGACGACTCGCGGCAGCAAAAGTAAGCCATGGTGTACTAAAAAAGTCAGCATGGCCACTACGTTCAGGAAACGTGCATATGCTGCTAAGCGGAACTGTCTCGTTTAAGAACACATTTTTCTCCAGCACAATTTCGCAATGAAATAATCTTACTAATGATGTTGCCATCGTCACCTCTAACTCTGCCTTTTATTCTTTCTTATGATGCTATAGACACTTTAATTTTGATGTCATCCCAGATTCTTGAGTGTGGAGTCCAATGCCTAATACATGGTTATCTTTTTTTTCTGTTGTGCTTCAAGACCTGTAAATATGTATTTATTATCAATTATTTATTTATTTTATTTATTTATTTATTGCATACTGCCAGCCACCTCTTGGTGGCCAAGGCAGGAGTGATACAAACTTTCATACTTGCAGCCACTTATAACACTATACTTCACGGCGCAGAAATAAAATCACCACATAACAGGTTTGCGTGGAACATGAAATCTCGGGTTACAGGAGCAACACAAGAGCGGTATCAAAAATACAATCCAAGTTTTTGTTCCTAACACGAAGTGTAAAAACATCATTAGAAAAATTGAAATCTGCACATACGACCAGACAGCTTTTACTACAGGCAGGCAGTGGCAGCTGATAAGAATGCGTCGGGCGCTGCAATGCTGGTGACGTCATGAGGTAGTTCATTCCAGTCGGAAATTGTTCGTGGAAAGAATGAATATCGCCGAGAATTTGTTTTTGTAAGTGGCACAACTATGGTGTTATCATGCTTGTTCCGAGTTTTTCGCGATGTATTGTACTGCATGTAAGTGTTAAAGGCGAGTCCTGAGTGTCCGTTGACTATGTTATAAAGGAATTTTAAGCGTTCTAGCTTTCTACGCGACTCCAATGTGGGAAGAGCGGATCTATTACGGAGATCAGTGACTGAACAGTGTCTACTGTACGCGTGGTAAATAAACCGAAGGGATTTATTTTGGACTCGTTCTAGTAAGTATATTTCAGTTTGTGTGTGTGGATCCCATACAACGTCAGCATATTCCAACAATGGGCGTACCAATGTAGTGTAAGCAACTAGTTTTGTTTTGCTGGTGCAGTGCCTCATGCGATGCTTTAAGAACCACAATCGCCGCAGTGCTGCTGATGTTATACCTTCGATATCAGTTTTCCAGCTCAAATTAGAAGTGATTGTCAGACCAAGGTATTTGTACTGGTTAACGGTTGTTATAGAAGTGTTGTTTAACATGTAAGTGAATTCCGAGGGATTTTGTTTACGTGTTATGGTCATCTTGACGCACTTTGCTATGTTGAGGCTCATTTTCCAGGAGTTACACCATGCTGTAATAACCGATAGGTATTCATTTAGGGTGACGTGATCTGTTCTTGATTGAATGGGCAGGTACGCAACGCAGTCGTCCGCAAAAAAACGACACTGCACAGTAGATTCGGATGACATGTCATTTAGATAAACTAAAAATAAAAGTGGTCCTAGGACAGAGCCCTGTGGTACCCCAGAATGCACGGGAGCGGAAGAAGAATTTTTATCTGCTATCCGAACGTGTTGGTGTCGGTTGGATAGATAACAATCAAGCCATCGAAGAATTCATTCGTTGGTTAGGATTCGGCGAATTTTAAACATCAAATGGGAATGGGAAACTCTGTCGAAAGCTTTTTCAAAGTTTAAAAAAATCGCATCTATTTGTCCGCCTTTGTCAAGTGTTTTTAGAAAGTTGTCAGTAGTGTGAATTAACTGTGTGGTGGTTGAAAAGCCTTGCCGGAAACCGTGTTGATTTGGGGAAAAAAATGGTTACTCTCCAGAAATGAACTTAAGTTTTTGAAAAGGAAGTGTTCCATAACCTTGCTGGCTGTACATAACAACGAAATAGGGCGGTAGTTTTTCACGTCATATTTATCACCTGATTTATGAATGGGTACCAATTTACCCTTCTTCCAATCTACTGGAACTTCGCCTTGTAACAGGCTTTCCCTAAATATTAAGCCTAAGTATTTGGAACACCACTCGGCGTACCGATAAAGAAAAGCATTACGTATTTCATCTGGCCCAGCCAATTTTTTGTGTCTAGATGAAGTAGAGCTGACAAGATGCCTTCATCTGTTATAATCAAGTCTGGCAGTTCGAGATTGTTTGCGTGGAAATCAGGAGGGGTGTCACCCGTTCGCAAAAAAAAACAGAAGAGAAGTAGTCGTTAAATGTTGTTGCTATGCAGCTGGCATCAGTCACGTCCGCGTCCTTGTTACGTTAAGTTTTATTGGCGCAAGGGCATCTAAGGCCAAAGAGCGCCAGTACAAGTGTTGTTTCAATTTGGTTATTAGTTTAAAAATTAAAACAAATGATTAAAACATGATTAAATATTAAAACAAATATCTACGAACCATTTAAAATGCAGTATATTTAAAAGAATGTCACTTTGTTTAAAAAGGAATGTCACTTTGCTAAAACCTTCATTTTGTTGGCTGATATCTGTGCTGATAAATTAGTCTGCAAGGCCCAAGACCCTCGCAGCTGAAGTCCTTGCCTGAGCAAAAACTGCGAAGGCTAAGACATACTTTTTATGCACCAGGCAGTACCTCACACTTGAGGCGCAGCTGGTGCCTAGAATGGAATGATATCATTGTTAAAAATTTCACTTTTGCAAGATAATGAAGAAGTCTCTTAAGGTCGACCACTGCATCAGGTGATAAAAACAGCGCTGGATGAAAAGGGATATGATGTCGATAGAGCTCCCTGAAATGGGTCAGTCGTGCTTGGTGAAGCACAGGACATTGTATGAGAACATGCACAACGGTTAGACTCTCTCCACAGTGTATACATGTAGGTGGATCAGTGCCTGTCAAAAGGTGTTTATGTGTGGCATAAGTGTGGCCTATTCTGAGCCGTGTTAGAGTGACTTCAGCGAACCTGTTGAGTTTTTGGGGGATAACTTTCCTCAGCTGGGGTTTTACAAGGTGGAGTTTGTTGTCGACTTCTCTGTCCCATTCAGCTTGCCAGTGGTTGCGTAGACCTCTACGTACAACAGGTTTTAGATCTACACCCGCAACAGAGGTTATATCTATGGTTTGCCGACCAGCGGCTTCTCGTGCATTCTTGTCCACTATTTCATTGCCCGCAATTCCAGAATGACCTGGAACCCAGCAAATAACAATAGAAATTTTTAAGTTGTAGGCTGCATAGATTTCGTTAAGGAGCTTGTTGAAAGTAGGGTTCTTGCTGTACTTGCCACAAGACAGGGCCCTGACAACACTTAAAGAATCTGTGTACACTATAGAGTTTTGTATGTTGTGTTGTTTAATGTGTTGTATAATAAGCAGGATACCATAGGCTTCCGCTGTGAAAATGCTGGTATGTGTATGCTTGGTTCTGGTGTCCGAGAACTTTTGTCCATAGGCTGCACAAGATACAGATGTTTGAGATTTTGAGCCATCAGAGAAGAACGCGGTTGAACGATATTTGTGTTCAAGGGCCCAGAAATGTTGCTGAATAAGTGCACTTGGACAATTTTCCTTTATGATGTCTTTGAAAGACCAGTCACAAGTGACTGGACATTGCTGCCAGGGAGGGATGTGTTCGACATGGACACTTTCCGCCAAGTCATTGAAGAAAATTGCAAGTTTTTCTACTGCAGGTCTTATGGCCAATGGAAACGGTGGGGCGATAGAAGGATGGTTTAGGTATAACTGGGCAGTAGACACATCGTTCATAAGTGTTTTACATGGGTGCTGCTTCAGAGACATGATCTTAACTGCATAGTTGACTCCTAGATACGTGCGCTGATAGTCTAGTGGCCACTGATCTGACTCTGCATAAAGGCTTTGAATAGGGCTGGTACGGAAGGCACCAAGTGCCAGACGGATACCTAGGTGGTATACAGGGTCCAACATTTTCAGTGCTGTCCTTGAAGCTGACTGATATATTATGCATCCATAGTCTTTGCGTGACAGAACCAGGCTTCGAAACAGAGATATGAGACAGTGCCTGTCTGTCCCCCACGACTGATGCGATAAAATCTTTAAAAGGTTCATGGTCTTGAGACATTTTAACTTCAGCTGTTTTATGTGCTGGGTGAATGTGAGTTTGGAATCGAAAATTACACCGAGGAATTTTTGTTCTTTCGTGATGACTATGTTTTGTCAATTCATTAGTATGCAGGGGTCAGGATGCACACCTCGTCGTCTCGAGAACAGCACACTAGTAGTCTTGTCAGTTTTAAACTTAAAACCATTCTCGTCAGCCCATTTTGCAAGTCGGTTAACACCTAACTGTATCTGGCGTTCGCATACAGTCAAGTTACACAATTTGAAACTAATTTGAATGTCGTCCACGTATAGAAAGTACGATATCGCAGGTGGAATAACAGAGCGAAGAGAGTTCTATTTAACTTTAAATAGTGTGCAGCTTAATACTCCTCTCTGCGGCACTTCATTTTCTTGAAGAAATGTGGCGCGATAACACAGTACCTATTCTTACACGGAACTTCCTTTCAGACAGGTAATCTTTTAAGATGGTAAACAGCCTGCCACATATTCCGAAAGACAGTAGATCTTGCAAGATTCCATATCGCCAGGCAGTATCACATGCCTTCTCAAGATCGAAAAAAACAGACAGACAGTATTGATTGTGTACAAACGCGTCACGTATATACGACTTGAGGAGGACAAGATTGTCGGTTGTGGATCTAGCTGTACGAAAACCAGACTGGCACGGGTCGAATATGCCATTGTACTCCAAGTAATAGACCAAGCGGCGGTTAATCATTTTTTCAAATACTTTGAGTAGCCAGCTTGTGAGGGCGATAGGCCTGTAACTATTTACCGAAGAGGGATCTTTGCCCTGTTTAAGGATTGGTAGTAGTATGGCCTCTTTCCAAGCAGAGGGTATTTTGCCGGTACTGAAAATCTTGTTGTAAAGAGCTAAAAGGCATTTTAGGGTTTCGTCAGGGAGATTTCTGATCATTTCATAAGTAATTGTATCAGAACCAGGAGCAGAACTCCCACAGGAACCAAGGGCGAGCTTCAGTTCATATACTGTTAGTGGTTTATTGTATCCGTCTGATCGAGGCTTGTTCCGGCACAGAGGTACACTTTCAGCTATGCTTTTGTGGCGTAAGAACTTAGTGGTATAGTTTTCTGAGCTTGACATTTTCTCGAAGTGTACGCCAAGAGCGTTTGCCTGTTCTTCTATTGTATCACCGCAGTCATTCACCAAAGGGAAGGGATTTGGGCCTCTTCCTTTGAGTTTATGCACCCTATGATAAACCTTGCTGGCGTCGGTGTAGGAGTTTATTGAGGATATATAGCGTGTCCAGCTTTCCCGTTTGGCTATACGGCGAACACGCCTGCCATTCGCTTTGCAACGTTTAAAGGTTATCAAGTTTTCTGCTGTTGGGTAGCGAGAAAAAAACCCTCCATGCTTTGTTTTTCCGTTTTTTAGCAATTTCACACTCCCGATTCCACCATGGTTTTGCGTTAACCTTATCATTCCTGGACGGCGGTATGCACTTTTTTGCACAAGTAAGAACTTAATCCGAAATATAGTTGGCCATCTCTTCTACTTCCAAATGGTCTACCTCTTCGAGGTGTAGTGTACATAGCTCTCTGAATTTCACCCAGTTTGCAACATGAAAGTTCCACTTTTTGGGATAAGACGGCCGGTCATCCCGTTGATTTGTTGCTAAAAGAGTTGGAAAATGGTCACTTCCATATGGATTAATAATAACTTTCCAATCTAAGTAAGGTAGGAGTGACGGTAACCCAATGGCTAAATCTATGCATGAATATGTATTGTGTGTGGTACTGAAGTATGTTGGCTCTGCCTTATTGAGCAGGCAGGCTCCGGATGCGAGAAGAAAGTTTTCTATTGCACGACCTCTCGCATCACATTCGGTATCACCCCATAGCAAACTGTGAGCATTAAAATCTCCAATTAACACATATGGTTCTGGAAGCTGATCAATAAGCTTTTCGAACTCTGTTTTATTGAATGGTTCGTCAGGGGCTATGTAGATCGAGCAGATAGATATAAGACAGTGAATAGAATAGCGCGAAGAGCCACAACCTCAAGAGAGCTTTGTAGCACAATGTGCTGGCATGCTACGCTTCTTTGTGCAATGATGGCCACACCTGCAGAAGAGAAATTGCCACCATTTCGATCTTTACGAAAAACCACATATTGATTCAAGAAATTCACATGAGTCGACATTAAATGAGTTTCTTGAACACAGAACACTTTTGGCTGATAGTCATTAAGCAAGTCTTGATATCATCTAGGTTTTTAAATAAGCTTCTGGCATTCCACTGTAGTATTTGTGTGTCCATTTTAGGTGTATTTGTGTTCTGTGCTCAAGGATGGAAAGTAAGCTCACCGGGACCCTTTCCAGGGGCCGTGACACGAGATTTTTCTTTTTTGGATCGGTCGACAGAATCGCGCCGATCCCTAGGCGCTGGCTGCGCCCTCCACGCTCGGTGTTGTGTCCATTACCTCTTGCGAGGCGCTGGACACGCGCTCTTGCGAGCGCTGCATTTGTTTTGAGGGCCTCGCCTCTAAAGACAAGGCCTTCGCGGCCCCCAGCCCGGAGGCTGGTGGGGTCCTTCTTCAATGGCGGAGCAGCACTGCTGCAAACCGCCGAGGGGGCAGAAGGCGTCGCCGCCGGCGCACTACGCGTGTGCCAGACAGGCGCCGGGGGCCGTCGTGGCGCTGCCCCCCTGACGCGCCACTTCGGCAAAGCTGGTTTCTGGCAGGTAGGACACTTGCCTTCGTGCCTCCCTAAATGAAATGTTTTGTGTTACCTTAATCGTGACAATTTCCTTTCTTCTTCCAGCTTGGGCATGACCGTGAGTATGCGGCATGTTCCCCGTTACAATTCGCACAGTGAGGAGAGTTTCACAGGCATCAGATGTGTGTTCGTCAGCACTGCATTTCGCACAAGTTAGGCGGCCTCGGCAGTTCTGAGAACCGTGGCCGAATCGCTGGCATTTAAAACATCGGAGAGGGTTCGGTATATATGGCCTCACTCGGAGCTTGATGTACCCAGCCTCAACGAGTCGGGCAGTACACTTGAATTAAAAGTAAGTATCAGGTGCTTAGTCTGGATTTCTTTGCCATCACGCCTCATCCTAATTCGTTTTACGTTGATTGACATTCTGTCGCTAAAACCCTCCAGGAGTTCAGCCTCCGTCAGCCCTAACAGGTCATCATCTGAAACAACGCCACGGGTGGTGTTCATGGTTCGATGTGGGGTTACTATTATTTGGTATCTCCAAATTTCACTAGATTAGACAATTTTTCATATTGTTTCAGGTCGCGGAGCTCCAACAGGAGGTCACCACTTGCCATTCTCGATGCTTTATACCTGGGCCAAAGATTTCTGTCAGAGACTTCGAAACAAGAAAAGGTGAAATTGTTCTCACTGGTTTGCCGGGTGTGTCAGCGTGGACAACGTGAAATCGAGGAAAAGATACTCTCTGGTGGCCTAAAACTGGAAGACTTCATCGGTGCGCCCTCTTTTTGAGGGCGATCAGGGAGTGGGGGGAAGGAACTAGCCATAAGAAAAGGTTTCTTTTCGGCAGCGGTGCCAGCCACCCACCATGGAGTCCTACAAGGGGACGCTGCAGAGTCTGGAAGCACAGGCCCTGCAGACGCCAGCTGTACACCAGCACTATAACCGAATATGGTGTATCCAAGGTAGGATAGCCACACATGGTTAACCTTGCCGCCAGGAAACACGGAAGTCAACGGAAGAGAGTAGAGGACAGGAAAGATTTAAAGTAAGAGAAAGACGAAGATGTGAGGGGGAGACAGGAAAGGCGACTGCCGATTTCCCCTGGTGGGTCAGCCCAGGGTGCCGTCTACGTGAAGCCGGGCCAAAGGGTGTGTTGCCTCTGCCGGGGGACCTTAAAGGTCCAATCACCCAGCGTCAGCTCAACAACCCCAGGATCTCCTTTTCCCCGGACACGGCAAAGCCACGCACGGCTAGGCGTGGGAGGGGGTCAAAACTTCCCCGTTAGCTCGGGTCCGTGGTGTCGCTACCACCACCAAACGCCTACTTGCGCAGGCGCCCCTGCGGGGGT
>WOVY01004879.1:0-12182 GCA_013436015.1 Rhipicephalus annulatus | reverse complement strand
GATGCTTTATATCCTGGGCCAAAGATTTCTGTCAAAGACTTTGAAACAAGAAAAGGTGAAATTGTTCTCACTGATTTACCGGGTGTGCCAGCGTGGATAACATGGAATCGGGGAAAGGATACTCTCTGGTGACCATAAAACTGGAAGACTTCATCGGTGCGCCCTCTTTTCTGAGGGCGATCAGGGAGTGGGGGGAAGGAACTATCCATAGGAAAAGGTTCATTTTCGGCAGCGGCGCCAGCCACCCCACCATGGAGTCCTACAAGGGGACGCTGCAGGGTCTGTAAGCACAGGACCTGCAGACGCCAGCTGTACGCCACCCACTATAACCGAATATGGTGTATCCAAGGTAGGATAGCCACACAGGGTTAACCCTTGCCGCCAGGAAACACGGAAGTCACGGAAAAGAGTAGAGGACAGGAAAGATTTGGAGTAAGAGAAAGACGAAGATGTGAGGGGGGAGACAGGAAAAGGCGACTGCCGATTCCCCCAGGCGGGTCAATCCGGGGGTGCCGTCTACGTGAAGCCGGGGCCAAAGGGGTGTGTTGCCTCTGCCGGGGGGCCTTAACGGTCCAATCACCCAGCATCCGCTCAACCCCCAGGATCCCCTTTTCCCCGGACACGGCAAAGCCACGCACGGCTAGGCGTGGGAGGGAGCCGAAACTCCCCCGTTAGCTCGGGTCCGTGGTGTCGCTACACACCAAACGCCTGCTTGCGCAGGCGCCCCTGCGGGGGTGTTGGTTGTTTTATGCGCCTTTTCATTTGCATCCACTTTGTAATCCTACCTATGAATGCGTTTGTTCGTCTGTCTATTCAACCTTTTTTTGAGTGTGTAAATTCTGGACACGCTTGATCACGTTGATGTCGGTGATATGTATGCCCCTCCTGCTTTGGGCCGGCACTCGGCCCGCAGTATGATGAAATAAGTAAATAAAATATTTACTCGCACAATTTGCATCCTCACATAATTTGCTCACCAGTATAATTAGCCAGCCTGCTTTACTACAAGAAACTTTTTGCTCGCATACTTTGCCCTCCCCAACCAGCCCGAGCCACCTTGCCAGCACACACACAGACACATTTGACTTCATGATAGTCTGGTCAGGCACATCTCTTGTCGAGCAGGCGAGTGCAGTCTTACACAAAATGGACTAAGTGCAAGGTCCCTTCTTCTATGAACTTTTATGCTTTCCCTAGAATATCGAACTTGAAAACCGAAACCTGTTTATGTGTAGTCCGAAATGCCTAAAGGTTTGCCTCCTATCTTCCCACCTCTTCCACGGCAAGAATGTATTCCCGAGACACAGCACAGATGTTGAACGCGTGCAAGGACCAGTCACATCAACTAGATGAGGCAGGTTTTCGCACTCATTTTTTTTTTCGGTTTCGCCATCTGGCCATTGCGTTTTTACCGTTCCTTGTGATAGGCTACAATAATTATATACGAGGCAGATTGCTGTTATAAAGCTTACCGAAGAAAACTGAAACCGTGCTACCGCTAAGCACATCAGCGTGGAGTTCTTCGACATGCAATATTCAGTATGGGAGCCAGCAGAAGAGTGCGTTGAATAAGACTTAGCATAGAAGCTTGGGTGTGTTGGTTAGATATCGGAGGGAACACAACGCAATAGAAGACTGGGACAAGGAATGGACACACATACACATGAAGGGCGACACACACAGCACTGTGTTGGCATCGCGCTTCCTTGTCTGCATCTTACTTTACGTTGGGTTCCCGACAATTATTGGAGAGTACTTATGTTCTCTGGTATAACCCTGTCGTGGGAACTGGTTTTTGTGAGCACTGTTCAGAAGAACTTCAAGAAAATGGGGGCATTTGAACAGGCTTAGCAAACAAATGACAATCCGCTTTGAGACAGCTGTGACAGCGCCTGCAACATATATTCCCAGTTGAGCTTTTAGGCCAGCGATTCCTACTAGCTTCGCACATGACCGGATTGACAAAAAAAGTACACATAATACGCGAGTATATACGGCATTTGACTCTGTAGCTTTGATGAACCAGGCAGATACACAAATTTATCCAAAACTCCATTGATTCTGTGATTCTGTTGCAAAATTATTCAACAAACAAATTGCGATGTTATCCATGTTACTATACGATTGTGGCACTTTACCATTGCAGCTTTCCAGGAGGCACACATAGTGCAGCGTTAGTTCACCACTCGCAGTTAATTGTATGCAGTAGGTTGCTCACAGCAACTGACTGCATACAATGGTGAACATCTTGCATGCTTGCACCGCTGTTTCAGCATGCTGGCTGCTTCCCATAGGGCTATCAATTGATGTTCACAAAATTGGGAAGATGAAAAAAGACTACACAGGGCCCTCTGGCCACCCTATACTCCAAACCACCAGCCAACAAACAAACAAAAGAAACAGAAGCATGCAAATGAATATTATTCCTAATTCAGCTGGAATGGAGTGTAGTTTTTACCAATTCTGTGTGTTAAGTCAATATGGAGTGAGTTAACTCCATAAAGTAGCTTTTCTCATAACAGTGTTTACTCTATTGTAACACAAGGAGCGACTTTATAGCACCTAGAAGAAAAAATAGAATCTTCAGTATTTGATAGAAATGTGAGGCTCTACCTTAAAACAACAATAATCTGGAAAAAGAACTCATTACATTCGTAAAAAAAAAAGGTAGCACAGTTGATCCCCTTTACAAGAGACACTGATGTAACAGACAAACGGGGATAAGAGGCACCAGTGTGCAGGCTGACATTTGGCCCATCATGCATCAGGCACTCCGTAGATGCGCCTGTGCAGCCGGGAGCCCTGCAGTCAAGCATGCTGAGCAAGACTGTTGACCACTGTACAATGACACATTGCCACAAAATTTCAAACTTCATTTCACAGACTTCTGCAAAAGCTTCTTACACTCTTGCATAATTTTTGCACACGCTTCTCTCATTCTTGCGTGATTTCGTCAGAACATATAAGTGTTGGAAGTTGTATGTCCCCAAAAACTTGCACAATACAAATAGCATACATTAAAGTCTATCACTTAATACGTGCATAGTGTAACAATGAAAGGAAACTCACGCATGGTTTGCTCCGAGCCTTCCCCGTGCAGTGCCTCCTTGAGCCTTGGAGAGCACTGTACAGCTAGAGCAAAGTAGCATCAATCCAGTGTCAATGGCAGGTTAACAAGACAACAAAACTAACCCCCATATTCATAAACGCTCCCGACTCGACTTTCACCCTTCACTTGACAGATTTGAGCACTGTGCCGCTGCTCGTTTGAAAGTGACGCTGCGCTACTCGAGAATCACAGCAGATTATTGCTGACATGCAGCAATTTTCTCTGCTTAGAGACAACGCTCCCATCAGCCATCTCAAGTGAAGGTGAAGCGTTGAGTGGAGGGACGTTCTAGAATACGGGGGTAAGATTGGTTGCAAGAACACTACAATAGACACACTTAATTTTTACACTTCATCTATATTGTACAGCTACACACATTCTGCATCCTTATATTGCAACATTACATACAGGCTTATAAAGTAAACACTGTAGGCTGCTCAAATAACACCTACACAAAAAAATTACCCAAAAGTGATGATGATGATGATGGTAGATTTTAGTGGCGCAAGGGCAACTCAGGCCAAAGAGCGCCAAACACACGGTTTTTGGTCGATTTGATTATAAAAAGTGTATTCAGGGTGGCAAGAGTAAAAGAGTAGTGTATAGAACTTAAACTTAGGTGTAGTGACTATGTGTGATGGGTTTAAAACGGGCTACGCTTATGGGTTTTACAAAGTCATGCCGTGTCGTCAACAGTCCTTGTCAAGACAAGGAGTGCGCGCTGCATGACATTTGATAAAAAGAAAGTCTCAGCGGTTCCCTCAGGATTGAGAGGAGGCTGAGATTAGTGAGAATATGTTATGGAATGTAAGAAGCCTACACTAGCTAAAAACTTTAAGACTACTTTTGGGGGAAACAAGGGATCGTCTCCAAGAAAAAATTGTGGATGAGGCGGAATGTGACATTTGTACAACTTTGAAAAGTGACACAATCTTTCTGGTTCGAGGTACGGACAAGTAATTAGAACGTGAACGACAGACAGCTCATCACCACATTTTGCACAATGTGGTGCTGGAGAGTTCTTTAAAAGGTGCGAGTGTGTTGCATGTGTATGACCGATCCTGAGTCTGCACAGTGCAACCTCTTGGTGCCTGTTACGTTTTTCAGTCAGATATCTTCCTATTCTTGGCTTTACTAAGTGCAGTTTGTTTGCATTTGCTGCGTTCCATTCATCTTGCCATTGCTTACGCATTCGGTTTCTGATTAGCGGCCTCAAGTCCTCATATGGGATGACAGCTACGTCTACTGTTGGGCGGAGTGCAGCGGACTTCGCAAGTTGGTCCGCTGCCTCATTGCCAGCTATGTTGCAGTGTCCCGGAATCCAGCATAGCGTGATTTTCAGGTTGGATCTGTGGGCTGACATGAGGCAGTTTAGAAGGGTATTAGTCACTGGATTTTTATGTGTCTTTGCGGAAGACAACGCAGTCACTGCACTGAGGGAATCTGTGTATATGATGGAGGCCGGTTCTTTCTTCTTTAAGATGTGCCTTACAGCTAGCAGTATGCCATAGCACTCAGCAGTAAATATGCTGGTATGTTCATTCATTGTTGCAGATTCAGAGTACGCTGGGCCGTATGCAGCACATGCGACGGCCGAGGACTTGGAAGCATCAGTGTAGTACTCAGCACACCTGTATTTTGCCTGCAAGTACATGAAATGCTGATCGATTGCGATTGGGAGGCCATGCTTTCCTACCTCCAGGAATGACAAGTCGCAATTGATAGCTCGCATTTCCCATGGTGCCACAGTGTCCTTGTGGGAACTTAGTTGAAGATTGGAGACAGGTATATTAAGATTTTCAAAGTGTGAGGCCACTCTAATGGGATACGTTGGCGTGGCTGATGGTCGCCTCAAGAACAGGTGGGCGTTTGATGTATCCTGCAATAGCTCGCGAGATGGGTGGTCGACATGAGAGAGCACCTTGGTTGCATACTTGATGCTTGTGAACTGCCGTCGTCGTTCTAATGACCACCGATCTGTCTCAACATACAGGCTGGCTATTGGGCTGGTTCGGAAGGCGCCACTAGCCAGACGAAGCCCATGGTGATGCACTGGGTCGAGCATCTTAAGCGTGGATCTCGATGCTGATTCGTACACAACCGAGCCATAATCAATACGTGAGAGCACTACACTACTGAAAAGGTTTAATAGACAGTCCCGATCTGTACCCCATGACTGATGCGAGAGAATCTTGAGCAAGTTCAAGGCTTTCAAGCATTTCAGTCGCAGCTGCTTGATGTGTGGGACAAAGCTGAGCTTTTCATCCATCACAACACCTAAAAATTTATGATCCTTCTTAGTAGCGATGGTGTGTCCATTCATTGAAATGTTGGGGGGCGGCCTTATACCACGTAGTTTTGAAAAGAGTAGGCAGACAGTCTTGTCACAGTTAAACTTAAAACCATTTTTGTCTGCCCAGCTTGAGAGCTTATTTACTGCCAACTGAATCTGACGTTCGCAGATGGCTAGGTTGCATGATTTTGAAGCTGATCTGAATGTCATCAACATATACAGAGTAGGAAATTGTTTTAGGCAGTATAGTGTTTATGGAGTTCATTTTTACGATGAATAGTGTGCAACTAAGTACGCCACCTTGGGGGACACCATTTTCCTGAGTAAACCGCCTTGAAAAAACATTTCCAACACGAACCACGAACGTACGTTCAGAGAGGTAGCTTTGAATTGTATTCAGCATGTTCCCTGACACTCCAAGGAATTGCAAGTCACGGAGAATGCCATAAACGCCATGTCGTGTCATAAGCCTTCTCCAAGTCAAAAAATACAGAAAGGCAGTGTTGTTTGTGAATGAAGGCATCCCTGACGTAGGATTCGAATGCTACGAGTTGGTCAGCTGTCGACCGGCCTGATCTGAATCCAGCTTGACGGCGGTCAAGGAGGCCATTATATTCAAGATAATACATGAGGCGGCGGTTTACCATTTTTTCAAAAACCTTGCACAAGCAGCTAGTCAGGGCGATAGGCCTATAACTAGTGACAAGTGTGGCTTCCTTTCCTTGTTTGAGGATGGGTATTATAACTGCCTCTTTCCAGGCCTTGGGTAGACGCCCGGAGGACCACACACTGTTGAACAGTAAGAGAATGACATCAAGCGTGTGTTCGTGTAAGTGTTTCACCATGCCGTATGTAATCTTGTCTTGGCCTGCAGCTGAGTTGCCACATGTTGCCAGCACTGCCTTCAATTCGTCGATGGTAAACAGAGTGTTGTATCCTCCAGCAGATGGCCTTCTATCCCGGATGGGCTTACGTTCCTCAGCAAGCTTGTGTCGTTTAAAGGACTCTGTATAATGTGCTGAGCTGAAGATATACTCAAAGTGTTGGCCTATGGCATCTGCCTGGTGTTCCAGCGTATCACCAGCCGTACTGACGAGAGGGACCGGATGAGTGTTGTGCCCTTGAAGTGCTCTTACTCTGTTGTACACCCTATGCGTATCAGTATAGGAGTTAACTGACGAGAGGAAGGACTGCCAGCTCTGCCTCTTTGACTCTCGTCGGATACGCCTACCATTTGCTTTTGCACGCTTGAACTTCATCAGGTTGTCAGCTGTCGGGTACCTGCGAAATGTCGACCAAGCTTTGTTTTGGTTCTCGCGAGCTTTTTTGCACTCTGCATTCCACCAGGGCCGTCGTTTGTTTCGCGTCTTGTCAGATGTCTGTGGGATCGATCGCTCTGCGGCCTGTATGATATGACGTACGACCAATGCTTCACAGTCATCAATGTCTAGGTTTTCAATAGAAGAACGCGACAGTTCTGTAAGTTCTCGGAATTTTGTCCAGTCAGCATCCTGTTCTCTAAACCTGAATACATTTGTAGTCGTCTTACTTGTATTTCCTGTGTGTTTTAGGCAGACAGGAAAATGATCACTTCCATAGAGGTTATGAATAACAGACCAATCTATGGTTGCCATGAGTGAAGGAGAGCCGATAGCAAGATCTATGGCTGTGTATGAGTTGCACGCTGCGTTAAAGTACGTTGGTTCTTTTTTGTTAAATATACAGGAGCCGGAGTACAAGAGGAAGTTTTCGATTAAGGAGCCTCGAGAGTCTGTTCTTCTGCATCCCCATAGGGGGTTGTGCGCATTAAAATCTCCAACCAAGAGGAATGGAAGCGGGAGCTGGTCGACTAGAGTTTCAAACTCTTTAGTAGACAGGCGGTAGTCTGGAGGGATATATAATGAGCACACAGTTGTCATTCGTCCAAAGATAAGGGTTCGTATTGCCACTGCCCTCTAAGTCGGTGACCAGAGTGAGGTTTTGGGACGCTAGTGCTTTCTGCACCACGATAGCGACACCGCCGGATGAATGGGCAGTGCCATGCCTGTCCTTTCGGTATACCGCATATCTTCTTAGAAAGTTAGTGTGTGTTGAGTTTAAGTGTGTCTCCTGCAGGCAAAGTATGTTAGGTTGGTGTTGCGCAAGTATTTCATAAATGTCATCCAGGTTCTTCAGTAGACCTCGGCAGTTCCAGTAGATGATACTCTCAGCAGCCATTTTTGAGAAAGAAGAAAGGTAGAAGGGTTATTCAGACTTTGCCGCGTTTGTCAGGCGCCTGGACTGGAGGGTGTTTCTTCCCTCTGAGGCGTTCTGTTGAGCTCTGCTTCAACAGGGTGGATTCCGTGAGCATCGGAGACACTGAGGACGCCGGTGTCACATCCATTGCCCCCTGTGAACACTCGGAGGCTGACGGAGGTTTCTCAAGAGGGACAGGTGCCCTCTCAGTTGTCTGCGTCGTCCCCGAGGTCTCACGGAGATTGACCTGCGGGGTTTTGAATTGTCTCTTTTGTCTCCGAGGTCTGATGGAGGTGGACCTGTGAGACTTCGAACATTGGTGCAGCCTGCGGCTGCTTGGTGGGGGGCCGAGATGTGCACGCATCAGCAAAGCTGTACTGCGTGCCCACGGTTACTAGACGCCGCCCGGCCCCCCGGCGCGCTGCGTCAGCGTACGTTCTTCCGGAGAAGAGCGACACCTTCTTTCGGGCTTCAGAGAATGTGATGTTTTCCGTTACTTTAATCTGGATGATTTCCTTTTCCTTTTTGAAAATTTCACATGTCCGCGAGTATGCTGCGTGTGGCCCGTGACAGTTAGGGCACTCTGTTTGCGTGGAGGTACAGCTCTCGGTAGGGTGCTCATGATCACCACATTTTGCACATGTTTGTTTTCCGCGACAGGTGTTCGACCCATGTCCATATTTCTGGCATTTGTAGCACCTTCTAGGATTGGGTATGTAGGGGCGGACTTTGCAGTGAAGGAATGCAGCTTTCACGGATTCTGGCAGGATGGAGCGGTTAAATGTTAATACTATATGAGGCGTCACCACTTCTTCATTGTTTCGCCTAATGGTTATCCGCCGGATGGCGACTACGCCTTGCTCTCGAAAGCCTTCAAGGAGGTCAGCTTCAGTTTCTCGCATCAGGTCACGTTGTGAAATGACGCCTTGAACAGTGTTAAGACTGCGGTGGGGGGTGATAGACACGTCCAGGTGGGCGAATTGCTTCTGTTTAAGGAGAGTGTTTGCATGCTGTTTCTGGCTTACTTCAACAAGAAGATCACCGGATGACAGTTTCTTTGCGTCATACTTTTTGCCTATAGGTTAGCAAGGGTTTTAGCTATCAGGAAAACCGACAGTCCTGCAACGGAGACGTTATCTGCCAGAGAGTGTATAACTAGAAATCGTGGGAAGTGGTCACAATCACTTCCGGTTCGTTTGGGGATTTCATCGGTGCGGTTCCTTTTCAGGGACCGATCATTGAGAGGGGGGAAAGATTTTGCCATATGGTGCATTTCATGTTCGGCGGCGATGGTGACCACCCACCACCGAGCCCAACAAGGGGACGCTACAAGGTAGAACACTTGAAGGCGCCAGTCATACATCGCCGCTATAACCAGATATAACTACCCAAGGTTGGGTAACTACACAAGGTTAACCCTAGCCGCCAGGAAGTTTGGAAGTAAACGGAAGAGACTAGAAGACAGGATAGATAAAAAGTGAGAGATAAAGACGAAGATGTAGGAAGAGAGAGATAGGAAAAGGCGACTGCCGATTTCCCCTGGGTGGGTCAGCCCAGGGGTGCCGTCTACGTGAAGCCAGGGCCAAAGGGGTGTGTTGCCTCTGCCGGGGGGCCGTAATGGTCCAATCACCCAGCGTCGGCTCAACCCCCAGGATCCCTTTTTCCCCGGACACGGCAAAGCCACGCACGGCTAGGCGTGGGAGGGAGTAGAAACTCCCCCGTTAGCTCGGGTCCGTGGTGTCGCTACACACCAAACGCCTACTTGCGCAGGCGCCCCTGCGGGGTTACCCAAAAGTGGCCAAGCGCAAAGTACTTTTATTTGAAACTCGCAAAACTTTTGCGGTGATGGAAAATAAATAAGGCAGGTTACGCTTGGAGGCACATGAGACCTTCGCAGCTTTCATGAAGTACAATAAACAATATATGGTATGTGTGTGTGTATGTACGCATGAAGCTTCAGCCTTTACATACGGTTTCTTGAAAGAATCGACTATGAATTTTATGGCACCTGTGTCCTTCAGCGCAATTGAAAGCCTGCTGATCAGTGTGTGCAATTGTGGAATAGTTACATGGAAAATGGCGTGAAACACCTAAAATCAAATTTTTCTAGCTAGGAAATATGCAGCTGTGTATACACAACACATGCTGCAAACAGTGGGAGGTGACCACAAGAGTGATTTGAGTGTAAGCGGCAGTATTCCACATTCATGCACCCCGCCATTTTCAACTGTTGCCCAAAAGCAGCACCACTTCAGCGTGCTACTTTTTTTTTACATCATAAACAGCACGGAATACAGCGAGGATGAAAACAACATATGCAATTAAATTTTGAGCACTATTTATGGTGCACATGATTGATTGATTGATATGTGGGGTTTAATGCCCCAAAACCACTATATGATTATGATAGACACCGTAGTGGAGGGCTCAGGAAATTTAGACCACCTGGGGTTCTTTAACGTGCACCTAAATCTGAGCACACGGGCCTACAACATTCCCGCCTCCATCGGAAATGCAGCCGCCGCAGCCGGGATTCGAACCCGCGCCCTGCGGGTCAGCAGCTACCTTAGCCACTAGACCACCGCGGCGAGGATGGTGCGCATGAAAAAAAAATAGGCCTTTGTACAACGACGAATTCATAATTTGCCTTCATGGGCCTTCTGTTAGGCTGCACCACATACAGATTTTTTGTGGCTTTCAAAAGAGATTTGATAAAAAATAATAACCGTGTTTACTCTCGTCATGAGCGCACTCACTAAGTTACCCTCATTTCAGTCGCCAAAATTTTGAATTTTTTTTTTCTTCCACATATTAAACACACACCTTACGTTCATCCGCTGAAGTCCCACGGGCTCCCCCCCTCCCCCCCCTTGCCGCCTTTGCTCGTTGCCACGTGCCATTTTATTTTTGTTTCTATTTGTTCACGGAACGTCCCCTGTCTTTTTTAATTATCTCTTGTAACATATGTGGCATTATCTTGTTCCCGAGGTGCCACAGGTGCTGTGCTATGTAGATGCACCATTAAACTAGTATTTTTGATCAACTGTGCATTTCTGATGTTTACCTTGCAAGTACGTAAAACTGGCATGCTTCTTGATCTACGATACACATGTGGCTTGTCTCACTTGAAGGAGAAGTTAGCATACAATGGTGTAAATGCTTAGAATTTGAAATATTGAGCCAGCAGCACACCGGAGATGATCATATGGTAAAGAAACGAGTGCTGCCTTATTACTGGCAAGTTGTCACTTATATGTACAAATAAATTTTGCGAGCTAAAAAAGTACAAAAGCACAGCGAGGCTATGATGTGGTTCAACCTGTGGATTCGCTTCATTTATCACGCCATATGATGAAGCTTCCTTTGGTAAAACTGCTCAGATAAGAAAAAAAGTTTGCTGTCCAATACAGCAACTATACAAAGTGTGCACGTGCATCTCGCAGCGCCTTTTCGTCACTTCCGAAATGCGCCACCAACATGCCCGGGCACCAACCGAATCTATCGCCTACAACTGCCATGTTGTCTCCTCGTGCTTGCACCCGTTTAGTTTTGCCTCACGATGCAAGTTTGAGAAATTATGAGCTGCTAGTGAGGCAAGTTGATTTAGTAGTCCACGCAGAGGGAGCAGAGCTTAGGGTGTTTCTTCGCTGAAAGTTATAACCTAAAATTGAGAACGCACATTCCGATTTTCCTAAAAGTACCAGCGTATTTGGCTGGTGCAGATTAACAAAAGCTTCCTGAAGAAACTTTGCAATATTTGCATCTTCAGGTGCAACTTCATTACGGGTAAGTGCTATAGCCAAGTATTTACCTGCAAACAGTTATAGCTTACCAAGATACTGTACATACAAACTTGTCCGCAGTTAAAATCATGATGGCGAGGAAGGCGGTTAAAATCGTGATGGCAATCGCGGAGATTTGGTATTGCATTGAAACAAACTATAAAGAATGGGAAACAATATTAGTTCACTTTGAAGTATAGCCGATCGGTTCAAGTTGGGCGTCAGGATTCTTTTAATTAGTCAATTAATTCTATACACGGTCTATATCCTGTTCAGTGACTGCACTGTACATTAGCGTACAACAAAGCAAAATACAAAGTCAAAGTGTGTTAAAGCATACGTGAAAAATAAAGTGATGACTGGCATTACCGCGGCACACACCAGGCAAAGTCGCCTATCTGCCTTGTATAATATTTTCCTCGACTATTTCCACAAATTGCAATCAAAGAGGCTCAAGCTCAACATCAGCACTGTTTAAACACACTTGGGGGGGGGGGGGGTCCATTGCTACTTTGGTGGCGTAGGCCGTGACAATATATTCATAATATTATATCTGTTGTAAACTTGCCTAGCTCTGCACGACTAGTTTTTGATGGGAGCAGCGGCGCTTCGTACATTCCACTCTTAAAATTGCGGCTCGAGAGATTTTGAGCTTTCACTTGTTTTTGGGCCAGGCAATTTGTAGTGAAAGCAAGATAATAGGCCCTCATAGGTTGTGGCGGGCTGCAGCCGGGGTACGCCGTGGCTGGTGTATTGTTGCACA
>WOVY01004878.1:0-41823 GCA_013436015.1 Rhipicephalus annulatus | reverse complement strand
AACGATTATTCTATGTGTTAAAACAGCAGTGTTGTTACGTTTATTACACTTTCTTTTTCTCGGCACACGAACCGCTGCAGTTTGCGTGCATCGATGTACCACAGACATCTTTATAGTATAGCGTTCCTCTGAATACTGCTTTGCAGTGCTTAGCAGTTTTGTTGAAAGAACACTGCAACCGAACACAACTTTGCTATCTGCTGCGCCACGCATGCTTGCGCGCTAAGGCATCGTTAGTGGATCGCCCCGAAAATCGAGTAGTAAGTGCCTTTAGTAGGTGCCGAAGTCACCACTTAAAGGAAGCACAAACAAATGAAAACATTAATAACATAGAAATGGCGAAAGAACAATATGTTACTTTATTAGATTTTTCAAACTCTGTAGGCTCGCGTAATAAGTAGTGCCCCGAAACGGCCATCGTTTCATTAATTGACTTGGCGTCTGCCTTACTGCTACTAACAGCGTCTCCTCGAACAGGAGACGCTGTAAGCTAGAAGACGCGCCCTTTTCAATTGCCATTCTTCCTCGAACAGAGTACTATACCAATGATAGTTGTTGTCTTTATTTATGACAATATTTTCGTTGTTGTTACCTTCTTTTTGTTATATCAAAATCATTCATTCCGTCTGGGTCGACGTGAAGAATCAGTTATGTACAAAAAAACACCAAAATAGACCATAGCAATCAACACTCACTTTGAAAGAGAATCCATAACATTAATTATTATGCAACATTAGTCCACTACTACTGAACTTTGCCCTATTTAATTGTGGTATTTTTGCCACGGAAAGTTGGGTCAGAGATACACTTCTAACTTCTAAACATTATGTGAAAATTTTAGATCTTGTATGTTTTTAGCTGTGTAGTTGCCCCCATAAAGAATCTGGCTTTTAAACACCATTTAAATGGCAAACATAGTATAAAACTTATACACAATTTCGATTGAGCTGTGGTCTTCTTCTAGTGAGATGTTTTCTTTAAAAACACTGTAGTAACTTTCAAACACATCGTGATGATTTTAGGTTACAGCACAGACGTCATTTGGATCAAGGACCAATTCACGTTGCTGCGTGGATGCGCTAATCAGAATCACTGTAAGGCCACTAATTTCAGAGATTCCGAACAATGCTGCGCCACGGTTTTCCAGGTAACAGTAGCATGTGTGCAAAGTTTATTACAACACCGTATGAGAGCATAGGCAACAGAGTAATTGCGAATGATCTTGGACAATGATTTTGGCATAATCAAGCACAATTAACTATAATATGTGAGCTAAAGCTAAAAAAGCACCATTAAACTTGACGTTACAAAGATCTGAGCAGCAAAGGGCAACAAAGGTAGGATATATCAAAGAACGTTTTTAATTTCTTGTTACGAGAATCTGGAAAGAAATTTGTGTATTTGTGCTGTACCTATACTGTTCAAGACTTACTGATACTATTTTCCATTTCTGTATTACGTGCTGCTACAGCGGCTGAACAAAAGGTATAGATAACGGCTAAGTTGAAACAGACGAGAAAATAAACAAATATTTTAAATTAGCCATCCATACAAACCCACTAACTTGCAAGTAACACAAAAGCTACATCAATGCGCACCACATAACCAGTGTACACACGTGACACTAGAAACTATTTTGCGATCCGCATTTTCGTTTGTTTTTATAGATAAAATAAACAGACAACCGAATGAAATAAACCATGACGTGGACAACGGCTATTAATAATCATACTAGCACAAATATTGAATGTTTAGCGCACTTATTCGGTTTACAACGGTAATAATAGCAGATGTTGAAATGCTTTTCGTTTTATGGCAACGTAACGCTAATTAAGGCATAAAAAACGTGCTTTGGACGTTTTAAGCGACTTCCGAAAATGACGCAAATTTGCAGTTGCTCACAAAGTACATTATTACTGCCGCTAAAAACTTCTGATTGGTAGCGTCCAATTAATGTATTCGTAAAGGGTGGCCATACTACCACCAAAGTAAGTGTTTACCAAGTTCAATTTGGGCTCACCACGCCATACAGCACAGCTATATTTCTCTACTCTGTTCTTTTTTTCTTACATTTATGCGCAGTGCCATAGGCTCACATAAACTTCGCTGCTAGGATGGCACCATTCTCCATCACGCCACTATAGGTGGTCGCAGCTTTTTCGAATTGATCCTGAAATAACAAGCGCCCTACTGGATCGTTACCATTGATTTGCCATCGCAACAATAGCTGTTTCACCATTATTATCACGTGAGAATTTTCAATTGCCAAAGAATAATCATCATTGCATGAGGCGGCGACTGACCAATAAACTACCGCAGCCTGCCAGGCACTCAGGTTGCCAAGACGACACACAAACAGAAAAGGATCCATGCGCGATTCTTTGTATGTCAGTGTGTGATGCCTATTGTAGTATTTTACAAAATTATGACCTTTTAGACGATACAAAGTCATACTAAGTAGGCCCGCAACAACGTAAAAATGTCTGTGGTTTAAAGTCTCAAAACCATGATATGATTGCAAGTGACGTCGTTGGGAAGGACCCTGGAAATTTCTATCTTTTTGACGTTTTTAATATGCGCTGGCCTCACCCAGCATCGCGCCCTTATCGATTTTGCCTTTATCGAAATGCAATCGCGGTGATTTGGATCGAACTCCGCAATAACTAACGAGACGTACTGTAAGTGCAATCTAGAATTTTGTAGCAGATATGTTATGTTTCGAGGTTTGCTGTCTCTCATTGATAGAAAATTATCATAATCATTACCTCGCCCGCGCTCTATCACTGCCGAGTTATTCTAAAGAAGCAGAAATGTGGCCAGCACCTCTACTGTTACCCAGCCTTGCGTGAATTGTAACGTAAGCTGCACCGATATTGTCTTCAAATAGTAATCAAGAGCTTCGTGCTCGCAATGCTGAAGTTCGGGATTCGAACTGGCTAACGCAGCAGCTCGAATCAAGAATATTTATTTCAAGGCTTCTATATATATGTCGCCTGGCATTGCAAATACAAATAATTATTTGGTATAACATGCGAATGTCGTCAACAGGTAATAACAACCAGGTAGAGAAGCTAGTACACTCGGTACTAATTGCGAGTCACATTGAGAAGAGTGTGGAGCACAACACGGCGCAGATCCCCTTGTAAGCTAGAAGAAAGGAGGAATGTTACTGCCAGAGGTCAAACCGGCTGGCTTGTCTGGCCACGGCTGACCGTGGTTCGGCAGGTTTATTCGACGGAATGCCACAAGAGGGCGCTCGTTCCTTCACAACTCCCGATACGAGAAAGGGCGGGATCAAAAAAAGGCGCCCCCTCGTTTCTACGCAACTGCTGTTCGCATGCCACACGCCTCTGTTCCGCTTTCAGGTTCTTTGTGAAGCCGATAGAGCTACGCTTTTGAATCAAAGAGTATAGGTAAACAAATGATGTATCAGGTCTCTGACGCTTGTATTTTGTTGCTAGCAATATTGCGTTCTTAGATGCACTTGTGGCTCACAGAGGGCTTTCTGCTTGGAAGGCTAAAAGAACACCATCTTTATTTATTGCTATGCCAGTGCAAAAGCGCGCTTATGAACGGAAGCCGTCGGTACACCATCGTTTAGGGATTGGTCATCATGCGACGCTGTATGAGGGGTCGCGCTGCATGCGTCGCACGTGCTTCAGAGCGCTTTCTCCCGGAGATGTGATATATGTGTTTCCTATCACAATATCGAATGTCTGTTACATTTGGTCCCTAGTGCTCCCTTTTTGTTGCTCGAAGCAACGCCACCCCCGCATCACGACACAGCGCATAACAGTAGCGTTGCAATGATACTTCCTCATTGGTTACCCGCACAGCGCCTCAAACGGCAACGCGTTATCTTAAAACATCGTATCTTTTAGAGAGTTAGCGTGACCGTCAACAAAGAGAACAAAAGGAATGCAAGACGCCGCACCCAGGAACTGTACACAACTGAACGAAAAATGATTTCGCATGATTTCCATCGTGAGGCACTGGATGAGGGTGCTCCCTCCCCCATGACAGCAAAGCACACGAAAAAGCTAGGCGATTGGTGAGAGCAGAAAATAGGCTAGAGAAGAGGGTGGTGAACGCCTCGATCGGGCGCATTTGGCTAGCATTGATAGAATAGAGGAGGCGTTGGCTTTAAACGATGCTTGTCCGTCCGCCGTAGTTGTGTTTTGACGCTGAGGCATTCATACTTTGATGTCAATGCATCTGTCAGCTTTTTCAAACACTCCGTCATTCACAGAATAGAAGGTCTCTACATGTTTAACCTTATTGATCCTAATATTTTCAAAGTCCACAGCCATTGCTGGTATTTGGGCTTTGCACCGCCTGAACGAACTTTTACATGGTGTACAGATTCTTTCCTTGGCCGTATATTAATAAGCATTCAGCATAGTTGCATATATTCTATATTATTTTTAAATTCCATTCCATGGTTTCTGTCTTAATTGCCTTTCAATTCATGTCATTTTGCGTCGATTTGTTTTTGTGTGTGCGTGTCGTTCATCAACAATGAACAATAATGATAATAATGATAATTGCAATATTAAAGAAAGAAGTCGATAGGTCAAATAGCTAATAGTGTACCCAAGTAAATGTCCGTTTAGTTCTCATCCGCTAAATTACGCGGTGGTGTTCACTGGTGTACAGCTTCTGGAAAATGACGCGAAAGCTCATTGCATAAAAAATTATGGATAGATCTGTGGGTGCCCTTAGAGAATGCAGTGTCTCTTTTTTTGTCTTGAATATTTACCTAACGCAAGCAAAGTCTACTTGTGGGTCCAGTACATAACTTTCCTAACCATAAGGCTGCAAGCTTTTGTTACACAAAATAGTCTATCTAGCTTATTTGAGAGAGTAGAGCGAGTTGTATTACATTGTGAAATAGCTCAAAATGACATGGTCGTCTTCTTGCTATGTCCGAGCGTTTTGCGCTATATTACAATACAGAACCCCGCTTACCTTTATATGCTTCAATACTAAGCACTCGCTCCTTTCATCTCCAAAGCGGGAACTCGCACATGTATTTCACGAGTTGAAGTGTCTCACTGTGCTATAAATAAAAGGCACACAATAGAATCAAACCGGGGGAACGAATAATAATTGGGGGAACGTGTAATAACGTCGCTTAGTCTGAAATATCTGGTGTCAAAGTCGGAAGAGCTCGAAATAGGCCTATAAGAAAGCGATGAAAGAGCGAAAGGAATAATTTTCGAGGTGAAAGAGCCTATTAATAGCAGCAAAAAGGGACATTCAACCACTGACATCGAATTTTGTGTGCATTGCACTTTCTTTTGCTGACTCAAGTACAGTCAATGAAGAGAGAAAAATTCAGAAACGCTCATCAGGCTCTGACTAGTCAAGAGTAAGAATGGGACCTACGGTACTCCGAAGTCAATTAGCCTTTAGTTTTTTCTGTTTTCAGTGACAGCCCCTCCCTCACAGCGGGATGTTTGCTGCGACAACCAAAAATGTATTTTTATGTGTGTGCAACTTGACTCTGGTGGAGGGTGAACAAAAACATCGTCCGCAAACATGGTTCTGTGTGCGTACGTGACTGACTGAACAGAGGGGGGGGGGGCAATAGTGTCAGAGGGCATTCCCATGTGGCAGGGGCTCCTTCCCGGCGTGAAGGCCCCGCCAACTCTAGGCCTATTATATTGTTGAAGCGCATGGCAATCAGAGTCAACAATGAAAAGGCAGGGAATCGCTGCCCTTTTTAGCCTTCAGAGATAAGAACGACAGCGTGTATATATATGGCGGCCGTCCTACATGTGCGCCGAAAAGATCATCCCTATAGGCTTCGCCTATGGCCATTTTTTTGTTGTTTGCCATTCCATTAGGACTATATGAGATTAGCTGTCAAATCAGGCGCCTATAAACATATTATGAGGGAAATGCAGGTGACTCTTTTTGTTACCTGTGAGATATTTTGTTGGTACTTATTCGTTTTCTTTTCGTAGGCAGAATGAGGGGTGTTCCATGCTTGTGCGCATTGGAGCTGTACATTCCATGCTTATGTGCATTCACCTTAGAGCTTTTAAAGAAGCTCCAAGGTGAATGCTACTTTTCGTGCTTCGGTGCTTTCTGATTAGTCATCGGTGTATTTAACTCAATTCCTAGAACTGGGTCCTTCACCACCGTGGTGGTCTAGTGACTGAGGTACTTGACTGCTGGCCCGCAGGTCGCACGATCGCATTCCGGTTGGGGCGGCTGCTTTTCTATGGAGGCGAAAACGCTGTAGGCCCGTGTACACAGACTTTGCTGCACGGTAAAGAACCCCAGGTAGTCGAAATTTCGGAAACTCTCCCCTAAGGCGTCTCTGACAGTCATATGGTGGTTTTAGAATGTTAAACCCCACATATCAATCAATCAGTCAGTCAATCAATCAATCGAAATTGTTTCTTTGTCTTAAGTTTCTGCTGTTTGTGTTATTTCAAGGACCCAAACTTTTGTTGCAATGTCGTGTGCAAAAATACGGGATTGGGTAAGGGGTTTCATACAAAAAAAACTGTGAATGTAGCGGTGATTGGACGTATGGGTAAGTCATCCTCGATGAAGCATCCACGATAGTCATGGCCTGAAAGCGCTCTATTGTGTTTATGTTTACAATTTTTCGAGGTTGATTGTTTGTGGGCGTTTCAAATACCAAGGTGGAGTGTTTAAAATATTACGCACTCGTTTATCTATGACTAGTTATTTATTTTAAAGTTTTTGGGACTTACAAAAGGCAATCGCGAACGCTCTTTGAGCTGAAAATTTCACACTAAGTAAAACAATTCAGCATAATTCAAGATTCGTGACCTTATAATTCACCTAGGATCTGTTTGCAACGACAGTACTAATCAGGTAAGCTCAAAAATTTATTCTTTATGTTCAGCTTCCCAGGTGGCTGGCAGTTTTATTGTGGCAGAACATTATTAAGATCTTAATTTATGCCTGCTGACTGGAAACGTAAAGGTGAAGAGATTACTTTCAAATGGCAAAAAAACTACACTCTCAGCGGTAGCACATGTGATGTCGTATGTATGTTTCCTGCACTTCTTCATTGGCGGCTTACATATACCGACTCCATTTGAAGTCACGATTTTAATTGCTCAAAACTATTGCGCAAGTGTAGGCTGCAGTGAATCATGTATATACGTATAAAACCTATTGTTTTCAAATTATTACCCCTTTAATCTCTGCTTTTCAATATCGATTAATGTAGCCATCTTTTCTGGTGAAAATTGCGCTTCTGCTTTACTGAGTATTCTGAGTGAGAACATAATTGCATAATAAAGCATCGTAAGCTTTCATTATCATTTTGAGAACAACATATACAGGGGGCAAATGACATATACAGGGGGCAATGACATATACAGAGCGCTTTCTATATTTCGCAGAGGTTTTCATCAACTCATTAAAACGTGTGATGTGATTACGAAACAGTTATATCTACTCTTGAATTTCTCATCAAACAAGTCTTGACCATCATGATCATAAATCTTGGTCATCGACGAAAAAACGTAATAAATTTCTCACCAATAACGCTATGCATCCAATACAGTTTTTTGTAAGAGACCCCGCCATTCAATTTTATTTTCCAGCACTAGCCAGGTTGATGAGTTCAATGTAAAATTCACATGTAGCATATGAATGTACTCTAGTTGACTCATTATTAAACTGCTCGTCTTTGTTGATGCTTTTTTAAGTTTCCGTCATTATTTCCTTCACTTACCTCTTATGTTTATCTCCTTCTGTCATCCTTTTCTCTGTGTCTTACCTCCTCTCGAAATAGTAAGCGGGCGTGATGCCCTTGCAGGAGCCAGTTGTTAGCTTGTTCTATTCCTCTCTTCTTTGTGTCCTTGCATATCCGTGTATGCAAAATGAATGAATAAATAAATGAATAAATTGTAGTGAAGAAGAGTAGTCTCGGCGGCATTACTCTGCGTCTCAGGGGTATCGCCATCAGCATGAGCTCGTGCTTGCTACGCTTGGGTGGATGCTGCTGACTGCTTCTACTTCTGCATTCTGCTTTGCAAATAATCCCCGTAACAAGCGGAGAGTCGTCCAGGTTTTAACTATTCTGGAGTTTCGGAATCACAATTTATGATTCATTATGCCCATGGACGCAAGCACTGCCCCAACTCCTCCAGCGGCAACGCCTGCTGTCCTCTGCAACCAGTTCTCTGTGTATGCGATATCCCCCTGTGTTTTCAGGCACCATGGACAAGGACGTTGATGACTGGATTTCTACGTGCGAGCCAGTGAGTGCTCACAGCAAATGGGACGACGCCACCAAGTTGGCCTATGTCTCCTTCTACTTGTTGGACGTAGCAAAGCTGTGGTTCATAAACCACGAAGCTCAACTCCCTACGTGGTCTGTCTTCAAAACGAGCCTTACACAAATTTTCAGATGGCCTGAGTTATGCAAAGGCCGTGCCCAACAAAGCTTGCATACTTGGTCTCAGCAGCTTGTTGAGAATTTTACAAACTCTATTCAGGACGTTCTGGACCTTTGCATGCGAATCAACGGGTCGATGTTCGAAGAGCATAAGCTCAAGCACATCATGAAGGCCATTGAGAAAGACGCTTTCCAAATCTTGATTTTTAACAGTACTCGCACTGTCGTTGAACTTACTGAGTTATTCCAGAGTTTTGACGAGTGGCACAGGCAACGTCTTTCCACCCGACGTCCGTCGTCGTCCAACAACTCTTTGTCCAGCTTGTCCACCCTTGGCTTAGGAGAAGACCATGCCCCTCTTCTCTCAAAGATCCATCAATTCATCCGCGCTGAGGAAGCTCGTCAACCATCTTTGATGTCCTATGTACCCAATCAACCACGCAGTTTGACGTCTACACTCCGCGACTTCATGCAAGACCAGGTCGCACAAGCTCTTCCTTCCGCCCGTGAACCGTCGCCAGTCGCCGCACCTTTGACGTACGCCAAGGCTCGACCTCGACAGCCGGCGTTCCAGCCAGCGCCTATGTATTCGCGACCGCACTTTTCGCCGCCGACCTCTTCACCGCCGCATATGCCGATACCACCTCGGCTGCTTTTTTTCTGCCACCGAGCCGCCACTCGGCTTCTACTCCGACCACTGGTGGACCTACGACAACCATTCAATATGTTTTGCTTGTGGTGATGTTGGCCACGTGGCGTGTTATTGCCGTCGTCAACAGGCTGCTCCAAACACTTGACGAATGCCCTCTTTCGAGCCTTAGTTTCCTTCTGCGCCTTCAAGCCATCTTTCCTTTTCCTTTCCACCTGATCGTCAACTGGGCCCAACCCGCCACTCCCCATCTCCACGTCGACGTTCGCATTCACCTATGCGTCGCCATTCCGGACCCACCAAGCAGGAAAACTAACGGCCGCAGTTCCCGAGGCACGAACTGCGCCCCCATCGCCATGCACAAGATCTCGCCCCTGTCCAGCTATAAAGTCAATGAAGTGTCTGTCGAGGGTATCGTTGTCATTGCACTTGTCGACACTTGAGCCGCTCTATCCGTCCTTTCCGCCCATCTGTGCCGCTAACTCCGCAAAGTTTTGACGCCATTATCCGGTCTTTCTCTTGAAACGGCTAACGCACAAAGCGTAACGCCTCTCGCAGCCTGTACAACACGAGTCGACATCCAAGGGATTGTGTATATTGTCAAATTATTAGTGCTGCTCTTGTGTTCCATTGACATAATACTCAGCTGGGACTTTCTTGCGAATAGTAATGTCGTCATTCACTGCTGTCGCGCGGAACTTGAGCTGCCTGCAGGCCCTGATGTTGACATTGTCGAATTCCCTTCCGCATTAAAAACTGTCTGTTTCTGACGACACGACTGCACCGCCGCGCTCTTCTCTGCTGGTTACTGTGTCGTGTGACGCTATTATCGATGGTGATAATCCCTTTACGCCATCTGCCCTGTTTATTCAACGCAAGTGTTCTCCTGTGCTAGTTGCTCTCCTTACTCTTTACCATGGCGTGACGAAGACGCTCGTGTACAATACGCTAGAAGGGTCTTAACCTTTATTTCGAGGTGAATGTCTTGGTCACGTGCATCCGATCGACGCCCGTCAGATTTTTGACGCTCAGTCTAATTTATTTTACACGAACCTCAGCGCACTCATTTCTGACTCCGTTGTTGACCAGTTACTCTTTCACGCTTTCTACCACTCTATCAATGTCGCAACATCATCTTCAGAACGAAACCAGTTGGTCAACCTGCTAAAAAAGTTTCTCAATTCTTTTAACAGCCACGCTTCTGGCCTCGGTCACACATTAAACATATCTCAGAAGATTGACACAGGAAGCTATACGCCTCTACAGCAGCGTCCCTAACGATTCTCAGCGTCGGAGCACCGTGTTATTGATGACCAGGTAGCAGACATGCTCCAGCGGGGTATTTTACAGCCTTCTAACAGCTGATGGGCGTCACCGGTCGTTCTTGTTAAGAAGAAGGACAGCTCCATTCGGCTTTGTGTCGACTACCGACGCATGAACAAGATCACCCATAAGGACGTTTACCCGTTACCGCGAATAGACGACGCCCTTGAATGTTTGCAGGACCATAATACTTCTCTTCACAAGATTTACGTTATTTATACTGGTAAGTTCCTATAAAAGCATCTGAAGGACTGAAAACAGCATTTGTCACACCTGATGTAATACACGAATTTGCCGTTATGCCTTTCCACCTTTGTAATGCTCCGGCCACTTCTGAGAAAATGATGGACACTATTTTACGAGGCCTCAAGAGGAACACATGTTTCTGCTACCTAGATGGGGTGTTGTCTTTTCTGCCAATTTCGACCCCTTTTAAACTGTCTGGAGCACATCTTCACACGCCCCACTGACGCCGGCCTTCAACTTAACCTTAAGAAGTGTCGTTTTGGTGCCCGGCATGCCACCCATCTTGGCCACGTCGTACCGTGGGATGGCATACTTCCCGACCCCGCCAAGCTTCGAGCAGTCACCAGTTTTCCGAAGCCAAAGAACCTGAAGTAACTTTCGTAGTTTTGTCAGCTTGTTGTCATACTTCTGACGCTTTATTCGAAATTTTGCTTCCATATGTGCGCCCCTTACGGACCCCCTTAGCGGCAACAAGAACCTTTCTACCTAGTGAAAAGCCTGCGACAGTGTGTTCATCAAATTACGCCACCTGCTAACTTCACTACCCATCCTCCGCCACAACGATCCTGCCCCTCCCACACTCTGACAAAAGCCGAGGCTAATTACTACTGAGGAAGTGAGTTTAGCTATAATTGGGCCCTTGGAAAATTACGCCCCTACCTGTATGGTCACGCATTCGACGTCGTCATTGACCACCACGACCTTTGTTGGCTGTCCACACTTAAGGACCATTCTGGACGACTTGCTCGCTGGGTGCTGAAACTTCAGGATCCCGGCATCCTCGTTATTTGTAGATCCGGTCGTAAGCATAGAGACGCCGACGCCCTTTCTCGCTCACCCATATTGGATGACGGTGTTTGCCTCTCTTCCCTCCAGCCTACACTTGCGTCATCCGCCTTGTGCAACATGAGGGTGGAACAACGAAAGGACCCTGGCCTCATAAGCATTCTTTCTGATCTTCTCACTCCTTCGCCGTCTCGCGCTCTACGCCGCCAGTTTATAGAAACTTTTGCCTAAGGAACGACCTTCTTTATCGGTGGCAACTTCCTTGCCGATGGTGGCAAGTGGCTTCCCCGCCATCTTCGAGATGTTATGTGTGAAGCTTTCCCCACTGAACCACAGTGCGCCCACACAGGCCTCTTCAATACAAACACTAGGCTTCGATTGGGATTTTATTGGCGTGGAATGTATAACTACGTGCGGAAATTCATTCGCTCGTGTGCTCAGTGCCAACAAAGAAAGTTGCCTCTCGGGCATGTCTACCCGTCACAACCTCTTCGTTGCCTAGTCGACCTTTTTGATCGCGTCGCCATTGACATTTACGGACCACTACCATCCACTCCAGCTGGTAATCACTGGATTATTGTTGCGATAGACCATCTCACACGCTATGCTGATACAGCCGCGCTGCCGACTGCCACTTCCCATGACGTTGGAACGTTGCTGTTTCGACGTTTCATTCTGCGTCATGGTGCCCCTCGCGAGCTCTTAAGTGGCAGAGGCCGTGCCTTCCTTTCTGACGCCTCGAAGGCATTACTCAACGAATGCCGAATCGTGCTTTGCACAAGTACAGTGTGCCACCCTCAGACGAATGGCATGACGGAGTGCTTCAACCGTACTCTTGGCAAAATTGTGGCGATGTACATCGCCTCTGATCATTCAAATTGGGACCACGTTCTCCCGTTCGTCACCTACGCGTATAATATTGCCGTACAAGCTACTACTGTGCTTTTGCCCTACTTTATTTTATATGTACGTGAACATTTCAATACAGTAGACACTACTCTTCCATATAAGTCTGATAAGTCCTAAAGTACTACTCTGTCCGAAGCTGCCCGACATGCTGAAGAATGCCACCAGCTTGCCCGCTTCTTTTCTACCGAGGACCAGTGGCAGCAAGAATGCCGTAAACCTGGGGACCGTTCGGCTCCAAACTTTCAGTCTGGTTCATTGGTCTGGCTTCGCGTACCTGCTACTCCACCTGGCCGCTCCACGAAACTTTTTGCCAAATACTTCGGACCATACCGCGTTGTAATGAAAATGTCAATCGTCAACTACATCGTGCAGCCCATCATGCCATCCACAGACCTACGCTACCGCGGCCGTGACATTGTCCACGTCTCTCGTCTCAAGCCCTCCTAAGACCAATTAGTTGTTTTCTTCTCCGTTCAACATATTTGCACAGCGCAAGACTACGAGTAGTTACGACGTACCACAGAAGAAGAGATAAGGAGAGAAAGAGCGCTCTTTCTGTCCTTGTCTCATCTTCTGTAGTTACGTCGTAACTACTCGTAGCCTTGCGCTGTGCGAATATGTTGATTCCCAATCACCAACTAGCCCAAACATCTGTCTTATCAAGGTTCTTCTCCCTAATCTGCCAGGATTGCGCCTTCTTCTACGGAGAGCAATTGTAGTAAGGAAGAGTGGTCTGAGCTGCATTTCTCTGCGCCTCATGGGCATCGCCATCAGCATGAGTTCATGCTTGCTGCGCTTGGCTGGACGCTGCTGACTGTTACGCCTTCTTCGTTTTGGTCTGCAAATAAACCCCCATAACAAAATAACTAAATAAAAACAAAACAAAAGAGCTTCAGATCCCGGATAACATACGCATTGAAGCAGCTTGCTTTTATTTTACAGTACTTGAACCAGAGCTTCTTCACGAAAGTATGGGGCACGGCTGTTCTGTTCAGAAAAAAAAGTAGGAATGAATTTTTACCACTGTTTGCGAAAACAACGCTGTTTCGGGCATATAGAATAGATCGCGACGTTGCCTTTCATAAGCGTGTGCGGGAAGGAAAGTATGACTGGCTGCTCGAGCATAATATCGAAGTCACGCCTAAAAAAATGTTTTGGTCTTCGCGCCGTTGTCATCGCCAACGTCTGCAGTTTTTCCTGTAGGTGATGGTCGAATCGGCGGCAGTGTACGAAAGTTCGACGCGCTGACGCTGGTGAACACCTTTGCGCAATAATAATTCATAACTTCCGGGTCGTTGCCCATGCATGCTGCTGACAACGCACCATCTTTGATGAATTCAGTCCCCAAGATACAAGGTGACGAAACACTATTTTTTGCGTAGTGCTGCAGGTGCCATGCCGACAATGCGACTAGGATTAGAAGTAGAACATTGAAACGTATTCTTTTACACCTGAGCTTTTCTGTTATGGCCAATGTTTTCCGTGTGAATCCAAGATAGAGAATCATCATCATCATGGCCCCGCATGGACTGAATGACCGCTCATCTGTTTCGCATAGGTGGCTAACAAAAGAAACTGCAAACGTTCCCACCTCGTCTGCTGCTATGCAGCCTTGCGTGATTCAATGAAAGCTGTGCAAAGATTTTACCATCTCTGTTAGATTACTCACAATTCACAGGTCGGCGAACTCGGACTCACTAGGACTCAAATCAAGCCGTGAGTGTTCGAGTGAATCCGATTGAAGAGAACTTACGTAAGTGTGAGCCCAAATGTGTTCGACCCATAAAAAATTTGGTAAGTCTGAGTCCTAAGCGCAAGATACATTTCTTGAGCTCATCTGAGTGAGCTTCACTTTTTTTTGTCGACCTATAGTTCTCTCTACACAGCTTCAGCATTACTACGTGCTTGCCTAGAATTAACATTTATGCTGACACCTATTCAACTTGATTCAAAGCAATGTCTCTCATACACAATTTCAAAGTTTATTATTCAGAGGAGCGATTACTTAAGGAGTGCGTTAATGCCCCCCTCCCGATCTCCAGGGAAGTCTTCCAGAGAAGTTTTTGATAAAGATGTTATGTGATTGTGATGCGATGGTGATGCGACTGGTGCGCGTAATTGTGAATGATTGAAAAGTGCGCGAAATTAAAGGATGACCGAGTGCACGTGCTGGGTCGCCTGAACAACGACGACGCCGAGGACCGGTACACGTGAGAGCGTGGAGCGCAAGCATCCAACAAACAAGGGCCAATGGCCGATCACCACGGAGTTTTGAAAGGCCAATCGGGACGAGACAAGTGTGCCCCAGAGGAAGCCAATCCTGAAGGGCAAGAGAGCTAGTAGTTCGAGGCAGGCAGTGCAAGCGGAAGGTCGTCACCGGACCGGGCGCTGAAGATGAGCCGTTGGGTTCCGGACCCGAGCCTACAGGACTTCAACCGGCCGGGGCCTCCTGCTGTCGGGTTCCCGTTCCAAAGGACCGTGGCCATCCGGTCCTGAACTCCTTTCCAGGGCCTGCGGACTTTGGTTCCGGCAGGCGAGCTACAGCCGTCGGGCTCCGGGCCCGAGCTGTGCGCCCAGCTGCTTGACTAGGTCGACCCTAGTTCCCTGACGCGTCGCCACCAGCCTGCGTTCTCCCGTCTCCGACGTGTACACGCTCCTCAAGCCGAAACCATCACGATTTGGTAGGGCTTTCCGACGTGTCGCCAGCAGCCAGCGTTCCCTCGTCCTCGTCCAGCCCACGCACTGACGCCGGAGTCACGGCGTTCCGGTTTCTCATCACCGCCGAAAACCAACTTGTGGGTGAGACTGCACCGATACTCTTGCGCTACTCTCATCACTCAGCCCCTTTCGAGCGTTAGGTTTAGTTACTGACTTTGAACGTTCTTGTTGGGTGTTTACAGATGTGTTTCGTCATGTCCAGTCAACTGTTTATTAAGTGTTTTGTTTTGTGAGGAATTTTCGCCTTTTTTTTTCTTTTCAATTAAACTTTTTGTGTGTTTCTTGGAAACCGAACGGCTTTGTCCTTATTAACAAAACTCTCTGAGGCTCAGCCCAGGAGGAAAACAAATCAGCAACAAGAACCTTGCATCACAAACTGGCGTCCGCAGCGACAGGACAAAGTCGTTTGTTTTTCCAGTAGATTTTTTTTTTTTGACGCGGTTAACACGATGACGAACACGTGGGAGTTAATTGAGTTGGCGGATAAAATGGGACTGACGGGAGCGGAGTTTAGAGTATGGTACGAGGAGCGGATGGAGAGGGAGCGTGAGCAACGGGCTGCAGAACGAAAGGCGGCGAAGGAAAAGCTTGAATTGGTGCTTAGAGCTAAGAAGGAGGAGCTAGAGCGCGTAACGCGTGAAAATAAAGTGTTGCTAGAGCGTCAGACACGCATACTGAAGCAGCAGCTCCAATTAGAGAGGGTGGATTTCGAGCGGCGACTCGAGCTTGCGATGGCGAAAAGGGGACAGCTGGCGATGCCGAAGCTGAGAATAGCCGTGTAGAGACAAGAACTGTTGACTCAGCACCAGGCTCAGCACAAGAAAGGAGTGTTTCATGCAGCGTGAATCCTCATAATTTGATACCGGGATTTAATGAAAGCCGGGACGACTTGGACGCCTATTTAAAAAGGTTCGAGAGAGTCGCCATCGGTCAAGAATGGCCTAGGGACAAATGGGCCACAGCTTTAAGTTTATGTTTGAGCGGAGAAGCCTTAAAGGTGTTTGGAAGACTTTCGCCGGAGGATTCACTCGATTATGATAAAGCCAAGTTGGCGTTGCTCCAGCGTTTCCGTTTTACGGCCGAAGGGTATCGGGAAAAGTTCCGACAAAGCAAGCCACAGGACGGCGAAACAGGCAAGCAGTACGCAACTAGGCTACTGAGTTTTTTCGATCGTTGGGTCGAAATGTCGAGGACCGGAAAAGAATATTCGGCTCTTCGTAACTTGATAGTTACAGAACAGTTTTTAAGAAACTGTCATCACCGTTTGGCACTTTTCCTGCGAGAAAAGAACTTCAACAACCTAGAGGACATGGCCGAGGCCTCAGATAACTTTTTAGAAGCTCAGAGGCAAGTCAACCTGTTAGTTTTCCGAGAAAAAGTGGAATCTAAAAGCAATACGGAAAAAAGTGGTAGTTACTCGGAGAGAGGAGCAGTACGTTGCTTTGTATGTGGCAAAATGGGTCACAGGGCATCGGAGTGCCGATCAAGGCCAAAACAACCTTTCTGTGGATATTGTCAGAAGACGGGGCATGATTCCAAAACTTGCTCAAAGAAGAACGGTTTCAGCCAACAAGACGTCATGTCTTTTGTCGCCAGAGGAGCACTCAACGGAAGTGAAGCTTTCACCGGACAAAGAAGAGGACATGGCGGGCGCCGTGAATACTCACCCGAAGTTTGCCACACACAAAATGCCCGTGTTACAGGGCAGAATCTTTGGCCGAACCGTCTCAGTGTTGCGGGATACGGGTAGCAATACGCTGGTGGTGCGTCGTTCTCTGGTACCCGATGAAGCCCTCATAGGTACTACCGCTACGCTATTCTTAGCCGATGGCAGTAGCATCACCGTTCCTGAGGCGGAGGTGGAAATTCATTCACCTTATTTTTCTGGTACATCTATTGTCAAATGCATGACAAACCCACTCTACGACCTTATCGTCGGAAATGTACCAGGTTCACGTGAAGTCCATGACCCCGATACCAAGTGGGAGGAAAGGATTCCGGTAAAAACCTACCCCAACTATATAGCGAGTGGAAAAGGAGCAGATAGAGAGGATGGTACCCTGAAGTCTTCAGTGGTTGGTATCAAAATCCGAGAGCAACGGTCAATCTCATCTGAAATCGATGTGCCCACCTTGAAGACGACCCGAAAGGATCTTAGTGCCGCTCAAAAACAGGACAAGACCCTAGATTCTTGCAGGAGTAAAGTAGGTCAAGGGCTACAGGGAGGATCAAAGTCCTATTCGTTCGAGATAGAAAAGGGGCTGCTATACCGCTATTATCACCTACCATCTGGTAAGGTGATTCAACAAGTAGTAGTGCCCCAAAGATTGCGCAGCCAAGTGCTTACTTTGGCGCACGAAACCCTGATGTCGGGGCATCAAGGAATAAAAAGAACGATTGATCGTGTTCTACAATCATTTACTGGCCAGGAGTTCAAGAGGCAGTGAGGAGATACGTGCGCTCTTGTGACGCATGCCAACGAACCTACCCCAAGAGCAGAGTTGGTAAGGCACCACTAGGTCGAATGCCTTTGATAGACACCCCATTCGAAAGAGTGGCAGTGGACATTATCGGGCCTTTAAAGCCAATATCACACATGGGTAATCGATATATACTAACACTAGTGGACTTCGCTACTAGATACCCAGATGCAATAGCCCTGCCATCCATCGATTCAGCCACAGTAGCCGAGGCACTGGTAGAGATGTTTTCTCGAATCGGGTTCCCGCGTGAGGTACTTTGTGATCAGGCATCATGCTTTACATCGGAGCTAATGAGAGAGGTCAATAACTTGTTGGCGATCAAGCATCTCAGCTCCACACCCTATCATCCCATGTGTAATGGCTTAGTGGAGAGATTTAATGGCACACTAAAGCAAATGTTGCGTAAATTGTGCCAAGAGGAACCCAAGACATGGGACCGACTATTAGCCCCACTCCTGTTTGCGTACCGGGAAGTCCCGCAAGCCAGCTTGGGATTTTCGCCTTTTGAGCTGATCTACGGTAGAAATGTTCGAGGACCTCTCAGTCTACTTAAAGAATTATGGACCGGAGACAATCAAAGCGAGGAAGTGAAGACAACATATGGGTATGTCCTGGATCTCAGAGATCGCCTAGAAAAAACATTGCAGTTGGCACAAGAAAACCTGTCACGAGCTAAAACAACGCAGAAGAAATACTATGACCGGGGAAGTCGGATGCGTCGGCTAAAGGTTGGAGACCGCGCCCTCGTACTACTTCCCACGACGGAAAACAAGCTTATGATGCATTGGAAAGGACCTTTCAGGGTCACAGGAAAGAAGGGTGACTCTGACTACTGGCTGGATATGGGACATACTACCAAGCTGTTCCATATAAACATGTTAAAACGCTACGAAGAGCGTCCTCCAGAAATATCAACCCAGTCCGCATCTTTCATTGTAGTGGAAGAGGAAGAGACAGACACGCCAGTGCCTACCTTTAAAGCTACTGAGGGCTTTGGTACTGAAGCTATCAAGCTTGGTCCTAACCTCAGGAATAGACAAAGGGAAGAAATTGACGAGCTCCTAGCCACCCATAAAGACGTCTTTTCCGAAGTCCCCGGCAAGACAAACTTGTTAGAGTGTCGTCTTAAACTGACAACGTCCGAGCCTATCAACACTCCACAATATCCGTTACCATTCGCAATGAAAGAGGTAGTTGAGAAAGAAGTCGGAGAAATGTTGCGACTCGGAGTGATTGAAAGGTCCGACTCACCTTACAACTCGCCATTGGTGCTGGTGAAGAAGCCCGATAAGAGTTACCGTACTTGCATCGACTTCCGTCGCATCAATGATGTGTTGGTCTCCGACGCAGAACCAATTCCGAGAACGGATGTATTGTTTACAGAGATCGGCACTAGAAAATTCTTCTCCAAGTTTGACCTTACGAAAGGATACTGGCAGGTGCCCTTGGACAAAGAATCCCGGCTAAAAACGGCATTCTCCACCCAATCGGGACACTACCATTTCCTCTATATGCCATTCGGTATCAAAACAGCGTCCGCAGTGTTTACCCGGCTAATGAGACGTCTCCTTCAGGGCATCCCGAACGTCGTTCATTATATCGATGATGTTCTCGTCGCTACGACAACCTGGGAGGAACACATGCAGACTCTGAGTGAACTGATGAATAGGATTCGAGAAGCAGGACTCAAATTAAGCCCCAGAAATCGGAGATTGGAATGACGTCGATTGTGTTCCTGGGTCATCGACTGGGAGATGGAACAATTCAGCCGGTAGAGGACACGATCATAAAAATCGCCAAAGCCCCATTACCCACTACGAAGAAACAACTACGTTCGTTTCTTGGCTTGGCAGGATATTATCGTGATCTAATCCCTCACTACGCTGAGAAGGCACTGCCTCTGACAGAGATGACAAAGAAAAGGGAGAGTAACAAGATCAATTGGAATATTGAAGGGCAGACAGCTTTCGAAACACTAAAGCAAACTCTGGCGTCTGGACCTATTTTAAAGGCTCCGGATCTCAAACGTGGATTTGTACTCCGCAGTGACGCCTCCGATTCTTGCATCGGTGCAGTCCTTATGCAAGAGCACGACGGTGTTTTACACCCGGTAAAATACGCCAGTCGTCAGCTACTGCCTCGAGAACAGAACTACTCAACAATCGAGCGGGAGTGTCTCGCGTTGGTGTGGGCAGTGGAAAAGTTCCACATATTTTTATATGGGACATATTTCACGGTTCAAACAGATCACCAACCGTTGCAGTACTTATCTCGAGCAAAACACCTCAACAGCAGAGTTCTGCGGTGGAGTTTAGTACTGCAAGAGTACAACTTTCACGTAGAACATATAAAGGGATCCGAGAATGTTGGAGCCGACTACATGAGTAGGTTGCAATGAATATGTTCTGTGTGTTATTATTACAAGGTTATGCTTGTGTGGTGGACTGTTGCTGGAGTTAATGACTGTATTTGTACTGTTCTTAGTTGCTGCCAAAAACTTTTCTTATTGTTGTTGGTTGAATGTTACGTTCTGTGGACTCGGTGTTTCGACGTGAGACATGTCAACGAAGAAGCAGTGTGGTGCCATAGGTGTGTTGTGATAGCTTGTGTGGTGCGCATCGAACGACAGTTTTTCAACCGGAAAAACTTCTTCGAAAGGGGGCCATTGTGATGCGATGGTGATGCGACTGGTGCGCGTAATTGTGAATGATTGAAAAGTGCGCGAAATTAAAGGATGACCGAGTGCACGTGCTGGGTCGCCTGAACAACGACGACGCCGAGGACCGGTACACGTGAGAGCGTGGAGCGCAAGCATCCAACAAACAAGGGCCAATGGCCGATCACCACGGAGTTTTGAAAGGCCAATCGGGACGAGACAAGTGTGCCCCAGAGGAAGCCAATCCTGAAGGGCAAGAGAGCTAGTAGTTCGAGGCAGGCAGTGCAAGCGGAAGGTCGTCACCGGACCGGGCGCTGAAGATGAGCCGTTGGGTTCCGGACCCGAGCCTACAGGACTTCAACCGGCCGGGGCCTCCTGCTGTCGGGTTCCCGTTCCAAAGGACCGTGGCCATCCGGTCCTGAACTCCTTTCCAGGGCCTGCGGACTTTGGTTCCGGCAGGCGAGCTACAGCCGTCGGGCTCCGGGCCCGAGCTGTGCGCCCAGCTGCTTGACTAGGTCGACCCTAGTTCCCTGACGCGTCGCCACCAGCCTGCGTTCTCCCGTCTCCGACGTGTACACGCTCCTCAAGCCGAAACCATCACGATTTGGTAGGGCTTTCCGACGTGTCGCCAGCAGCCAGCGTTCCCTCGTCCTCGTCCAGCCCACGCACTGACGCCGGAGTCACGGCGTTCCGGTTTCTCATCACCGCCGAAAACCAACTTGTGGGTGAGACTGCACCGATACTCTTGCGCTACTCTCATCACTCAGCCCCTTTCGAGCGTTAGGTTTAGTTACTGACTTTGAACGTTCTTGTTGGGTGTTTACAGATGTGTTTCGTCATGTCCAGTCAACTGTTTATTAAGTGTTTTGTTTTGTGAGGAATTTTCGCCTTTTTTTTTCTTTTCAATTAAACTTTTTGTGTGTTTCTTGGAAACCGAACGGCTTTGTCCTTATTAACAAAACTCTCTGAGGCTCAGCCCAGGAGGAAAACAAATCAGCAACAAGAACCTTGCATCACAGTGATGAACCTTTAAAAATGATTCAGCTGATATGCGAGGACTCGTAGCTCATATTCGAAAGTACTATATCAATGACGCCAAGAAGAGCACTGATTACGTGAATATTGGTGTTGAAGACCATTGATAGCTAGGCCGAGAAAGCTAATTCCAGGCTAGCAGGCTGATGTGTCTTGTCCTCTCAGACTCACTCAGACTCCGATCGAGCAGTGAGCAAAAGTCTGAGTGAGTCTGAGTGAGATAGAGTCCGATGATTTTGAGTCTGAGTTCGATTGAAGAAAATTTTGATAGTGTGAGTCCGTGTGAGTCTCGCTGAGTAAAATTTTCATGAGTCTGAGTCCAAGTGAGACTCTAAAACATCAAATGTATTTCATGAGTGAGTTTGAATTTGCTCTACAGATTTTTCCGACCTATGCTCCCATTTATATAGCCGACCAACTTTAAGAAGTTTCGCGAAATCATTCAGGCGCTTAACTTTCACAACTAGTCTATGACATATGCGGTGCCCTGTTTTGTGGGTGTGTTTGTGTGTGTGTGTGAAATTGATGCTCAGGCATCATGCATGTCAAGGAATGAAAGATGGCAGGAAGGGGAAGATGAAGGGTGTTCTAGTCCTGAATAATTAAAGTTAGCTCCTCTAAACGTCGATCCGAGCAGGGAACCCCTGTTAACAATTTTTTTCGAAAGCATGAAAGAAACTTTTCCACCGAAAATGTGCGCATATACGAGCTTGACACGTAGGCAAATGTTTGAAAAAATATTCCGAACAAGTATCCTGATTCGGAGTGTTATTTTACAGTTGCTTTTTATAGTGCTGCATTACCGTTTTGGGCGACAATATACCAAGCGCGATGCATATCTAGTCTTGACAGCCATATGCTTCAACAACAAAAATGTTGGACATATTTTTGTAGTAAAATAAGTCATACTTTCTACTGCAAACGACTGATTTTATTCTTTATATTTGGATAATCTTGGGACTGACTGAAAGTGGCTGTAGAGTTTTTATAATGCACTAGATTCTAATTCTGCTCAGGTCCGAACCTGAACCTTCGCTCCCCTTTAACATCCAAACACCCTTTTCTACACTATGGTCAAAGAAAGTCAAAGGGTCTTAACACAAGCCACTCAAGCGTGGGGGCTCGCACCACCACAACTAATTGCAGAAATACTTTCGTAACAGACGCAGCATTGGTAAAAAGCGCTTCACAAAATGCAACACACGAGGAGAGAAATTGTCTGCTCAACACGTGTCGTCCCACTCTCCCTCCAGTTAAATCGATTATGAGTCCTGACGTCTGCCAGTATCAAATCCCAGGCATGAGCTCCATCGGCTTTCGCGCTAAACGTCGCTTCGTAGAAGCCTCTCTAACGTGGTGAGAACGTCTGACAATGCGTGCACACGACAGCGAGATGCACCATCAATCCAAAAACGTTCGGTAATGACATGCAGTAGGGGGCAAGCTCGTCCACGCGCTACGAAAGCCGTATTCTCACCAAAGGGTGAATGCATACCGCAACCATTCGTCTTAGTCGGTGGAGCGGTCGAAAACTCTACTTCCATGTGCTTGCGGCATTTTCGAAGGGCACACGTGAATGCCAAACAATCAACTTAAAACCGTACGACCGCGCGTCGCCTGTATCCTACGAGAGACGCTTTCCAGTCGAATTTTTATTTTGTCCCAACAGCTCGTCAACTGTGTGAATGACTGAGTTACATTTTTTTCTTGCGTGAGATATGCGTGTTTTGCGAACTGGCTCACGTCATTTGTTGGCAGTAAGTGGTCCGAATGGCGGCATGGTAGCTCTCCCTGCGCTTTACAGCACACGTATACATTCCGTCCCACAACAATACGTGGACTCAGAATAGCTCGTACTAACGATTGCAGTTAAAAAACAATTATTGGTACAATATTGTTGCGCACTTTTGAACCCTGGGAGAATATAAAGGTCTGCCCAAATAGTATTGTGTGCACAAGAGACAACGGAAAATTAACTGCTTGCCATAGTCGTCATTGACACGGAGAGAATGACAGATGCCCTAACGTGAAGGATATTCAAAGTGAAACACGATAACGACGCCTATATCTGTTACACCGGCTTCTATAATACAAATAACAGCAATTCTTACGCACCATTGGGCGGCAGCAATGGGCATTCACTGGTGAAACAACGCCAGCCAGTTTTACTAAATAGAAAAAAATACAGCCACCTATAACGCCTTGGCTCTCTTGGCAGACTTCCGAACAGCACTCATCCATAACTGTTGATCACCGAGCACGCCACACTGAACCCAACCAATACAAATTTTTCGAGTGGTCAAAATAGATAAAAGGCGGAACAAAACATGGCTGCAGACAGCAGTGGGCAGGATGGCTGGTACGACCCCAACCCGATTCCCGGCACTATATCACCCATTTGCCATAACTGAGTCCAATCTTAGCATCTCATCTTGTTCTTCCTTCTGTCCAAAATAAATACTCTCGAAAATAGCAGTGCTTGGCGAGGCACAGAGGCATATGTGTACAGAAGCAGATGATTTTATCAACGTTGGTCCGGACAGCCTACATGTATATCCTTTGTTTGGTAGAAGAGATATTTTCGGCATCAAAAGCTGATGAGAGTGATGCCAGAATTTGAAATGTTGCTACGGGTGACGTATTAAAATCAACTAATCCACTCTATCCGTTTCTGCAGCAAGCTCAGTGAGGGTCCGAGTTTACTCTCACCCGTGATGTTCGGCTAGCAACAAGTAGAACCACATATGCGCTGTTCGTGATCCTTGAGAGCACCGGTGATAAACGCCACTTTTTGGTGTGAGGCACCACGGGGACGGTGTGACAGGGCTATCCTCTGACGATTGCTTCCCACTTCCTTTTTCATGAAGACAAACGGGGCAGAACAGGCATGCCCTAAAATTGGCAGCATCCATTGTGTGTCCGCGCCCAACCTTGATACAGAATGGCCGATACCGAAAAGATTCCCTCACTTTGCCTTCTGTGCGACTATTAAGGTTTCAGATGAAAATGCCCAGGCAGCCATTGCAGGCATCGATCAGCGCAAAGAAGCTCTTACTGAACTTGTACATGCTATTTTAACTTTGCTGTCATTGCTGCGTTCACTTTCATTATTATTTTTATAATAATAATAAAACTAAACACACCAACTTATCGCAAACCACAACAGTGCGAAACAACGCAGTACAGGACCGTGTTGGAGAAGCGTAATTTTATTTTTTAATATTTTTATTTTATTTTTTTCACCAGAACAGATACAATTGCGAAAAATTGGAACAAGGAAAAAACTGGAGTTATTGCCGCTTGACTAAGCACCGTCCACCCTTCTTCAGCAATGAGAGAATAAAAAGGAAATACAATCAAATGAACAGATACTATACGTCAAGTATTATTACAACGAAAAGGCAAAGTAAATGACAGGCCAAGGTATACAAACAAAACGGAGAAGAACGTAGCTAAATCAAACTATTACATTCCTCTAAATGTTTGGCGTGATGGTTCTTAGACGAAACTTTTATGGTGGGTATTAGGAAGGAATACCGCGCTGTGCATGCCTTGTTACAGAAAAAGATATCTCAACGTTAAAATTTAGCTCAGCCACCGCTTCCATGTTTTTTGTTGGGCTGTTATTTTATTCTCTGCTCTATTACTTTCCATTCGTTAACTAACTTTTGGTTTGCGCATTCAATCAGTTATAATTCGATAGTTTTGAAGTCACTAATGGCTGCGATTCGTTATAACCGTGCCAAAGTTTATAGCCACATAACTCAAAGGACCTTTTAAGTTGATGAGGCCATGAGTAACGCATGTTGCTGGGTGAGTCTGTCGTAAATTGTTGCACCAGGTGCTGTGCGAAATTAGATAAATAAATAAACATATCTATACAAAAAGAACCGGGATGGCCTCAGACCCGTAAGTGGCTGTTAATAGGCAGAAAACCTTCACTAAGAACCATGCCGATTGGTTCGTGCAGTGATTGACAGGAGAACTATATATGAAATACCTCTGACGTGGAGGAAATTCGAAATATCGGCCAAATGGGCCACTGAATAAATCAAAGACTGAAAAAACACCAGCTTGCGATAAACAATTGATAAGGATATAATCTGCCTCCTCACTGCAGCGCATGCCTGTTGACTGCCTATGGTGAACCGCGGCCGCATTTGCTGGCGGCACCAAAAATTTTGGGCTGTGTTAGGGTCAATTGGCGTGAGCATACCACGCCTCACTTCGTCACCAAGAAAAAACAGAGACGTTTGAGTCAGTGAAACACCCTTGCATGGTAACGAAAGGAGGTTTCTCGCATGCATGTAGATATATTTTCGGTTTGTGCTCTGTATATATGAGTTTTCTTATTGATAAAACGCATTCACGAGTCTGCGCCCATCGAAGTTCTCTTTTTGTCCATGTTTCCTTACCCTATTTTATCGTTACTCCATATTATCACGATGTGCTTCTTGTTACCTAAAACAAAATGCAGTGCTTCCCTTGATCGGATGGATCTTATTGCTTTAAAAATTAACGAAGATGAAGAAGGAAGAACTCGAAGAAGTTTCATGTTTGTAGAACAAAAATGAGTAAATAAATCAATAAAAAAATAAAAGGCGATTATATTCGATTACTTACGCCTAGAACCCACCGGCACGCGCAGCTTGTTATGCCTGATCAAGCCGACCTATTTCTCTCTGCTCTCGCTCGTGCAGAGGCCATGCATTCCTCTCACTGCCCATTAAGCACGTCTGGTTTGTTAGTAAGAGGACGGTATAAAAACACGATGGTTTCCAAGATAAAGCATCGAGCAGTTATGCTGTCTCAGAAATGCCACAGACAGTTCACCAATAAGCATCCCGCATTCACTGACGTTATCTTGAAAAATAAATCAGTTAGTGGTATGATAAGTCTAGTACCCAATTCTATTTTCAAAAGCCGGGCTATGGACCAAATGTCCACAGAGCGTCGCAAATTATTCTCATTACTCAGTCACACAATGGTCACTCCTCGGAGTACGGGATACTGGGAATTAAGCAGAGCACATTTATCACACGAGAGATTTGTGCGAAAGCTTAAATTTGACTTCTACCAATATTAGGAGACGGTTCACGCGAACTTTGGCTATTACTTCGTAACTCCTCTTTTTATTCTCTTTTTCCTCTCTTCTGGTATGCTTTATTCTTTTAACAAACACTATACAGAGCACCCTGCAAGTGTTTGGAGCTATACATGGTGTTCAGTCAGCAATACTGTGTAATACAATGCCAAAATGCAGTGACCGAAGCCCCGACGGTAAACTTTTAGTACCACGCCAAAAGTCAAGCAAAGCATTTCCACACGTCACGTTTCGTCGATCTGGGCAGCAACTGATATAAAATTGCTCTGTGGCGTCTAGCTTGTTTGTTTGTTTGTTTGCCTGGGGTTATGGCTCATACCCACTCAGGGGGATTAGCCAAGAAAGTGTAGTGCAGTTTTTCTTTCATCATTTTAACTATGTGTAATGAATTGGTATTATATTAGGACTAATGTAAAAACAACATAAATCGAGCAAACGAGAAAAAAAAAAGAAAAGTCAAGTTGAGCGATTTTGAGAATTGAGGTGTTATGATTCCCACTCAGCTGCGTTTACTTCACTTTTTCCCTGGGGAGTAGTAAATAATAATTTTTTGATTGAAGATCACAAAGGCATACGCTTGGTTGCCTGAATATAATCGCAAACGTCATTGAAGGGATCCCTGTGGAAATGTTCTAAAACTGAGGCACCAAAGTTTAGCGCCGTTTCCGCCGTCACTCTAACGCCTATTTCCTGAAATGGCATAACTAGTAACCTTTTTGAAGTATAGCGTAGCGGCGACAATAAAAAATGATCTAGTTATTCCATTTCTCCGCAGAATGCGCAGAGGGGGGATGTTGTCTGACCAGCTCTGTGTATATACAGGTTCAGGGGGGGGGGGGGTGGAACACGACATCAAAATTTAGTAATTATGACTTCGAGCTTTCTGGACTGGCTCCAGTGGGGTGGCCATGGAAATATGAGGTCGTTACAATTTCTATCGTATGAGTGGAGATTGCTGATTTTCGATATCTTATTGCCGTGAGATATTCAACATCTGGCAGTATCGACAAAATTGAACCATCAAGTGCGGCTTGTGCTAAGGAATCGGCCAATTCATTTAAACTTAATCCACAGTGTCCCGGAACACGTAGTAACCTCAGGCGCCTCAACTGCGGGAGTACTAATGTTTTGAATGTGCTTAGAATTCGAGAGTTCTCTGAAGCTGTCAGAGCTGCACAAACTGAAAGAGAATCCATCATCATGCCTGCGTTGTTTTGACTGCATAAATGTTTTCGAAGAGCTAAAATAATCTCCACGAGGTCCGCTTCAAAAAAATTGCCCGCAGCTTCCCTCGGGGGAACACTGAGGAGGATGCGGAGCATATAATTGGTTAACGGGGTGTTAAAGTGCGACTTACTTGGGTCGATGGCTAAATTGGTTAACGTGGTTGTGAAATGGGGTGTTAAATTGCGACTTGCTTGGGTCCATGGCTAAATTGGTTAACATGGTTGTAGGAGGGGGTGTTAAATGAGTGAACACGTACACACGTATGCGAAAGGGCGGCGCTGGTCGAAGGGACGTCGATCATTGTGTTTGTGGATTCGTTGGAATTCATTTCACCGCGACCTTGGACGTCGACGCGCCGTACAAACCAACCGACGAGCGGCAACTGAGCGAGCGAGCGCCGACCTTGAGTATATATACAGCGCGACGGCACATGCACTGTCAGCTGTCGAATGTTCGAGAAGGGGGAGAAGCGCAACGGCGCATGCGCGCGCGTCAGCTGCCGATGTTCTCGAAGCGCGACGGCGCATGCGCGCGCGTCAGCTGCCGAAGTTCTCGAAGCGTGACGGCGCATGCGCGCTACATTATACAGCTAGGGAATGTTTGTGTAGAGGAGAAGTGCACGCGGCGTGTAGAGGAGGAAGGGTGCACAGATGGTGGAGGAGTGAAGCGCGCGCGGTGTGTAGAGAAGGAAGGGATGCACAGATGGTGAAAGAAGGAGGAGGAAGCTTGCGGACGGCGCCGCACTACAAGCCTCTAGTATTAGATGCTCCGCATCTAAAACTGGAGTAAAATCAGGCAGTCCCACTGAACAGGACCAGTCAAGCGAATCAGAGGCAATGCCCACACCTGTTATTTAATTATCTACGGAAGCATCTGTGGCTATTATATTTCTAGCAGCACTCTCTCGTCGTCGTCGTCATTACGGACTGGCGCACGCATTTCTGCACTTTTTTTCTTTTTTTAAACTTGTGGTATTGCAGCTTTTGTGTGGATTTCGGCCTCACAAACGCTTCATTGCCATGTCTCTTTGCGTATGCACAGTTCTACTCACAGATTGACGCGTGGAGGTTTCTCGGCAATAGGCGAGACGGATTCGCTCTCCCGGAGCACGTGCCATTACGACGTAACATGAGTTGTCGATTAGCGGTAGAGTGCCTGAGTGAGCGCCTAATTCAATTTAGTTTGATGTTAGCGGCGTGACAGGTTGTTGTACGTTAAGTGCTGGCAGCATTTCTAACTTGATTACACTACCTTCTCACCAGAAGTTTGTTCACAGTGGTCATGATTGGCTGCCTTGACAAGTGTAACTGCGTTATATATAAAAACAACTTGAACTGGAAGAGTGATCATTTGCAACGTACTTCAGGTAATTGAAAACATCAATATATATATATATATATATATATATATATATATATATATATATATATATATATATATATATATATATATATATATATACTTCCAGAATATTGCAGTATAGTAAACAAAACAATAATTTATTTTTTTATTCCTAACAGCTTCTGCTCGTGAACCAACATTCCTCGGAAGATTTAAGCCAAACGATACACGTTCTCGTAGGAGGGGGGCACCCTCACAGTTTGTAGGCTCCCAAAACGAAAAGAAAAAAGGAAAAGCGAAAAAGACGACACAAACGGACTAACGAGGCAAGCAATAGACAAGAAGAAGAAGAAGAAGAAGAAGAAGAAGAAGCGACAGAGAGTCGCCCAAAGCAGGCGGGCAATGAATATCTTCAACAAAATGTGTAGTAGCAGTGGAGCAATATCTTCAAAGATGCATCTATTAGGCTTACGCAGGTCGTAATACAACACAGTACACTTAGGGGGATGAAACCTAAAGATGAAAAACAGGTGTGGCTAAAATAGTGATGTTCATGACGCAGTTCGAAACAGAAGAGCTTGCCAAATACGAACAAAAAAAGAGATTCACAAATAAGGGCAAGGAAGACAAGATATTGAAGCGAGAGGGTGCATGGGTGGCATTAATATATCCCTCCAGCTATCCTCCCACCACGTATATAAATCAAACTGCAACCTCTCGTCAATCTCCCCAGAATAGCACCGATGTCACCAATGTGGTTAAAGGGCCCCTCAACCCCCTTCAATATTTTCCAAAACATTTCAGGTTCTATTTTCTGGTCCCCACCATTCCCGCCACTGACAAGTGTGACATCACCAGTAAAACTCAATTACATCACCACTTTGGATGCTTGCGATGACTCGAACGATAACCGACGACTTCCGGTCACTCTGTAAACAGCTGAGCGCGCACCCCTTGCTGTTCTTGGTGGTGTTGCCGCTTGCGGTGACGTGAACACGCGACATGAGGAGGAACATTCAGCTGACTTAGCGAGAAGGCGCCAAGCGGTTTTGAAAGAGGGTAGCGTAGGAAAGAGGGAAAGGAGCAATCGTCGCGTTTCGATCATCAAACGCATGTAGCTCTCCTAATACGGCACCGTTTTGAAAAATTCTCACGACTACGTGTTCGTTGTAAACTCGAGCACAATTTCCTCACCTAAACTAAATTTCGACCAGTTGGTGGTTTAGGGCCCCTTTAACTTTTTCCTATTTGGCCCCTCACCAAAAATACCTTACTGACATGTTAAAACGAATTCAGAACAGGGCAAGCCGCCTCATTTCTCACGATCACAGCTATCGATCTAGCGTCACACAAATCAAACTTGGCCTTTCATTGCAATTATTGAGTACTCGACGTGACATCGCCTTGCTGACAGTGTTTCCTAAATTCATTCGTTCATCTCAAACAGCACTAGCATGCTTGAAAAGTTTCTACTTCACGCCACACAGGCTCATAATCACTTTATCTATACCCACATTTACGGATCAACACGTGCATTCAACTGCTCTGCGCTTCCACGTGCAGTTCGATGTAGGAAGTGCCTGCCGGATAGCATCGCATGTCTGACAAACTATAATGCTTTTCGTGACGCATTGACCAATTATCTGGCCAACGAGGTGTAAAAATGTTTGACATAACCGCAGTGTGTTCTCTTCGTTGTAACCTTTTTGCAGTCTCCTAATGTAACGCCCCGTAGTGACGCTTATATATTTCCTTATTATCTGTTTTATCTTTGCTATTGTTGTTGATTTATTTTTTATATTGTACTGCTCTTCTTGTTATGTGATCTGCTACATGACTGCTGTTCATGAACGTTGTGTTTTTGTAACTAGTACAAAAGTCCACTTTTTTGTACTGCCCCCCTTATACAAAGCCTCAACTAAAGCCTGTAAGGTACTTTTAAATAAATAAATAAATAAATCTTTGGCAGCTCCGCAAACAAAGCTGCTGTCAAAAGCTCTAACCTTCTGCCCCACCTCTGGCACAATTGAAGAGCTTAAACTTTACCAAAGTTTAGACAACTTTGCCAACCTAGCGTCTAAAAGGTTACTTTCATGATCGAAGCAGCACACAACAAATAAATTTTCAGATAAATCATGGAACCCAAGTGAACAACGAGACAAAAGTCTAGACATGTACATTTTAGCCAACCAAGAGGCCTTAATCAGGGAATATTAAAAGCACCGACTCACTCACAACAAGCTGTCTCTGGAAGAGCGGGAAGCTTTGCGCAGTTTAAGTGATAGCCAGAGCATCATTATCAAACCAACTGATAAGGATAGGGCTGTGGCTGTACTCGACAGGACTGACTACATCAAAGAAGGGCTTCGACAACTGGCAGATGAAAATTTCTATAAAGAACTCCCTTGAGATCCGAAGCGGGATCATGAAAGTACAATTAAAGCCTCATATTATCGTTACGTAAGAGCGGTAAGATAGGTACGTTTTCGTAAGAGAGGTACGCCTTCATGATGAAAACAAACTATATTTTTCGAACATATTTAACTCAACGCGAAGGCGTACAGAAAACGTTTGGAAGGCACTTAATGTTACGCTTAGTAATCCACTGGAGGCATTAACACAAACTGTAAAAGATGGTACAGAAATTCAAGAACCTGAATTAGCTGATGCATTTAACGACTTCTTCTTGTCAGTTAGTGGCACTACAACCAGAAGTACTGGTCTAAAATGTACGAATAATCGAAACAATCAAACAACATTTATAGAGCGAATTTCACAGTGTATTAGTAGCGACCTTTTTGACAACCAGTAACAGCAAAGCCACTGTCACGGACAATTTTCAAATGAAACCTGTTAAATAAGATAGTGACATACTTGCACCCTGTCTTACCTACATTTTCAACTTATGTTTGTTTACAGGACGTTTCCCGCGAAACATGCAAATAGTAAAAGTAACAGTTATCTATCAAAAGGGTACCAGAAATGACATGTCGACCTACCGTTCTATATTGATTCTATCTGTGTTCTCGGAAGGTTTGGAGAAAATAATTTTGAAACGTTTGACCGCTTTTATTGACAAGTTCAACTTTATTACTTCAGCACAGTATGGTTTCCAGAAAAATAAATCTATGGAGCGCGCACTATAGGCACGAAAATGCATTCTAGAAAACTTTGAGCCCCGAAATATGGTACTCAATTTTTTATTGATATTCTACAACGCTTTCAACCTCATTAATCATATAGTTCTACAAAAGTTGGATCAATATGTCATAAGAGGCGTTGCGCACAAATTGATCACTCCATACTTGCAACACTGCACTCAATTCGTCGTAATTCAAGGCAATCATTCCGCAACAAAATCTATTAAAACAGGCGTCCCGCAGGGAAGCATCTTGCGACCGTTTCCCTTTATACTTTACGTTAATGAGATAGTTCGTATGGACGAATCAGCCCAATACAATATATACGCTGACGATACGAGTTTTTTTTTAAGCAGATGTAGCAGTGACCTAAGTAATCGTGCGAATAACGCATTGTCAAAAATTAGTTTTTGTGCCCAAGAAAACTGTTTAAAGCTAAATAAAATAAAAAGCTGATTTATCTCACCTCCACAATACACAAGTTCACGTTTCCATTATTTTAATAGGTAACGCAGAAAATCAAGTCATCAAAAGTTTTAAATCTTTAGGAGTTTATCTTTCACAAAATTTTACATGGGATGATCCCATGAACCAAATTATTACTAAACTATCGGGGATAATTAATGTTATACTCCACCGTTGCTTCTACTGTCCCGTTCCTGTAAATATGCTTATATTTAACTCGTTGTTGTCTTCTTTATTGAAATATGCTTTCTTGTATGGTCCACGACGACAACTGTAAACGTTGGCAAACTCACCATTTTGCAAAAGAAAGCTCTGCGTCTGGCCTGTAAAGTACCACATCACTGCCACACAGCAGAAATGTTAAAAAAAACTGCACCATTCAGATTGAATCAATATATGATTACAAACTAAGTCGTTTAAATCAATTCGGTTTATTAAAAATGATGATAAGATTGCTAGAGTAGCTAGGCTAGAGAAAAATATTCCCGCTTACAATATACGTCTTCCTGAAGTGTGGTACATATCAAAATGTAGAACGAAATAGGAAAATGAAACGTTGAAGGTTTAACGGCCTACACTTCCAAACTGCCTAATCAGGGAACATAAAATTGGCATATCTATATTATCACTAAAACAGTTGCGATTAGTGTTTATATAGTGAGTTTACCTGGTGACTACACTTTATGCTCCTGTATTGCAACCTTTCATTGTTTCTTTTTTAACGCACATTGCGATACACTTTTTATTTTGGTTGCCCTTAGCCGCACATCTTCTGCGCTGCCCTGTGTACTAGGGGGTCAGGGCTACTCAAGCTGTTCTCACAGTTATTACCTTTCCTCCTCGTTGCATGTCTTTGTTACGGAATAAACTTTCAATTTCAATTTCGATTTCAACATCTACAAGTGAACCAAACTGCCATGGGAACCAAATTGGCCCTAAATTACGCAAATATTTTCTGGGCCTCTTTGGAGATCACTTTCCTTGAAAATTCCCCATTCAAAGAGATATTCTACCAACGCTTTCTCGATAATATATTCTTCGTGCGGGCTGATGGTGAGCACAATCTTTCCAAGTTCATTTCTGATTTCAACTCCTGCATCCTTCGAAAACATTCACGCACACCTATTCGCAGAAGAGTTTTCACTTCCTGGATGTCACTGTATCACTCAGTGGCACCACTTTATCTACTTCCCTGTATAAAAACCAACTGATCGCCAACAGTATCTGCATTTCTACAGCAGCCACCCCAATCACTGCTGAAAAGGTGTTCCTTCCTCTCAAGCCCACAGATACAGAAGAATTACGCAACTTGACACCCACACACAGGAATCGAGAGCAGCCATCTTGGGTCAAAAGTACCCCCAAAAAATTATTGACAATGTAATTGAGCGCGCTCGCTCTTTGGACCGAGAATCAACACTAGGAGAAAAAGGCGGAAATAAAGATAAACTTAAGGGGCAAATATAATCTTTGCATACTCCGCCGCGACCACTATTGGTCAATTCTATACTAAGCCGCCACATCAACATATTTGAACAGAGTAGCCGCCTCTATGCCGTTTCTCAGACTCTTCCCAAGGTCGTTCACCAAAGAAATAAAAACCTGAGGGACTTACTGGGCAGAAGGAAAACACACCAATCCGTCCACTATCGGAGCTGTAGACCATGCGGGAAACCTCACTGCAGGGTGTGCACACACATGGTGACCACAGATACGGCCGAAGCCACCTTCTGTTCAGACTTTGTCTACAAACTTAAAGACGACCTTAACTGTGGCACAGTCAATGTGGTATACAAAATTTGCTGTGGGGTTTGCAAGCAGGAATATATTGGACACACGGAGACCTCGTTTCGTTTATGCTTCAACAACCACAGGGCACACGTGAAGGACCTCCCAAATTTGCCGCTCTCCAAACATATTAACCTTCCTGGTCACTCTTTCGAAAGCGTAAGTGTCATACTCCTACGATCCGGCTTCCAGAACACACGATAGCGCGAACAGCAGGAGTCATACTTCATAAATAAATTCTGATCACTTACCCACGGAAACAACGAGAGCATTGGGGGACTGACGTGCCTCCACGAAGTTGCGTAAAACACAGAAAGTGAATTATTCAACAAATTTATTTACACATACGTGAATTCGCACACATTGGATGATCAATGTAGCGCGTGAAATTAAACGAATTCCATGCTACGTGCATCAACCAACGCAAGCTAGTATTATTAGTTTTTATTTTAAGGACGACAGTCTTTCTTAGAGAACTTCGACGCAAAAATCTTAGTCTGTCTGTTCACTTGTCTGTTTGTCCACTCTGAACGATATTGGGCATTTCAAACGGCTCCAGTGGATATCCCAAAAGGGTGACCATACCCGCAGCCGACCCAATTGTTGCTCGAAAGGTTCAGCGTTCATACTTGTGTGATTGTCAATTAAAAAGCAATTATCGCGCATATCTGGGGCACCGTAACAACACGTAAATATTCTGTTCGTGCGTCTTTCACTAGAAAAGGCATACACAAGTTATTCTAAGGACCGTAGCGTTTATCACGCGGCGCTGACCATGTTAGGCTCGAACGCAAAGGGACGTATTTCTAACCCTTTGCTAAGACGACACAGTGGTGGCACCGACCCGTCGCCTTGCGTTCTACAATTATCACCTCTGAGATGGGCGCACGCGCCCGTCTCAAAGCTGCGCATTTCGTTTCCCGAGATAACTGCCAGATAGCGCTCATGTCTCACGTGTGACGTGACTTGGTGCGCTCGTTCACCTCCAGTGCGCGCTCGAGGCACTCACCGCAGTGTCTCCAGAATACAATTCACCAATTTTCTTGCGCAGAACATCAAATAAACGTTTCTTTTCAATCACTCCAGGCGCAACACTATCGTCTTTCCCCGACAATTGCAGACTACATGCAAATACGGGGCCAATTTTTCTTTTTAGTCATTTGTTTATGTTTTTGTTTATTGAATTCCTAAAGAATATTCATTCAATTATTTTGAGTACGCCTGGTTTTACGCTTTTATGTAATAGAGGGGAGAAAAGGGGAAGGAGAGAAGGCACATTTAGCTTTGTAATGTGGCCATTGTTTTCCTAATGCTGGAGCGGGTCGTATGTTTCTTGTGTGTGTAAGGCCCGATGCCACAGCCCAACCGACGAACCACTTAAACTTTAACTCGATCCATGTGGGGATTCGAGAAAGCGAGACTATGTTTCACCTTTTCCCTTTTCCATGGTCGCCTCCTTTGGCGCGCGTGTAATCTACCCCTAGTAACTATGGATTAACCACCCGCTTCCGGTGACTCTCCATGGCTCCCTTCTTCTTTTTCTTGTTGTCTATCGCTTGCCTCGTTCGTCTGTTTGTTTTGTTTTTTTTCTTTTTTTTCTTTTCATTTTCAGGGTTTCCGAACTGTGAGGGTGGCCCTCTACTAAAAAACTTGTATCATTTCGCTTAGATCCTCTGAAGAAGCCTCGTCCACCAGCCAAAACTGTTATTATTAAGTAAATAAAGTATTCTTTTGTTTCGTAGACTGCACCATTTTGCTGGTGGCCCAGCCTGAATTCGTCAGAGTGACATGCAATGCAGTTTTTGTAGCCATTATATACATTTCTAAAATGCTTTGAGACACGCGCAATGTCAATCTGTAGTGATGCGACATAATTATACAAATAGGTTAATTACATTCAATGTGAATTTTGCAATGCGTCAAGTAACTAGGCACAGCATCCACCTCCTAATATTATGGTGACATCAGTATCAGTGAAGGAGATATTATATATAAAAGGTGCATGGTGTGAAAAAGCCTTGTGAGAAACGTGCGTGCAAAATGGAGCTTATACACAAAAAAATACATAATCAAGATGGCCAGGTCAAGAGAGTTTTTGGAGTAGGGAATAATATATGTTGCACCAAAAGCTAAATAAAGAAGTAAAATAACAGAAAACGAAACAAAAATCACGGAAGGGCACGAAGCACGTCACGTACCTAAAGGTAGAGTATTGAGTGTTCTTGCGTGTTCGATTATTCCAGACTTTAAGGTGCTGAGCATGAACATTAAAAACAATTCGCTGATTTCCTGCTTATGATGTGAGTGAAAAGCGGACTTCAATACCGTTGTTTCAGTTTTATCGAAAGAATGACCAGGTATTGTTAGATGTTTTGATAGAGGCACATTTGGAAGATTTTTTGACGTGGGACCTACGATTACTAAATCGCGTGGTAAACGATGTTTCAGTATCACCAATATATTGCCGATTACGGGTATCGCGTACATGCCCTGCACTGTATATATATATATACATGGGTGTATATGTATATATATATATATATATATATATATATATATATATATATATGGGAAAGAAAGTGTATACCTAAGGGCTCGTTTTTTCCGTGTTTTGACACAATATTAATGAGATCTAACAGACAGTAATGCCAAGGAATGTACAGGGGAAGTTATTAGAACCAATGGAATGTAAATAAGAAGAAAGAAAAGTGGATGAAAAAAATTACCAGCCGTGAGCAGGAATAGAACCTACGACCTTCAAGTGACGCGTTCGATGCTCTAACCACTGAGCTACCACAGCGGCCTTCCCTCCATCCACGTTTTTTGGGTTTATATGTGAATTTAGAAGTTGGAGTGACAGTCAGCGCCATCTATGAGCCAAGCGACGAGTGTTAACCACTCTTTTTAAGCGCATGTTTGGCGTCACGTAGCACGTGAACTTATTCCGAGCGTGCAGCTGAATAATAGTCTGTCGTATACAACCTAATGACACCAAGTGTATATATATATATATATATATATATATATATATATATATATCGGTGCAAGTAGTCAAGTAGATCCTCCGTGAGAAGCCACAACGTACTTTATTTCTTTAGACGTTTCAGCCAGAGTCTGGACTTCATCAGGAATGAGGGTACAGCTTGTAGGTGGTCCGCTGTATGCAATCTTAGAGAGAGAGTACGCGAGGAAGGCGAGAGAGGAAAAAATGGGATAGAGATCATGAGGTAGACCCCCCCCCCCCCCGGCCAGGCGCCTTCTACCCACTTTCCTCTTCGTTTCTCCTTCCTCTCTTCCTCTCTTCCGTTTCCCCTTTTTCTTTTTCTTTCCCTTTTTCTCTCTCTTTATCTTTTGCGATGATCAACTTTAAGATGTCCGTGGTCTGCGCATACTTCCTACAACTAACAAATTGTTCCTGACCAGATGGCGCCACCATGTGGAGCCGTCTGGTCAGGAACCAATTTGAAAGGTGGCCCCGCTGCGTTGGTCTAGTGGCTAAGATACTCGGCTGCTGACCCGCAGGCCGCGGGATTGAATCCCGGCTGCGGCGGCTGCATTTTCCGATGGAGGCGGAAATATGGCAAGCCTGTGTGCTCAGATTTGGGTGCACGGTAAAGAACCCCATGTGGTGAAAAATTTCCGGAGCCCCTCTACTACGGCGTCCTCTCATAATCATATAGTGATTCTGGGACGTTAAACGCCACATATCGATCAATCAATCAACTTAAAAGGTAGCTTAGATAGTCATTTACGCTTAGTTCAAGCCATCATCAATTGTCTGATGTGAAGAAACCATTCGTATCGTCAGCGTACGTAAGAAGTTCAAGGGAATGAGGTAGATCGCATCATTTACATAATCAAGGAACAATACTCGCCCCACTAAGGACCATTGGGAACTTCTTGTTTAGTTTTATTTTTGTATATTTAGCATTGTTTATTTGTACAAACTGGTAGCGATCTTCAAAGTAACTTTTAAAAACTTTAGTGTGACTCCACGCACCTCATACTTGGATTATTATTAAGGAAGTGTAAATTGTATGGAGTCAAATGCCTTCTGGACATCGAGAAAGAGCCCGAACGTTAGCTTTTTTTGTTTTAATACTTTTGTTTACCTTATCTTCAGTACACACTAGCGCTTAGTCAATTGATGTATTTTTTTGAAAAGCATACTGACTTTTTGCTATTCTTTGACGCTTATCAAAAAAGACAAAGGTCTATCTAAAAGGACCTCTTCAAAATTTTTTATATTGTTGGAAGCACAGATATAGGGTGGCAGTTGCCCAAAATAGTTATATCGCCACATCATGTACTGCTGTCATATTTGGCACCTTTAACTACTCAGAAAATATGCCGTTAGGGAGGGTGAGCTTGATATTATAAGCCAGAACATCCAAAATAAGCGGTGATATCAATTCCAACTTGACAGAACCTATTACATCAATTCCTAATGCAGAAATATCTTTAAGCTTACGAATTAGCTTTTCTATTTCAGCCGAATACGTTGGTGCAAGGAAAGCATTTTTTCTATTCACATCCTTTGAAACGTAGGAGCCCGCATATATGAAGTGCTCCTTCATATTGTTTCTCAAGCTTTCACCACTCCATGTCTCATCATTATTGTTAGGTCCTTTGTCCTATATCGTCTCTAGTTTTTAAAGCCTATAGTTTTATGACCTCCCTTATTTTTCTCTAAACATAGGTTTTGTTTTAAATAATTTTTTATATAGTTTATTTTAGCTCTGCCTACTTGTATGTACTTCTGTAAAACATTTCTCTATTTCTTATATTCAGTCAAGGTGTCTGTGTTCCGCGAATGGGTGTAGTCGTGGTACAACTTAATCTTTACTTGAATGCACCGGTAAAGATTACAGGTTATCAAAGGCTTTCTCATTTTGTTGCTTTCATGTAAGCGCTTCTGAAGTGGAAATGCTGCACCATACGTAGCACCCAACAGACGCAGGATTTGTTACAAGTTCTATCATGGCTGTCTTGCCAATACGCAGTGTTCCAACCAATGTTCTGATCTAGATGAAAAAAAATTTCCTGACTTGTACTGTTTTTTTAAAATTATGTGGATGAAAGGATACCTCCGCTTTCTGACATATTTGAGAAGTGGTGCAAGGAAGAAGAGGGGCATGTAATCACTAATTTCGGAGGGAAGCACAGCGGTTTTTATATGATTCGAACCTAAATTTGAAGCCCTTATATCAAGGAGCGTTGTACTCGTTACCGTAACTCTAGTTGGTAACCTTGCAAATTTCGCACTTCCATATGTAAGTAATAGGGTTTCAAAATCATTGACATAAAGATCAGTAGAACAGACGTCAATAATTATTTGACCCATAATTATACAAGGAGTATTTCAAAGAACAGTTGATGATAGCACAAGGTCAATAAGCTTAACGAATTTTTTTGTGGCCTTGTGGTAGTTTGTACACACCAATTACTGTAAATTGGCAAACACATATGATCCTAAATTCAACGCCGTCATTCGTGACACTATATTTATGAAGCAGTTTACTCGAAAGCACACTCGTGAAATAAATAGCAAGGCCTCCACCTTTTGATTATTACGAAATGGGAGTTCATGCAATAGCCTTGAAAGAAGGCACTTCTTTATTAGTATACATGCCATGTCTAAAAAAACTAGACCATCAAATACAATAACATGGACCGTAGAAAAACAGTAAAGTCATCGACGTTTCCTTTTATGCTTCTATAGTTTATGTGTAATGCAGAAGAATGCTTTTTTTTTCAGAGTGAAGTGCAATACCAAATTCTTGAACATTGTAATGCTCTTAGTTATTAACATTACAGCCATTGTAACTATGATGTCCTTAGCACCCGTTTGTTCCCTTATCTATCTGCTCTCTTCGTGCCTCTTCAGCTTGCATCTATCAATTTCTATTTCATCACTTGCTGCGTAATCCTCAATATAAGCTCTACCCTCTTTGTGAACCTCCGCTTTTCTTATTCGTAGGTGAACACCAGTGGTGTAGCAGCTGTTGTATACCTTTCAAATGAGTGAGTGGAGTAAACTACCAAATATTATTTCAGAATTGTTGCCCAATGTGTATCTAGTTATTTCACATTGATGATTCGGCTTCGCCGTTACTGTGTATCATAAGCCGACGTATTCGTTTATGGATTTCCAGTACCTCTTTACGTAATACAAAGCGCTGTTCTTTCTTTAGACTAAAGCACAATACATCAGTTTTATGCAGTGAAAATTTCAGACCTACTCCTATTTCTTTTGCAGTTCAGCAATCATCAGTGGTAATTTCTCCCCTGCATTACTCACCAATGCAATACAACCAGCTAATAGCAGGAGTGAATAGCAGGTTATTACGGTACTCTACATTTTACTCTTATTCCTACCTCTTACCAATCTGGAGCCCTGAAAATCTCTCTCTTAGTAAGCGGTGAATGGCACTGCGAAGATCGGGATTCCTAGCCTTACACCCTTCATTATTCGCACACGTTCGCATGTGCGCGCACGTGCTGTTTTCATGTTGTCAGCATGCCCATCGTCAATGCTAGGTGTGCGACAAGTGATGAAGATTGCGTTCTAGAATGGGGAGAAGTCGGAGGTCACTTTCACTTCGACCGTTTGCTATGCAACGACTTACAAATGAATACTGTTTCAAGCAGCGGCAAGAACTGCCTTGAGATGTACGCTTCGGTCATGCTCACCGGCGTGTTGCTACCTCTGCGACACACTACGTCGCAGTGCTGTGAGTCACTGGAGTGACGTGATTCGGTCCGCTTCTTAAGGCGGGCATTTTGAAGTGCGCTAACCCGTTGCGGACCACTAAAACGTGATTTTATATTAAACTAGGGCCTTCCTTGGTACAAAATAATACTACGAGGTTTGTGCACTGTTATTTAACAATCCGCGTTGACCTATTACTTGCCTTTAGTGTCCCTCTAATAACAAGCGTTTATCCACCTACGCGCTACAGCCCTATCCATGTTCATTCCTTTTTCTTGATTTCAACTCTAATTTTTTAATCCTGGTTTGTTCCTCGATCCACTCCGCTCTCTTCTTGTCTCGTACGGTTACACATGTCATTATCGTTTCCATAAATTTCTACGTCATCCTAAATTTAAGCTGAACCTTCTTGGTAAACCTCCAGGGTTCTGCTTTGTAGTTAAGTACCGGCAAGATGCAGCTGTTATATACCTTCCTCCTGAGGGATAGTTGCAATATATCAATCATCATATGAAAGTGATTACCAAATACGTCTCAACCCATTCTGATTGATTTGTGGGGTATAACGTCCCAAAAACTACCATATGATCATGAGAGACGCCGTAGTGGAGGGCACCGGAAATTTCGACCACCTGGGGTTCTTTAACGTGCACCCAAATCTGAGCACACGGGCCTACAACATTTCCACCTCCTTCGTAAATGCAGCCGCCGCAGCTGGGATTTGAACCCGCGCCCTGCGGGTCAGCAGCCGAGTACCTTAGCCACTAGACCACCGTGGCGGGGCCTCAACCCATTCTTTTTTTCTGGTAACATCAAGCTCGTGGTTCAGCACTAGGGTTATTACCTGTT
>WOVY01004877.1:0-57375 GCA_013436015.1 Rhipicephalus annulatus | reverse complement strand
ACAAGGGCACCACTGCTGCCTCGCCGGACGAGCCACCCGCCAAAACGACTCCCGCTCGGCGGCCTAGGATCCGGCCACGGCCAAACATTTCGTCGGAGCGCAAGACGGCGGAAACGCCGCCTTCGCCAACTTAAGTACTGTACTGGGACAAGGCGTTCAGGAAGGAATTGCAGTTGCAAGGTAAGCGCCATGCCCCTGGGTTTTTCGTAGCCTTACAATGGTGCAAATAGAAAATTCAATCCGTGTGGCCACTTTAAATGTGCGTGGCCTGGCCTCACGGAGAAAACAATGCCAGCTTTATCGGCTAGTAAGTGATCTCGAACTTGACATACTGGCAGTCCAAGAGACTAAAGTCCATGGAGACGTTGAAACTGGGGGGCATGGTGCGCCAATTCTTGCCGAGGTATTCTGCTATAGTTAGCCATGCCATTGGGACTTCTTCCGGTTGCGTTTTTGTTCGTCAGACAGAGTCTGGGTGCTAAAGTAGAAGCCTCAACGTCATGTCCGTCTGGTCGGCTCATTGTTTGTGATCTTTTGTTTTCGGGATTGGAATGGCGCGTAATATGCTTGTACGCACCGACTGTCACTGACGAAAGACGCATATTTTTCGAACAACTAAAGCAGTATAACCAAATGTAATAGGCTCCTAATCATTATTGGCGATTTCAACTGCGTCCTTTCAGCCACAGACAAAACTAGCGAACGACATTACAGGGATGCAAGTACGGCTGTCTTAAGCGATACAATAAGAGAACATGGTTTGGAGGATGTGGCTGAATGTCTCGGTGGTGGCCGGACTATGCAGTACACCCACTTTCAGGCAACCAGCCATGCCCGCCTAGATAGGGCGTACGTGAGTGTTGAATTGGTACCGCTTTGCAAGGCATACCGTGTTAACGCCGTTTCATTTAGCGATCACTGCTTGGTTAGCTTTGTAGTAGCTAGCACGAAAGAAAACGAAAAGGGCCTTCGAGTGGCAACTATGGAAATTGAATTCGAATCTGCTGAGTGATGAAAAATTATGGAGGAAGTAATGACGGAAGTCGAAAAAATGAAAGTTCGCAGTAAAAAGACGTTTAGAGAAAAATGGGAGAACTTCAAGCAGGTCGTTAAATTGAAGGCTTTGGAACGCTCGAGCGCTATAAGCAGAGAAAAGGGAGCTGAAGAAAAGCTCATGCGCATAAACCTGGAAAAATTGCTCCTCGAAGAATGTAGAATGCCCGGCATGTTTCTGAAGATATTCGCGCGTTGAAAAGTAAAATTGAGCGGTTCGATGTCGAAAGATACCGCGGTGCTATGGTTCGGGCAAGAGCCGAGCGACTGATAACGGCAGAAGCACCGTCAAAAAGGGCGTTGGGCTTGGAAAAGTGGCATGCGCGACGTAATCAGATAACAGAAATCGAACACGATGGTGAGGTCAGCGATGTCGCAGATGTTATCGAGCGTGCTTTCTTTGAGCACTTCAATGGTTTATTCGCCGCCAGCTCAGTTGATGTCGATCGCTTTAAAAAAGATTTTTTACCGCTGATGCCAAAGCTTGACAATGATACAAAAGAAATATTGGAGGAACCCTTTTCGGAAGAGGAAGTTTACAGTGCTATTGAAAGTATGCATCCCGGGAAATTGCCTGGCCCTGATGGTCTGACTTCCGCCTTTTATAAGTGTTTCAAGTTTGAAATAACACCAGTCTTAGCCGACGTTTATAATGAGGCATTCGAGCTGAAAATATTACCCCCGTCCTTTTCATCATCTCACACTGTTCTTATACCAAAATCGGAAGACCCCGTTGCACTGCGCAAAGTAAATTCTTACCGCCCAATCTGCCTCACTAATGGAGATTACAAGATATTTATGAAAATCCTAGCTAAAAGGTTGCAAACAGTCATTACGGAGCTCGTGGGGGCCGCATCAGACGTGTGGCATTAAAGGTCGAACTATCCTCACGAATATACACGCAGCCCGGAGCATCCTCGAATGTTGCGACGCTATTGGTGCGCGAGTCGCAATGCTGCAAATCGACCTCGAGAAGGCTTTTGACAGGGTGCCTCATGAAATTCTGCTGTGCATCCTAGATTATGTGAATTTAGGGAAAATAATCAAAGAGGGGGTTGTCATGGCGTACCGAGACTGCTCAACGCGGCTAATCATTAACAAGGTGGTGGGGAAGCGCATCCCAGTCAAGCGTTCGGTCCGTCAGGGTTGTCCTCTCTCACCCCTATTGTTTTGTTTGTACATAGAGTCCTTTTGTTTGAGTGTCATAGAGAATGACTGTGTCCGTGGGTTTAAGCTGCACGAGGTTGAAGTCCGACTGTTGGCTTATGCGGACGATATTGCCATTTTTTGCGCGGACTCTGACAGCATAGCAAATGCTGTCAATTGCGTTACTAACTTCTGTGCTGCAAGTGGCAGCGCTGTAAACTGGGGAAAATGCCTTGGCTTTTGGCACGGTGACTGGGCAGAAACCCCAGACAGTTTTGCCAGCATTAGGTTTGTTACGACACCGGTGAAATACTTGGGTGCCCCCCTCGAATGCTACAAAGACAGCGACTCGTACTGGAGGAGCCAAGTGAATAACTTGCGGGAAAGAGTGAACAAGTGGAATGGCTGGAATTGGTCTATGTTTTCTAAAGCCACAATTTGCAACATATTCTTAGTGAGTAAAATTTGGTATATCTTACAAGTCTTACATTGTTCAAGGGTAAACATCCAAAAATTTCACCGTGTGTTCGCTGTCTTTGTGTGGGAATCGTCTTGGGAAAGATCGAGTCGGACCAATTATTTCTTCGAGTGCGAAATGGAGGACTGGGCTTGTCGCATTTGTTTTTAAGACAGGTAGTCAATCGTTTTGTTTCTTTAGAGACGTTGACAACCCATTCCTTCGCACTGTTTGTCAACTTCGCCTGGGGCAACACTTGCCTAACATGGTTGTATCAACCTGCAGCGTACCTGGTGGTGTTTATGGCTTTCTCCGCGAAGTTGTACTTTCTTGTAGGTTTTTGTCAGTGCGGTTTTCACTTGAATACTTGAGTCAAGTCCGACGTAGAAAGTTGTACAAGGACCTATGTGATGTGTTTTTACCAGTGCCTTTGTATCGGTCCCTTTACAATGTATGCCATGGCCACACTGTACTAAAGCGCGTCAAGGCGATGAAAATATCGCCAGGTGCTAAGAATTTCTTTTTTAAATTACATACTGGTACGCTGACCGTCAAAACCTGGATGGCTGCAAAAGGGTTTTACGTTCCTTGGGGCACGCATTGCATAATATGCAGAAAAGAGGAGACCATTGAGCATGTATTCATTGACTGCTGGGATGCCGTCTTTCTTTGGGACGTACTCCAGCGCACGATCAAAAAAGATTTCCCCATTGATGCACATGGCATCCGCTATTTGCAAATACAAAGTGACGACGGTACCCCATATGACATGATGCTTATGGCTCTTCATAGCATTTGGAAATCCAGGATGGCAGCCATGCACTTTGATGTAGATGCACGAGCACCCACGCAGTACTTCAAAGAGTATATAAGAAATTTTGCGGATGAACAAAAGTTGCAGGAATTCACCCCAGAATGGTTGCCGCGCGTCGAATTACTAACGACGATAAAAACAATTTAACAGATGCGTGGCCACATCATTTGAGCCACGGTTTTTACAATGTTTTGGATTGTGTTGTGTAATTATCTGTTAATATGAGTATTGTTTACGTGAGCCGAAAACAGGCAATAAAGAAAAAAAAAGTCGTGGCCGAGTGGTTAAGGCGATGGTCTTGAAAACCATTGGGTTCTTTCCGCGCAGGTTCGAACCCTGCCGACTGCGTTTCCTCGTTTTCTTTTTCTTCTCGACTTTAACGACTATGTTCAGAGAAATAGCAGATGACAACGTCGCTGTAGTCGTGGCTGAGTGTTTTAACGCGATATTCTTGATAACCACTGGGTTGTTCCCGTGCAGGTTCGAACCCAGCCGACTGCGTTTCCTTGTTTTTTCTCTTGTCGACATGAACGGCTATGTTAAGAGTGAAATAGGAGGTGATGCCGTCTTCGCAGTCGTGGCCGAGTGGTTATGGCGATGGTCTTGAAAACCTTTGGGTTCTTCCCGCGCCGGTTCGAATCCTGTCGACTGCGTTTCCTCGTTTTGTTTTATCTTCTCGATATAAACGGCTATGTTCAGAGTGAAATAGCAGATGACACCGCCGCTGCAGTCGTAGCCGAGTGGTTAAGGTGATGGTCTTGAAAACCATTGGGTTCTTCCCGCGCAGGTTCGAGCCCTGCTGACTGCGTTTTCTCGTTTAGTTTTTCTCTTCTCGACATAGTCGACTATGTTAAGAGTGAAAGAGGAGTTGACGCCGTCACCGCAGTCGTGGCCGAGTGGTTAAGGCGATGGTCTTGAAAACCATTGGGTTCTTCCCGCGATGGTTCAAATCCTGCCGACTGTGTTTCCTCGTTTTGTTTTTCTCTTCTCGACATTGTCGACTATGTTAAGAGTGAAATTGGAGTTGAAGCCATCGCCGCAGTCGTGGCCGAGTGGTTAAAACGATGGTCTTGAAAACCATTGGGATCTTTCCGCGCATGTTCAAACCCTGTCGACTGCGTTTCTTCGTTTTGTTTTTTCTCTTCTCGACATAAACGACTATGTTCAGAGTGAAATACCAGATGAAGCCGCTGCCGCCTTCGATGCGGAGTGGTTAAGGCGATGGTCTTAAAAACCTTTGGGTTCTTCCCGCTCAGGATCGAACTCTGCCGACTGCGTTTCCTCGTGTTGTTTTACTTCTCGACATAAACGACTTTGTTCAGAGTAAAATCGCAGGAGACGCCGTCGCCGCAGTCGTGACTGAGTGGTTAACGCGATGGTCTTGAAAACCATTGGGCTCTTTCCACGCAGGTTCGAACCCTGCCGACTGCATTTTCTCGTTTTCTTTTTCTCTTCTTGATATAAACGGCCATGTTCAGAGTGAAATAGCAGGTGACGCCATCACCGCAGTCGTGGCCGAGAGGTTAATGTGATGGTCTTCAAAACCATTTGGTTCTTCCCGCGCAGGCTTCAAACCCGGCAGACTGTGTTTCCTCGTTTTTTTTTTCACTTCTCGACATAAACGATTTTGTTCAGAGTGAAATAGGAGTTGACGCCGTCTTCGCAGTCATGGCCGAGTGGTTTAATACGATGGTCTTGAAAATAATTGGGTTCTTCCCACGCAGGCTCGAACCCTGCCGACTGCGTTTCCTCGTTTTGTTTTTCCTCTTCTCGACATAGTCGACTATGTTAAAAGTGAAATAGGAGTTGACACCGTCACAGCAGTCGTGGCCGAGTGGTTATGGCGATGGTCTTGAAAACCATTGGGTTCTTTCCGCGCAGGTTCGAACCCTGCCGACTGCGTTTGCTCGTTTTTTTTTTCTTCTCGACTTTAACTAATATGTTAAGAGAAATAGCAGATGACAACGTCGCTGTAGTCGTGACTGAGTGTTTAACGTGATTGTCTTGATAACCACTGGGTTTTTCCTGTGCAGGTTCGAACCCAGCCGACTGCGTTTCCTTGTTTTTTTTCTCTTCTCGACATAAACGGCTATGTTAAGAGTGAAATAGGAGTTGACGCCGTCTTCGCAGTCAGGGCCGAGTGGTTAATACGATGGTCTTGAAAATCATTGGGTTCTTCCCACGCAGGCTCGAACCCTGCCGACTCCGTTTCCTCGTTTTGTTTTTCCTCTTCTCGACATAGTCGACTATGTTAAAAGTGAAATGGGAGTTGACACCGTCGCCGTTGTCTTGGCCGAGTTGTTAATGCGTTCGTCTTGAAAACCATTGGGTTCTTCCCGTGCAGGATCGAACCGTGCGCACTACGTTTCCCCGTTTTGTTTTAGATGCGGAAGCATCTTATACTCGCGCCTTGTAGTGCGCCGTCCGCACCGTCCGCACCGCTTCTCGAACATTCGACAGCTGACGCGCGCGCATGCGCCCGTCGCGCCGTCGCCCACCATCTGTGCCGCGCGCGCTTCTCCTTCGAGAACATTCGACAGCTGACAGCGCATGCGCCGTCGCGCCGTCGCCACCTGTGCCGCGCGCGCGCTTCTCCTTCGAGAACATTCGACAGCTGACAGCGCATGCGCCGTCGCGCTGTATATATACTCAAGGTCGGCGCTCGCTCGCTCAGTTGCCGCTCGTCGGTTGGTTTGTACGACGCGTCGACGTGCAAGGTCGCGGTGAAATGAATTCCAACGAATCCACAAACACAATGATCGACGTCCCTTCGACCAGTGCCGCCCTTTCGCATACGTGTGTACGTGTTCACTCATTTAACACCCCCTCCTACAACCACGTTAACCAATTTAGCCATCGACCCAAGTAAGTCGCAATTTAACACCCCATTTCACAACCACGTTAACCAATGTAGCCATCGACCCAAGTAAGTCGCACTTTAACACCCCGTTAACCAATTATATGCTCCGAATCCTCCTCAGTGTTTCCCCGAGGGAAGCTGCGGGCAATTTTTTTCCTCTTCTCGACATAGTCGACTATGTTAAAAGTGAAATAGGAGTTGACGCCGTCGCCGCAGTCGCGGCCGAGTGGTTAAGGCGATGGTCTTGAAAACCACTGGGTTCTTTTTGTGCAGGTTCGAACCCAGCCGACTGCGTTTCCTTGTTTTTTTCTCTTCTCGACATAAACGGCTATGTTCAGAGTGAAATAGGAGTTGACGCCGTCTTCGCAGTCATGGCCGAGTGGTTAATACGATGGTCTTGAAAATAATTGGGTTCTTCCCACGCAGGCTCGAACCCTGCCGACTGCGTTTCCTAGTTTCGTTTTTCCTCTTCTCGACATAGTCGACTATGTTAAAAGTGAAATAGGAGTTGACACCGTCGCCGCAGTCGTGGCCGAGTGGTTAAGGCGATGGTCTTGAAAACCATCGGGTTCTTCCCGCGCAGGTTCAAACCCTGCCGACTGCGTTTCCTCGTTTTTTCCTTCTCGACTTTAACGACCATTTTCAGAGAAATAGCAGATGACAACGTCGCTGTAGTCGTGGCTGAGTGTTTAACGTGATTGTCTTGATAACCACTGGGTTCTTCCCGTGCAGGTTCGAACCCTGCCGACTGCGTTTCCTTGTTGTTTCTCTTCTCGGCATAAACGGCTATGTTAAGAGTGAATTAGGAGTTGATGCCGCCGCCGTTGTCGTGGCAGAGTGGTCAATACGATGGTCTTGAAAACCATTGGGTTCTTCCCGCGCAGGTTCGAACCCTGCCGACGGCGTTTCCTCGTTCTTTTCTCTTCTCTACATAAAACGGCTACGTTAAGAGTGAAATAGGAGTTGACACCGCCGCCGTTGTCGTGGCCGAGTGGTTAAGACGTTGGTCTTGAAAACCATTGGGATCTTCCCGCGCATATTCGAACCCTGTCGACTGCGTTTCCTCGTTTTCTTTTTCTGTTGTCGACATAAACGACTATGTTCAGAGTGAAATACCAGAAGAAGCCATTGCCGCCGTCGTGGCAGAGTGGTTAAGGCGATTGTCTTGAAAACCATTGGGGTCTTCCTGCTCAGGATGGAACCCTGCCGACTGCGTTTCCTCGTTTTTTTTTCACTTCTCGACATAGTCGACTATGTTAAGAGTGAAAGAGGAGTTGACGCCGTCGCCGCAGTCGCGGCCGAGTGGTTAAGGCGATGGTCTTGAAAACCACTGGGTTCTTCTTGTGCAGGTTCGAACCCAGCCGACTGCGTTTCCTTGTTTTTTTCTCTTCTCGACATAAACGGCTATGTTAAGGGTGAAGTAGGAGTTGACGCCGTCTTCGCAGTCATGGCCGAGTGGTTAATACGATGGTCTTGAAAACCATTGGGTTCTTCCCGTGCAGGATCGAACCGTGCCCACTGCGTTTCCTCGTTTTGTTTTTCCTCTTCTCGACATTGTCGACTATGTTAAAAGTGAAATAGGAGTTGACACCGTCGCCGCAGTCGTGGCCGAGTGGTTAAGGCGATGGTCTTGAAAACCATTGGGTTCTTCCCGCGATGGTTCAAATCCTGCTGACTGTGTTTCCTCGTTTTGTTTTTCTCTTCTCGACATTGTCGACTATGTTAAGAGTGAAATTGGAGTTGATGCCATCGCCGCAGTCGTGGCCGAGTGGTTTAAACGATGGTCTTGAAAACCATTGGGATCTTTCCGCGCATGTTCAAACCCTGTCGACTGCGTTTCTTCGTTTCGTTTTTTCTCTTCTCGACATAAACGACTATGTTCAGAGTGAAATACCAGATGAAGCCGCTGCCGCCTTCGATGCGGAGTGGTTAAGGCGATGGTCTTGAAAACCTCTGGGTTCTTCCCACTCAGGATCGAACTCTGCCGACTGCGTTTCCTCGTTTTGTTTTATCTTCTCGATATAAACGGCTGTGTTCATAGTGATATAGCAGATGACAACGTCGCTGTAGTCGTGGCTGAGTGGTTAACGTGATTTTCTTGAAAACCATTGGATTCTTCCCGTGCAGGTTCGAACCCTGCCGACTGCGTTTCCTTGTTTTTTCTCTTCTCGGCATAAACGGCTATGTTAAGAGTGAAAGAAGAGTTGACGCCATCACCGCAGTCGTGGCCGAGTGGTTAAGGCGATGGTCTTAAAAACTATTGGGTTCTTTCCGCGCATGTTAGAAGCCTGTCGACTGCGTGTCCTCGTTTCGTTTTTCTCTTCTCGACTTAGTCGACTATGTTAAGAGTGCAATAGGAGTTGATGCTGTTGCCGCAGTCGTGGCGGAGTGGTTAACGCGATGGTCTTGAAAACCATTGAGTTCTTCGCACGCAGGTTTGAACCCAGCAGACTGTGTTTCCTCATTTTCTTTTTCACTTCTCGACATAAACGACTTTGTTCAGAGTGAAATAGGAGTTGACGCTGTCTTCGCAGTCATGGCCGAGTGGTTAATACGATGGTCTTGAAAATAGTTGGGATCTTCTCACGCAGGCTCGAACCCTGCCGACTGCGTTTCCTCGTTTTGTTTTTCCTCTTCTCGACATAGTCGACTATGTTAAAAGTGAAATAGGAGTTGACACCGTCGCCGCAGTCGTGGCCGAGGGGGGAGAAAGACGAAGACGGCGTTCTGAACGGACGCGTTTTTCATGTTCTCCGCTTCGAAGAATTTATCGGCCATGGGCCGAGGTGCTGCTCAGGCTTCAGCCAGCGGCAACGACTGCCGTGTTGTACTTCCTCGCCTTCCCACCGGTAAGCTTGTTGTGGACTCTGTCTTTCTACATGCGGACTTAGCTGGTCGCCCCTACCGGGCTCAAGATTTTAGAGATGCTCTTCGGGACATCATTGACTTGAAGGAAATAAGCTCTATAGGTCAATTTCAAATGTCTCATTTTTGGATGGTCACATGCAAGTCAACGCTGACGAAAACAAAGTTGGTCACAAGAGGCGAATTTTTCGTCAAAAGTCGTCGATGCCTCGTTATAGACCCGGAGCCCACGGAAGTGAAGTTGAAGCTTATGTGGCTTCCTGAGCGCTTGGAGGACGCCTATGTGTGCGAGGCACTGCAAGCTTTTGGGAAGGTCAAGACAATATCACAAGAAAGCTGGAAAGTAGCGGACATGGAACAAATGCGGACGCTAAATAGGGATGTTGTTTTGTCCCTTGCTGATGGAGTTCGCATTGCGGATATTCCTCACATTCTTGTTGTCTGCGGAGTGCAAAGCCTCGTCCTGATACCTGGCCGCCCACCACTTTGCCTTCGGTGCAGTAAGGTTGGGCACATTCGTCGAAACTGCAGCACCCCTCGCTGTGACAACTGTCGACGCTTCGGTCATTCGGCCGAAGATTGTGTTATGACATACGCCAACAAGCTGCGACAGCACACAAAACAGCCAGATGATAACCTACAAGAGCATATTATGGATGCCACCGAGGTTTTGGATGCAACGGGAGACACTCCGTCAATGGCATATGCTCCAAGCTCTACCACAAGGAATCCAGAAGAGGAAAGAAAGTCACTCGCTGTTGACACAGTTGAAACTTCTACGTGCAAAGAGCCAAGTGAATCATGCAGGCAGCATACCTAAAACGACTCCACACCACCCCTAGCACAAGTAGGAGTTCCTTTGGAGAGTGCTGTTGCGCTGACCCATAAAGATGCCGAAGAACCACCAGTACAAGATAGAGACTCTGGGCTGGATGCCGCAGAAAGTTCATCACCTGCTTGCGCTGCAGCTCCGCAGCAGCTTTTTCATCATGATGCAGTGTCGGAAGATGATATGCAGATCTCTACGGATACAGCAATACTGAAACGTCGCGCATCGTCCAGCTCGGTTTCAAGCAAAGGGAGTGACCCAGCGTCAGTGACTAGGGAGTCACGCCGTCGCCGGAAAGTCCACGCCAAAAGGGAAGTGTCGCCGATCCCGATCTAGGAGGCCTGCTGGGGGCTCAGGGGAAGCCTCAGCGCCAACTCTTGGGACTGATCAAGTGGGACGATAAGCGAATTAGAAGGTAGTCACCATGGCGCAGTCTGAGCGACTCATATTTGCCACCTTGAACGTACGCGGGCTTAGGTCTTCGCAGAAACAAGCACAACTCCGCAGACTTCTCAATCGGAAGCGTCTTCGACTTTGTCGCCATCCAAGAGACAAAGATCGAGAGCGAGGAAGAGACCGAGAACGCCCTGCGGCCTTTTCTATCTCAGTTTAATGTGTGTGTCTCACATGCTAAAGGTTTATCTGCGGGCTGTTGGTTGTTTCTGAGAAAAGCCTAACCTGTTCAGCATTGTGCACTAGTGTTGATGAAGAGGGCAGGTATATATGCTGTGATTTTTTGTTGCAAGGAGTGCCATGGAGAATTATCAATCTATATGCGTTTAATGATGTTCCGAAACGGCTTGAGTTATTTGAAAAAGTGCGTAATTTACTTGACGTCGACAGATGCACGGTACTTATGGGAGATTTCAACTGCGTATGTGAAGCTATTGATCGTTATAATTCGTCTGGAAAGAGAGACAGGAGTGGTGAGCTTTTATCCGGTATTGTAGATAATGCAGGACTAATTGACATTGGGGTCTCGAATCGGGCAACAGCATATACAAGAGTACAAGGCAGCTCTCATGCTCGCCTTGACCGGATTTACGTGTCCTCATCACTCCTATCTCGTAAAATTTCCTGCAGCACCGAAGCTGTATCATTCTCAGACCATTGTATTGTCATAGCGCGAATTCGCGAAAATCAGTCACAAACAATTCCATTTCCAGTGGGCCCTTTGGAAAATGAATGCGAAGCTCCTCTGTGATCAGGAATTCATGAATCGCGTCCAGATGGCATTGAGGCAATCTTTTTCGATTGGTTTTCATATCTTCGCTGCTTGGGAGCTTTTTAAACAAGAAGTTCGCTCTATAGCTTTAGAAATTGGGGCTGTTAAGTCTTTCTATAGAAAGAATGATGAAAAGATACTTGTTAAAAGTCTTTGCAATCTTTATGAGATGGAATGCGAAATGCCGGGAAAGTACACCAAGGATATTGAGAATATTAAGTGCCAACTACAGAGATATGATGCTGCTCGCTACCAAGGGGCACGTATTAGATCTCGGAACCAGCGCACTTTAAATTCTGAGCAACCGACGCGCCAAGCTTTACTTGATGAGCAACGCCATGCGATTTCTAAAGTTATTCCAGACTTGTACTTTAACGATGTGCTCATAAAAGAAAACGGAGACATTACTTTGGCGTTCGAAACGTACTATAACAGCTTATTTAGCTCGATTGCTTGCTCGATTTAGGAAATCGAGCAAGCAATCGACAACTTGCCTTTATTGAAAACACCAGGGCCTGATGGCATCTCAGGCGAATTTTACAAAGCTTTCAAGAAAACGCTTTCTCCTATATTGCTGAATATTTTTCAGATGAGTTACGACATGGATACACTCCCTCAATCTTTTTGCAAAAGTCACACTGTGTTAATACCAAAAACAACTGACAAGGAAAAACTTCGCTTCGTTGAGGGCTACAGATCAACATCGCTGTCAAATGTCGACTACAAAATTTTCGCAAAAGTATTAGCAAATAGGTTGCAATTTGCTATGTCGATCCTCATTGGGTCTCATCAGACATGTGGGATCAAAGGTCGATCTATACAAACCAATATACATGTCGCTCGAACAATGCTTCAATACTGTCATGGTTCTCAAGAACATCTTGCAATGCTACAGGTAGACCTTGCAAAAGCTTTTGATCGTGTTCGTCATTCCTTCCTTTTTTCTCTTCTCGAACAAGCTAATGTTGGCAAAGTTGTTCTTAAAGGCGTTAAATTATGCTATAATGAATGCTCAACTCGTCTGATAGTTAATGGTCAACTCTGCAAGCTAGTTTCTATTCGCTCTTCAGTAAAACAGGGATGCCCGATGTCACCTCTTTTATTTGCACTTTATCTAGAACCACTGTGCTTAAGCATAATACAGTCGAGTTGCATTCATGGCTTTAGAATATTAGGCAGTGAGGTTAAAGTATTGGCTTATGCAGATGATGTCGCATTCTTTTGCACAGATAAACCAAGTGTCGAAAATGTGGTATATACTATTGAAAAGTTTGGCGTAGTATCAGGAGCTCGTTTAAATGCCTCTAAATGTTTAGGACTGTGGTTTGGCTTGTGGGGTAGCACACCGAACCACTTTGCAGGGATTAATTGGACAAGAACTCCTCCAACATACCTCGGTGTACCATTGCATGCATATAGATTCAGTGCGCATTACTGGAAGGAACGTGTCCCTAAGCTTGAACGACAGGCCCAGACATTTGTGCCCTATCGACTTTCGATATTTGGGAGAGCTGAAGCTTGTAATACTTTCTTAGCGACAAAACTTTACTATGTATTGCAACTTATTCATTGCGCAAGATTCTATATACAACGCTTTCATCGAATTTTCGCTACTTTCATATGGTCTTCGACTTTTGAGCCCATGCGTCGTGATAATATATTCAAGCCAGTTAGTGAGGGCGGGTTAGGACTAAAACACCTTTATCTATGGCAAATAGTGTCCCGAATCTTCTTTCTTCGAGACAATTCTCATCCTGTAATCCGTTCCTTCTTGCAGGTTACACTTGTTGATTGCTTACCAGATTTAATTGTTTCATCCAACTTCTCCGAACGCCCATGCTTGTGGGGATTCATGCAGGAAGTTTACCTCGCAGTTCAGTTCCTTAAAGCTCGCTTCTTTGTAGAATACCTGTACTCAGTAACGCGCAAGGTGCTTTATAAGGACCTATTGAGTACACTCTTCCCATCTCCATTGTACCGTTCACTGTACGCCAATCTTCCTGGTCACGATGTGTTGAAGCGAGTGCGCAAAATGTACATTTCACCGAATTCAAAAACATTCTTCTATAAACTCCACTCTGAAACTATGGCGGTAAACACATGGTTAGAAAGAAAAGGTATTTTCATTCCGTCTGTTAACTGCCGTCTATGTGATGTGCCGGAAACGATTGAACATTGCTTTGTTAGCTGCAAAGATGCCATACTATTTTGGGATGTCCTTCAGCGAGCACTGAAAAAACGTTTCGTCAGTAATTCCGACACAATACGTTATCTTCTGCCAGCAACACTTGATGAAGTACCATATGATATGTTTTTCCTCATGGGTTTGCACAGCTTGTGGAAGACACGAATGCAAGACCGCAATGCAGAGCCCACCACCTCTTCAAGCGCACACTTCATTCAAATAGCTATCCACCTAAAAACATCTACGACGAGCTAGACTTTAGACTGGACTGGTACTCCGTCTTAGAGAACTGTTTGACCTCACCCCTTTTTTGTTTGTATAACACGATGTGAAGAACTCTTCATGTGAGGAACTCACGCTGTGTTAGCCATTTAGTTTTTTGAGTAACGCGTGAGCGCTTACTTTGGCTATTCGATTGTACTTTTGTTCGCTTGATATTGTCTTTATTGCCCAAACACTTTATTAAATACCATGAAAAAGAAAGCAGTCGTGGCCGAGTGGTTAAGGCGATGGTCTTGAAAACCATTGGGTTCTTCCCGCGCAGGTTCGAACCCCGCCGACTGTGTTTCCTCGTTTTTTTTTCTTCTCGACTTTAACGACTATGTTCAGAGAAATAGCAGATGACAACGTCGGTGTAGTCGTGGCTGAGTGTTTAACGTGATTGTCTTGATAACCACTGGGTTCTTTCCCGTGCAGGTTCGAACCCAGCTGACTGCGTTTCCTTGTTTTTTTCTCTTCTCGACATAAACGGCTATGTTCAGAGTGAAATAGGAGTTGACGCCGTCTTCGCAGCCATGGCCGAGTGGTTAATACGATGGTCTTGAAAATAATTGGGTTCTTCCCACGCAGGCTCGAACCCTGCCGACTGCATTTTCTCGTTTAGTTTTTCCTCTTCTCGACATAGTCGACTATGTTAAAATTGAAATAGGAGTTGACACCGTCGCCGCAGTCGTGGCCGAGTGGTTAAGGCGATGGTCTTGAAAACCATTGGGTTCTTCCCGCGCAGGTTTGAACCCTGCCGACTGCGTTGCCTCGTTTTTTTTCTTCTCGACATTAACGACCATGTTCAGAGAAATAGCAGATGACAACGTCGCTGTAGTCGTGGCTGAGTGGTTAACGTGATCGTCTTGAAAACCATTGGATTCTTCACGCGCAGGATCGAACCCTGCCGACTGCGTTTCCTGGTTTCGTTTTCCTCTTCTCGACATAGTCGACTATGTTAAGACTGAAAGAAGACTTGACGCCATCACCGCAGTCGTGGCCGAGTGGTTAAGGCGATGGTCTTAAAAACTATTGGGTTCTTTCCGCGCATGTTAGAAGCCTGTCGACTGCGTTTTCTCGTTTTGTTTTTCTCTTCTCGACATACTCGACTATGTTAAGAGTGCAATAGGAGTTGATGCTGTTGCCGCAGTCGTGGCCGAGTGGTTAACGCGATGGTCTTGAAAACCATTGAGTTCTTCGCACGAAGGTTCGAACCCGGCAGACTGTGTTTCCTCGTTTTGTTTTTCACTTCTCGACATAAACGACTTTGTTCAGAGTGAAATAGTTGTTGACGCCGTCTTCGCTGTCATGGCCGAGTGGTCAATACAATGGTCTTGAAAATAATTGGGTTCTTCCCACGCAGGCTCGAACCCTGCCGACTGCGTTTCCTCGTTTTGTTTTTCCTTTTCTCGACATATTCGACTATGTTAAAAGTGAAATAGGAGTTGACACCGTCGCCGCAGTCGTTCGTGTCCGAGTGGTTAAGGCGATGGTCTTGAAAACAATTGGGTGCTTCCCGCGCAGGTTCGAACGCTGCCGACTGCGTTTCCTCGTTTTTCTTCTTCTCGACTTTAACGACTATGTTCAGAGAAATAGCAGATGACAACGTCGCTGTAGTCGTGGCTGAGTGTTTAACGTGATTGTCTTGATAACCACTGGGTTCTTCCCGTGCAGGTTCAAACCCTGCCGACTGCGTTTCCTTGTTTTTTCTCTTCTCGACATAAACGGCTATGTTAAGAGTGAAAAAAGAGTTGACGCCATCACCGCAGTCGTGGCCGAGTGGTTAAGGCGATGGTCTTAAAAACTATTGGCTTCTTTCCGCGCATGCTAGAAGCCTGTCGACTGCGTGTCCTCGTTTTGTTTTTCTCTTCTCGACATAGTCGAATATGTTAAGAGTGCAATGGGAGATGATGCTGTTGCCGCAGTCGTGGCGGAGTGGTTAACGCGATGGTCTTGAAAACCATTGAGTTCTTCGCACGAAGGTTCGAACCCGGCAGACTGTGTTTCCTCGTTTTGTTTTTCACTTCTCGACATAAACGACTTTGTTCAGAGTGAAATAGGAGTTGACGCCGTCTTCGCAGTCATGGCCGAGTGGTTAATACGATGGTATTGAAAATAATTGGCTTTTTCCCACGCAGGCTCGAACCCTGCCGACTGCGTTTCCTCGTTTTGTTTTTTCTCTCCTCGACATAGTCGACTATGTTAAAAGTGAAATAGGAGTTGACACCGTCGCCACAGTCGTGGCCGAGTGGTTAAGGCGAGGGTCTTGAAAACCATTGGGTTCTTCCCGCGCATGTTCGAACCCTGCCGACTGCGTTTCCTCGTTTTTTTTTCTTCTCGACATTAACGACCATGTTCAGAGAAATAGCAGATGACAACGTCGCTGTAGTCGTGGCTGAGTGGTTAACGTGATCGTCTTGAAAACCATTGGATTCTTCACGCACAGGATCGAACCCTGCCGACTGCGTTTCCTGGTTTCGTTTTTCTCTTCTCGACATAGTCGACTATGTTAAGACTGAAAAGAAGACTTGACGCCATCACCGCAGTCGTGGCCGAGTGGTTAAGGCGATGGTCTTAAAAACTATTGGGTTCTTTCCGCGCATGTTAGAAGCCCGTCGACTGCGTTTCCTCGTTTTGTTTTTCTCTTCTCGACATACTCGACTATGTTAAGAGTGCAATAGGAGTTGATGCTGTTGCCGCAGTCGTGGCCGAGTGGTTAACGCGATGGTCTTGAAAACCATTGAGTTCTTCGCACGAAGGTTCGAACCCGGCAGACTGTGTTTCCTCGTTTTGTTTTTCACTTCTCGACATAAACGACTTTGTTCAGAGTGAAATAGTTGTTGACGCCGTCTTCGCTGTCATGGCCGAGTGGTCAATACGATGGTCTTGAAAATAATTGGATTCTTCCCACGCAGGCTGGAACCCTGCCGACTGCGTTTCCTCGTTTTGTTTTTCCTTTTCTCGACATATTCGACTATGTTAAAAGTGAAATAGGAGTTGACACCGTCGCCGCAGTCGTTCGTGTCCGAGTGGTTAAGGCGATGGTCTTGAAAACAATTGGGTGCTTCCCGCGCAGGTTCGAACGCTGCCGACTGCGTTTCCTCGTTTTTCTTCTTCTCGACTTTAACGACTATGTTCAGAGAAATAGCAGATGACAACGTCGCTGTAGTCGTGGCTGAGTGTTTAACGTGATTGTCTTGATAACCACTGGGTTCTTCCCGTGCAGGTTCAAACCCTGCCGACTGCGTTTCCTTGTTTTTTCTCTTCTCGACATAAATGGCTATGTTAAGAGTGAAAAAGAGTTGACGCCATCACCGCAGTCGTGGCCGAGTGGTTAAGGCGATGGTCTTAAAAACTATTGGCTTCTTTCCGCGCATGCTAGAAGCCTGTCGACTGCGTGTCCTCGTTTTGTTTTTCTCTTCTCGACATAGTCGACTATGTTAAGAGTGCAATGGGAGATGATGCTGTTGCCGCAGTCATGGCGGAGTGGTTAACGCGATGGTCTTGAAAACCATTGAGTTCTTCGCACGAAGGTTCGAACCCGGCAGACTGTGTTTCCTCGTTTTGTTTTTCACTTCTCGACATAAACGACTTTGTTCAGAGTGAAATAGGAGTTGACGCCGTCTTCGCAGTCATGGCCGAGTGGTTAATACGATGGTATTGAAAATAATTGGCTTTTTCCCACGCAGGCTCGAACCCTGCCGACTGCGTTTCCTCGTTTTGTTTTTCTCTTCTCGACAAAGTCGACTATGTTAAAAGTGAAATAGGAGTTGACACCGTCGCCACAGTCGTGGCCGAGTGGTTAAGGCGAGGGTCTTGAAAACCATTGGGTTCTTCCCGCGCAGGTTCGAACCCTGCCGACTGCGTTTCCTCGTTTTTTTTCTTCTCGACATTAACGACCATGTTCAGAGAAATGGCAGATGACAACGTCGCTGTAGTCGTGGCTGAGTGTTTAACGTGATTGTCTTGATAACCATTGGGTTCGTCCCGCGCAGGTTCGAACCCTGCCGACTGCGTTTTTTTCGTTTTTTTTTCTTCTCGACTTTAACGACTATGTTCAGAGAAATAGCAGATGAAAACGTCGCTGTAGTCGTGGCTGAGGGATTCTTTCGTCGGCACTCACGCGCGTCGGACGCAGGAATCATGTGCTCCATAGGAGCGGCGTTTGCGGCAGATACTAGCCGTGGAAACAGGTCTTTTGATGACGATAAAGAATATCAAGTTGTGTTGCCAACCCTTCCTACAGGACGAATTGTTTTAAATACGGTTTTTCTGCACGCTGACGTACGAGCCCGACCTTATCGAGTGGAAGATTTCCGTGACACCTTGGCCAGCCTGCGACTGCTCCCCGAAGTGGTTGCTTTGGGGGCATATAGGATGAGCCACGTGTGGGCGGTAACGTTCAAGAACATGGACGCTGTCAAGACGATTCTATCGCAAGGCGATATCAAGGTAAAAAATTGTCGCTGTCTTGTCATTGATCCGGCAAACCAGGATGTGCGTATGAAAGTGCACTGGCTGCTGCACAATTTTCTCGATGAGGATGTGCGACGTGCTTTCGAGCCGTACGGCCAAGTGGTTGACGTCAACAGAGAGCGGTGGCGTGTAAACGGCATCAGCGAAAAAGGCTCCACTACCCGTATTGTGACACTTCGGATGAAAGTGGGCGTCAAAACTGAAGACCTGCCTCACCAAGTGAACGTAAGCGGTGAGCAAGCTTTGGTGGTTGTTCCGGGCAGAGCGCCAGTGTGCTTACGCTGTCGAGCAAACGAGCACATACGGCGAGATTGCCGTGTGCCACGCTGTGGTGCCTGCCGAAGATTTGGCCACGAGGAGAACGACTGCACGTTGTGTTATGCCAGCGTCACCGGACCTCCGATTGGCAACGACCACGCAGAGCTGTTAATGGACGAGCATGAAGCTGAAGAGGCAGCGAGCGCAACTGCGAGGAAGGAAGGGGTGACCCCAGAATTGGTGAAACTGAGCAGGCCTAGTAAGATGGACAATGAAAAGGTCGAGAACAAGGCATCCGAACCAGAGCCAGAAAAACCGATAACGACAGACAAGCCAGAACAGAACCTGCCGACTGTGAAGGCTCCCAGCGACGCAGACACACTGCAAGACGACATGGAATTCTGCGACAACGCAGGCAGTGGACTAGCTGGAAAGCGACCAAGAGACATTGTTGGGGAAGACTTCACTACCTCCGGAGACGTTGGTCGAGAAGAACCACCAGCAAAAACCATAGGAATGAGGCGACCAACGTTGAAGCCACGGCCAAACTTGCAGACTAATCCACGGGCGGAGGCCAGACAGCCTTCGCAAAACCTTCCTGGGACTTGAGTTTTTTGTGCCTTTTTTCCGGATGGAAAGTAACCCGTAAGTGAGCGGAGTTTACGCACACCATGCCTCTGTGAATCCTGGACCGATTGCCGCAAAATTTTCAGTAAAACTAAAGCCGTTTTTTAGAAACGTTTAACTAAAGTAAACACTGTGTTTTGTACTCCCTCCCTAAACAAAAATCATGGCTTTCAATATAGAGTCAGCCTTACGCGTCGCAACTTTTAACGTTAGAGGTTTACGCTCGAAGAGGCGACAGTATCAGTTACGTCGTTTGTTTCTTGAAATTGACGTTGATATCGCCACTGTGCAGGAAACGAAAATGGAATCTGAAGAGCAGATGGACACCATATTTTTGAACTTCCACTCCAGATACAATATATGTGTGAGTCATTCTGTAGGTACTTCAAGCGGATGTCTTCTTTTTATAAGGAACACAATTGGCATTGTCGAAAAAAGTGTACACAGTGATAATGAAGGGCGATTAATTGCATGTGATTTTCTTCTTTCCGGCATTAGTTGGCGCGTTGTGTGCGTTTATGCGCCAAATAGACAACAAGATAGGAATTTATTCTTCGAAAGTCTTGATACGTATCTATCATGCGAGAAGGCAGTTATACTTCTAGGCGATTTCAACTGTGTGTGTAATGCCGAAGACAGGGCATGTAAAAACTTTGTACGTGACTCTAGTGCCTTGGTATTGGATTCAATGACGCGTGAGCGGAACTTGGATGACGTGGGATATGTACTGGCGCAGGGTACTCACTATACGTATTACCAGCTCAACAGTAAAGCTTGACTTGACAGAGCATACGTGTCTACGTCCCTGCTTCCTATGTTCCAGGGCTACGCAGTGAAGAATGTTTCATTTAGTGACCATAGTATAGTAATGTTCACCATTAATAAAAAAGAACAGCTCAAATTCAATTGGGGACTCTGGAAGTTAAATGAAAAGCTACTCGAGGATGAGAAGTTTGTAGAAAATGCTGAAAAGGAATTAAAAGAAGTGGCGAAAGGTGACGCAAGTAGTTCAATTTACACATGGGAGTGCTTCAAGGAAAAAGTAAAAATAGAAGCAATTGGAAGATCAGTTTCAATAAAACGCACTAACCTGAAAAAAGAAAGACAACTGCAATGTGAGCTTGATTTTTCGCTATGCCAAGAATGCGCGCAACCAGGAGAGCACAGTAAAGAAATAAGAAGAGTGAAACAAGAATTAGAAGCCGTAGATACGGAAAGGTACAGAGGAGCAGTGGTACGCGCACGCGCAGAAAGATTATGGTGTGGCGAGGTTCCCGCAAAACGTGCCGTCACAGATGAAAAGAGCTACGCGACAAGAAGCGAGATAAGGGCGATAGAACACAAAAATGAAGTCACCACAGATAAAACCGAGATTGAGCACGCGTTTGTGGAATATTTCCAAGAACTGTTGGGAGGCGTCAGAGCGGACACGAGTACGTATAGTCGGCGTTTCTTGTCACTTATGCCGAAGCTTGAGGATGACGTAAAAGCGAGATTAGAAGCACCCATCTCGGTCAGAGAAATCGAAATCATCATTGAAAAAATGAAAAACGGTAAAACACCCGGTCCAGATGGACTAGGTGTAGCATTCTATAAGAAATTTAAAAATCTTGTGGCAGAAGCTTTGTGGAATGCGTTCGATGAGGCATACGAGAGGAAAGAGTTGCCAATATCTTTTCGGAGAACACACATCGTGTTAATCCCAAAAACTGAAGATCCCAGGAAACAGCTGTCCGTCACATCCTACAGACCCATAACCCTAGCGAATGTTGACTACAAAATATTCATGGGTGTCTTGGCCAGGCGAATTTAAACAGTAATTACAAAAATAGTCGGACCACATCAGACTTGTGGCATAAAAGTCAGAACAATTATGACGAACATTCATATAGCCCGAAATATGTTAGAATGCTGCGATGAGTTTGACGGTAAAGTAGCTATGCTACAAATCGATCTCGAGAAGGCATTTGACCGCGTGAAGCATGACATACTTTTCAGCATTCTTGACTATGTCAATATAGGGTCTGTGGTGTTGGAAGGGGTCCGAATGGCGTACACGGGATGCACTACAAAAATTGTAATAAACAAACAACTTAGTGATAATATACAAGTCTTATCGAGTGTAAAACAAGGATGCCCTGCATCGGCACTGCTTTTTGCTATCTATTTAGAACCTCTATGCCAAAAAGTGATACAGAATGATCAGGTGCGGGGGTTTCATTTGATGTCTGCAGAGGTTAAAATACTTAGTTACGCCGACGATATTGCTGTGTTCTGCGAAGATCGGGAGAGTATTAGAGAAGCGCTAAACGATGTGAAATTCTTCTGTGATTGCACTGATAGTAGAGTAAACTGGAGTAAATGTCTTGGAATATGGCACGGAAATTGGCAGAACACACCATCAATATTTGAAAGCATTACATGGAAGGTTATACCTTACAAGTACTTAGGGGTACCTCTCCAACACTACAGAGACACAACAGAATATTGGAAACAAGAGACAGAGCAACTAAGAGACAAGACAAAAACGTGGGGTGGGCGCGATTTCTCAATGTTTACGAGGTCAACAGTGAGCAACATATTTCTTATTTCACGAGTATGGTATGTTTTACAAGTGCTATTCATGTCACGTGTTGCTGTACAAAAGCTACGCAGAATGATCGCAGTGTTTATCTGGGCGTCCACGTGGGAAATGACAAGCCGAACAAATCTGTTCCGTTCTGTAAAAAGTGGGGGGCTTAGTCTTGTACACTTGTTCCTGAGACAGATAGTATCTAGGTTTGTTTTTTTACGAGATCAAGATGATCGTTTTTTGAAAACGTTGATACATGTGCGGCTGTGCCATTTTTTGCCTGATTTCATTGTAACCACTGTCAATGGGGTGACAAAAAGACCTAAGGGGTACATGAAAGAAGTGATTGCTGCTGTGGCAATATTGAGAGTGCGATTTTCGATGGAGTATCTCTCTAGGGTTTCGCGAAAGAGACTGTACAAGGACCTTGTAGAAACCATGTTGCCAGAGCCTCTGTATAGAACACTGTACCCTAATGGGCCCGGGGATGACGTCTTGAAAAGAGCGAAGAAGATGCCAATTAGACCATCACTGAAGACATTCTTTTTCAAACTTCCCAGCGGCACACTCCCTACCAATCCATGGCTCCGAGAAAAAGGAATATTCGTCCCGTCAGTTGATTGCATTATCTGCAGAAAACTTGAGACAGTTGACCACATCTTTCTAGACTGTACTGATGCAGTCTTTCTCTGGGACATCCTTCAAAGGACCCTGAAGAAAGACCTGCCAGTTACACAGTATGGCATCCGTTTTTTGCCAGTCATAAATGTAGGCGGTGTGCCCTACGATATGTTCATGGTATTGGTTCTTCACAGTGTGTGGCGAACACAGATGGCAGTGCGAAACGTATACATGAATCCCCGGCCCGCTCGAGAGTACTTCATAGAAAGTGTACAGTATTTGATGACTGCATACGAGGCACAGGATAAGCCAGAGTGGTTGCCATGTTTAAATAAGTTGGTGGGCATAAAGCGTCTGCCTTTTTAACCCCCATGTGCTGGAAGATGTGACAGCACTTTTACACGTGACACTGCACTGTATTCTTATATTGATTTGTACTGTTTGCGAAGCAGGCAATAAAGAAAAAAAAGTCGTGGCTGAGTGGTTAACGTGATTGTCTTGATAACCACTGGGTTCTTCCCGTGCAGGTTCGAACCCAGCCGACTGCGTTTCCTCGTTTTGTTTTTCCTCTTCTCGACATAGTCGACTATGTTAAAAGTGAAATAGGAGTTGACACCGTCGCCGCAGTCGTGGCCGAATGGTTAAGACGATGGTCTTGAAAACCATTGGGTTTTTCCCGCGCTGGTTCGAACCCTGCCGACTGCGTTTCCTCGTTTTTTTTTTCTTCTCGACTTTAACGACCATGTTCAGAGAAATAGCAGTTGACAACGTCGCTGTAGTCGTGGCTGAGTGTTTAACGTGATTGTCTTGATAACCACTGGGTTCTTCCCGTGCAGGTTCGAACCCTGCCGACTGCGTTTCCTTGTTTTTTCTCTTCTCGACATAAACGGCTATGTTCAGAGTGAAATAGGAGTTGACGCCGTCTTCGCAGTCATGGCCGAGTGGTTAATACGATGGTCTTGAAAATAACTGGGTTCTTCCCACGCAGGCTCGAACCCTGCCGACTGCGTTTCCTCGTTTTGTTTTTCCTCTTCTCGACATAGTCGACTATGTTAAAAGTGAAATAGGAGTTGACACCGTCGCCGAAGTCGTGGCCGAGTGGTTAAGGCGATGGTCTTGAAAACCATTGGGTTCTTCCCGCGCAGGTTCGAACCCTGCCGACTGCGTTTCCTCGTTTTTTTCTTCTCGACATTAACTGACCATGTTCAGAGAAATAGCAGATGACAACGTCGCTGTAGTGGTGGCTGAGTGTTTAACGTGATTGTCTTGATAACCATTGGATTCTTCCCGCGCAGGATCGAACCCTGCTGACTGCGTTTCCTGGTTTCGTTTTTCTCTTCTCGACATAGTCGACTATGTTAAGACTGAAAGAAGACTTGACGCCATCACCGCAGTCGTGGCCGAGTGGTTAAGGCGATTGTCTTAAAAACTATTGGGTTCTTTCCGCGCATGTTAGAAGCCTGTCGACTGTGCGTCCTCATTTTGTTTTTCTCTTCTCGACATAGTCGACTATGTTAAGAGTGCAATGGGAGTTGATGCTGTTGCCGCAGTCGTGGCCGAGTGGTTAAGGCGATGGTCTTGAAAACCATTGTGTTCTTCCCGCGCAGGTTCGAACCCTGCCGACAGCGTTTCCTCGTTTTTTTTCTTCTCGACATTAACGACCATGTTCAGAGAAATAGCAGATGACAACGTCGCTGTAGTCGTGGCTGAGTGTTTAACGTGATTGTCTTGATAACCATTGGATTCTTCCCGCGCAGGATCGAACCCTGCTGACTGCGTTTCCTGGTTTCGTTTTTCTCTTCTCGACATAGTCGACTATGTTAAGAGTGAAAGAAGAGTTGACGCCATCACCGCAGTCGTGGCCGAGTGGTTAAGGCGATGGTCTTAAATTCTTTTGGGTTCTTTCCGCGCATGTTAGAAGCCTGTCGACTGCGTGTCCTCGTTTTGTTTTTCTCTTCTCGTCATAGTCGACTGCCCCGACGCGGTGGTCTAGTGGCTAAGGTACTCGGCTGCTGACCCGTAGGTCGCGGGTTCGATTCCCGGCTTCGGCGGCTGCATTTCCGATGGAGGCGTAAGTGTTGTAGGCCCGTCTACTCACATTTGGGTGCACGTTAAAGGACCCCAGGTGGTCAAAAGTTCCGGAGCCCTCCACTTCGGCGTCTCTCATAATCAAATGGTGGTTTTGGGACGTTAAACCCCACAAATCAATCATCATAGTCGACTATGTTAAGAGTGCAATAGGAGTTCATGCTGTTGCCGCAGTCGTGACCGAGTGGTTAACGCGATGGTCTTGAAAACCATTGAGTTCTTCGCACGCAGGTTCGAACCCGGCAGACTGTGTTTCCTCGTTTTGTTTTTCACTTCTCGACATAAACGACTTTGTTCAGAGTGAAATAGGAGTTGACGCCGTCTTCGCAGTCATGGCCGAGCGGTTAATACGATCGTCTTGAAAATAATTGGGTTCTTCCCACGCAGGCTCGAATCCTGCCGACTGCGTTTCCTCGTTTTGTTTTTCCTCTTCTCGACATAGTCGACTATGTTAAAAGTTAAATAGGAATTCACACCGTCGCCGCAGTCGTGGCCGAGTGGTTAAGGTGATGGTCTTGAAAACCATTTGGTTCTTCCCGCGCAGGTTCGAACCCTGCCGACTGTGTTTCCTCGTTTTTTTTTTCTACTCGACTTTAACGACTATGTTCAGAGAAATAGCAGATGACAACGTCGGTGTTGTCGTGGCTGAGTGTTTAACGTGATTGTCTTGATAACCACTGGGTTCTTCACGTGCAGGTTCGAACCCAGCCGACTGCGTTTCCTTGTTTTTTTTCTCTTCTCGACATAAACGGCTATGTTCAGAGTGAAATAGGAGTTGACGCCGTCTTCGCAGTCATGGCCGAGTGGTTAATACGATGGTCTTTAAAATAATTGGGTTCTTCCCACGCAGGCTCGAACCCTGCCGACTGCGTTTCCTCGTTTTGTTTTTCCTCTTCTCGACAAAGTCGACTATGATAAAAGTGAAATAGGAGTTGACAACCATCGCCGCAGTCGTGGCCGAGTGGTTAAGGCGATGGTCTTGAAAACCATTGGGTTCTTCCCGCGCAGGTTCGAACCCTGCCGACTGCGTTTCCTCGTTTTTTTTTTCTTCTCGACATTAACGACCATGTTCAGAGAAATAGCAGATGACAACGTCGTTGTAGTCGTGGCTGAGTGGTTAACGTGATTTTCTTGAAAACCATTGGATTCTTCCCGTGCAGGTTCGAACCCTGTCGACTGCGTTTCCTTGTTTTTTCTCTTCTCGACATAAACGGCTATGTTAAGAGTGAAAGAAGAGTTGACGCCATCACCGCAGTCGTGGTCGAGTGGTTAAGGCGATGGTCTTAAAAACTATTGGGTTCTTTCCGCGCATGTTAGAAGCCTGTCGACTGTGTGTCCTCATTTTTTTTTCTCTTCTCGACATAGTCGACTATGTTAAGAGTGCAATGGGAGTTGATGCTGTTGCCGCAGTCGTAGTGGAGTGGTTAACGCGATGGTCTTGAAAACCATTGAGTTCTTCGCACGCAGGTTCGAACCCGGCAGACTGTGTTTCTCGTTTTGTTTTTCACTTCTCGACATAAACGACTTTGTTCAGAGAGAAATAGGAGTTGACGCCGTCTTCGCAGTCATGGCCGAGTGGTAAATACGATGGTCTTGAAAATAATTGGGTTCTTCCCACGCAGGCTCGAACCTGCCGACTGCGTTTCCTCGTTTTGTTTTTCCTCTTCTCGACATAGTCGACTATGTTAAAAGTGAATTAGGAGTTGACACCGTCGCCGCAGTCGTGGCCGAGTGGTTAAGGCGATGGTCTTGAAAACCATTTGGTTCTTTCCGCGCAGGCTCGAACCCTGCAGACTGTGTTTCCTCGTTTTTTTTTCTACTCGACTTTAACGACTATGTTCAGAGAAATAGCAGATGACAACGTCGGTGTAGTCGTGGCTGAGTGTTTAACGTGATTTTCTTGATAACCACTGGGTTCTTCCCGTGCAGGTTCGAACCCAGCCGACTGCGTTTCCTTGTTTTTTTAGATGCGTAAGCATCTTATACTCGCGCCATGTAGTGCGCCGTCCGCGCCGTCCGCACCGCTTCTCGAACATTCGACAGCTGACGCGCGCGCATGCGCCGTCGCGCCGTCGCCCACCATCTGTGCCGCGCGCGCTTCTCCTTCGAGAACATTCGACAGCTGACAGCGCATGCACCGTCGCGCCGTCGCCATCTGTGCCGCGCGCGCGCTTCTCCTTCGAGAACATTTGACAGCTGACAGGGCATGCGCCGTCGCGCTGTATATATACTCAAGGTCGGCGCTCGCTCGCTCAGTTGCCGCTCGTCCGTTGGTTTGTACGGCGCGTCGACGTCCGAAGTCGCCGTGAAATGAATGCCAACGAATCCACAAACACAATGATCGACGTCCCTTCGACCAGCGCCGCCCTTTCGCATACGTGTGTACGTGTTCACTCATTTAACACCCCCTCCTACAACCACGTTAACCAATTTAGCCATCGACCCAAGTAAGTCGCAATTTACACCCCATTTCACAACCACATTAACCAATTTAGCCATCGACCCAAGTAAGTCGCACTTTAACACACCGTTAACCAATTATATGCTCCGCATCCTCCTCAGTGTTCCCCCGAGGGAAGCTGCGGGCAATTTTTCTCTTCTCGACATAAACGGCTATGTTCAGAGTGAAATAGGAGTTGACGCCGTCTTCGCAGTCATGGCCGAGTGGTTAATACGATGGTCTTGAAAATAACTGGGTTCTTCCCACGCAGGCTCGAACCCTGCCGACTGCGTTTCCTGGTTTCGTTTTTCTCTTCTCGACATAGTCGACTATGTTAAGACTGAAAGAAGACTTGACACCATCACCGCAGTCGTGGCCGAGTGGTTAAGGCGATGGTCTTAAAAACTATTGGGTTCTTCCGCGCATGTTAGAAGTCTGTCGACTGCGTTTCCTCGTTTTGTTTTTCTTTTCTCGACATAGTCGACTATGTTAAGAGTGCAATAGGAGTTGATGCTGTTACCGCAGTCGTGGCCGAGTGGTTAACGCGATGGTCTTGAAAACCATTGAGTTCTTCGCACGCGGGTTCGAACCCGGCAGACTGTGTTTCCTCGTTTTGTTTTTCACTTCTCGACATAAACGACTTTGTTCAGAGTGAAATAGGAGTTGACGCCGTCTTCGCAGTCATGGCCGAGCGGTTAATACGATGGTCTTGAAAATAATTGGGTTCTTCCTACGCAGGCTCGAACCCTGCCGACTGCGTTTCCTCGTTTTGTTTTTCCTCTTCTCGACATAGTCGACTATGTTAAAAGTGAAATAGGAGTTGATGCTGTTGCCGCAGTCGTGGCGTAGTGGTTAACGCGATGGTCTTGAAAACCATTGAGTTCTTCGCACGCAGGTTCGAACCCGGCAGACTGTGTTTCCTCGTTTTGTTTTTCACTTCTCGACATAAACGACTTTGTTCAGAGTGAAATAGGAGTTGACGCCGTCTTCGCAGTCATGGCCGAGCGGTTAATACGATGGTCTTGAAAATAATTGGGTTCTTCCCACGCAGGCTCGAACCCTGCCGACTGCGTTTCCTCGTTTTGTTTTTCCTCTTCTCGAAATAGTCGACTATGTTAAAAGTTAAATAGGAGTTGACACCGTCGCCGCAGTCGTGGCCGAGTGGTTAAGGCGATGGTATTGAAAACCATTTCGTTCTTCCCGCGCAGGTTCGAACCCTGCCGACTGTGTTTCCTCGTTTTTTTTCTTCTTCTCGACTTTAACGACTATGTTCAGAGAAATAGCAGATGACAACGTCGGTGTAGTCGTGGATGAGTGTTTAACGTGATTGTCTTGATAACCACTGGTTTCTTCCCGTGCAGGTTCGAACCCAGCCGACTGCGTTTCCTTGTTTTTTTCTCTTCTCGACATAAACGGCTATGTTCAGAGTGAAATAGGGGTTGACGCCGTCTTCGCAGTCATGGCCGAGTGGTTAATACGATGGTCTTGAAAATAACTGGGTTCTTCCCACGCAGGCTCGAACCCTGCCGACTGCGTTTCCTCGTTTTGTTTTTTCCTCTTCTCGACATATTCGACTATGTTAAAAGTGAAATAGGAGTTGACACCGTCGCCGCAGTGGTGTCAGAGTGGTTAAGGCGATGGTCTTGAAAACCATTTGGTTCTTTCCGCGCAGGTTCGAACCCTGCCGACTGTGTTTCCTCGTTTTTTTTCTACTCGACTTTAACGACTATGTTCAGAGAAACAGCAGATGACAACGACGGTGTTGTCGTGGCTGAGTGTTTAACGTGTTTGTCTTGATAACCACTGGGTTCTTCCCGTGCAGGTTCGAATCCAGCCGACTGCGTTTCCTTGTTTTTTTCTCTTCTCGACATAAACGGCTATGTTCAGAGTGAAATAGGAGTTGACGCCGTCTTCGCAGTCATGGCCGAGTGGTTAATATGATGGTCTTGAAAATAACTGGGTTCTTCCCACGCAGGCTCGAACCCTGCCGACTGCGTTTCCTGGTTTCGTTTTTCTCTTCTCGACATAGTCGACTATGTTAAGACTGAAAGAAGACTTGACACCATCACCGCAGTCGTGGCCGAGTGGTTAAGGCGATGGTCTTAAAAACTATTGGGTTCTTTCCGCGCATGTTAGAAGCCTGTCGACTGCGTTTCCTCGTTTTGTTTTTCTCTTCTCGACATAGTCGACTATGTTAAGAGTGCAATAGGAGTTGATGCTGTTACCGCAGTCGTGGCCGAGTGGCTAACGCGATGGTCTTGAAAACCATTGAGTTCTTCGCACGCGGGTTCGAACCCGGCAGACTGTGTTTCCTCGTTTTGTTTTTAACTTCTCGACATAAACGACTTTGTTCAGAGTGAAATAGGAGTTGACGCCGTATTCGCAGTCATGGCCGAGCGGTTAATACGATGGTCTTGAAAATAATTGGGTTCTTCCCACGCAGGCTCGAACCCTGCCGACTGCGTTTCCTCGTTTTGTTTTTCCTCTTCTCGACATAGTCGACTATGTTAAAAGTGAAATAGGAGTTGACACCGTCGCCGCAGTCGTGGCCGAGTGGTTAAGGCGATGGTCTTGAAAACCATTTGGTTCTTCCCGCACAGGTTCGAACCCTGCCGACTGTGTTTCCTCGTTTTTTTTTTATTCTCGACATAGTCGACTATGTTAAGAGTGCAATGGGAGTTGATGCTGTTGCCGCAGTCGTGGCCAAGTGGTTAAGGCGATGGTCTTGAAAACCATTGGGTTCTTCCCGCGCAGGTTCGAACCCTGCCGACTGCGTTTCCTCGTTTTGCTTTTCTCTTCTCGACATAGTCGACTATGTTAAGAGTGCAATAGGAGTTGATGCTGTTGCCGCAGTCGTGACCGAGTGGTTAACGCGATGGTCTTGATAACCACTGGGTTCTTCCCGTGCAGGTTCGAACCCAGCCGACTGCGTTTCCTTGTTTTTTTCTCTTCTCGACATAAACGACTTTGTTCAGAGTGAAATAGGAGTTGACGCCGTATTCGCAGTCATGGCCGAGCGGTTAATACGATGGTCTTGAAAATAATTGAGTTCTTCCCACGCAGGCTCGAACCCTGCCGACTGCGTTTCCTCGTTTTGTTTTTCCTCTTCTCGACATAGTCGACTATGTTAAAAGTGAAATAGGAGTTGACACCGTCGCCGCAGTCGTGGCCGAGTGGTTAAGGCGATGGTCTTGAAAACCATTCGGTTCTTCCCGCACAGGTTCGAACCCTGCCGACTGTGTTTCCTCGTTTTTTTTTTCTTCTCGACATAGTCGACTATGTTAAGAGTGCAATGGGAGTTGATGCTGTTGCCGCTGTCGTGGTGTAGTGGTTAACGCGATGGTCTTGAAAACCATTGAGTTCTTCGCACGCAGGTTCGAACCCGGCAGACTGTGTTTCCTCGTTTTGTTTTTCACTTCTCGACATAAACGACTTTGTTCAGAGTGAAATAGGAGTTGACGCCGTCTTCGCAGTCGTGGCCGAGTGGTTAATACGATGGTCTTGAAAATAATTTGTTCTTCCCACGCAGGCTCGAACCCTGCCGACTGCGTTTCCTCGTTTTGTTTTTCCTCTTCTCGACATAGTCGACTATGTTAAAAGTAAAATAGGAGTTGACACCGTCGCCGCAGTCGTGGCCGAGTGGTTAAGGCGATGGTCTTGAAAACCATTGGGTTCTTCCCGCGCAGGTTCGAACCCTGCCGACTGCGTTTCCTGTTTTTTTTTTTCTTCTCGACATTAACGACCATGTTCAGAGAAATAGCAGATGACAACGTCGCTGTAGTCGTGGCTGAGTGGTTAACGTGATTGTCTTGAAAACCATTGGATTCTTCACGCGCAGGATCGAACCCTGCCGACTGCGTTTCCTGGTTTCGTATTTCACTTCTCGACATAAACGGCTATGTTAAGAGTGAAAGAAGATGTTGACGCCATCACCGCAGTCGTGGCCGAGTGGTTAAGGCGATGGTCTTAAAAACTATTGGGTTCTTTCCGCGCATGTTAGAAGCCTGTCGACTGCGTGTCCTCGTTTTGTTTTTCTCTTCTCGACATAGTCGACTGCCCCGCCGCGATGGTTTAGTGGCTAAGGTACTCGGCTGCTGACCCGTACGTCGCGGGTTCGATTCCCAGCTGCGGCGGCTGCATTTCCGATGGAGGCGGAAATGTTGTAGGCCCGTGTACTCAGATTTGGGTGCACGTTAAAGAACCCCAGGTGGTCAAAAGTTGCGGACTCTCCACTACGGCGTCTCTCACAATCAAATGGTGGTTTTGGGACGTTAAACCCCACAAATCAATCATCATAGTCGACTATGTTAAGAGTGCAATAGGAGTTGATGCTGTTGCCGCAGTCGTGGCCAAGTGGTTAACGCGATGGTCTTGATAACCACTGGGTTCTTCCCGTGCAGGTTCGAACCCAGCCGACTGCGTTTCTTTGTTTTTTTCTCTTCTCGACATAAACGGCTATGTTCAGAGTGAAATAGGAGTTCACGCCGTCTTCGCAGTCGTGGCCGAGTGGTTAATACGATGGTCCTTGAAAATAATTGGGTTCTTCCCACGCAGGCTCGAACCCTGCCGACTGCGTTTCCTCGTTTTGTTTTTCGTCTTCTTGACATAGTCGACTATGTTAAAAGTGAAATAGGAGTTGACACCCTCGCCGCAGTCGTGACCGAGTGGTTAACGCGATGGTCTTGAAAACCATTGAGTTCTTCGCACGCAGGTTCGAACCCGGCAGACTGTGTTTCCTCGTTTTGTTTTTCACTTCACGACATAAACGACTTTGTTCAGAGTGAAATAGGAGTTGACGCCGTCTTCGCAGTCATGGCCGAGCGGTTAATACGATGGTCTTGAAAATAATTGTGTTCTTCCCACGCAGGCTCGAACCCTGCCGACTGCGTTTCCTCGTTTTGTTTTTCCTCTTCTCGAAATAGTCGACTATGTTAAAAGTTAAATAGGAGTTGACACCGTCGCCGCAGTCGTGGCCGAGTGGTTAAGGCGATGGTATTGAAAACCATTTCGTTCTTCCCGCGCAGGTTCGAACCCTGCCGACTGTGTTTCCTCGTTTTTTTTCTTCTTCTCGACTTTAACGACTATGTTCAGAGAAATAGCAGATGACAACGTCGGTGTAGTCGTGGCTGAGTGTTTAACGTGATTGTCTTGATAACCACTGGTTTCTTCCCGTGCAGGTTCGAACCCAGCCGACTGCGTTTCCTTGTTTTTTTTCTCTTCTCGACATAAACGGCTATGTTCAGAGTGAAATAGGGGTTGACGCCGTCTTCGCAGTCATGGCCGAGTGGTTAATACGATGGTCTTGAAAATAACTGGGTTCTTCCCATACAGGCTCGAACCCTGCCGACTGCGTTTCCTCGTTTTGTTTTTCCTCTTCTCGACATATTCGACTATGTTAAAAGTGAAATAGGAGTTGACACCGTCGCCGCAGTGGTGTCAGAGTGGTTAAGGCGATGGTCTTGAAACCATTTGGTTCTTTCCGCGCAGGTTCGAACCCTGCCGACTGTGTTTCCTCGTTTTTTTTCTACTCGACTTTAACGACTATGTTCAGAGAAACAGCAGATGACAACGACGGTGTTGTCGTGGCTGAGTGTTTAACGTGATTGTCTTGATAACCACTGGGTTCTTCCCGTGCAGGTTCGAATCCCAGCCGACTGCGTTTCCTTGTTTTTTTTTCTCTTCTCGACATAAACGGCTCTGTTCAGAGTGAAATAGTAGTTGACGCCGTCTTCGCAGTCATGGCCGAGTGGTTAATACGATGGTCTTGAAAAATAACTGGGTTCTTCCCACGCAGGCTCGAACCCTGCCGACTGCGTTTCCTCGTTTTTGTTTTTCCTCTTCTCGACATAGTCGACTATGTTAAAAGTGAAATAGGAGTTGACACCGTCGCCGCAGTCGTGGCCGAGTGGTTAAGGCGATGGTCTTGAAAACCATTGGGTTCTTCCCGCGCAGGTTCGAACCTCTGCCGACTGCGTTTCCTCGTTTTTTTTTCTTCTCGACATTAACGACTATGTTCAGAGAAATAGCAGATGACAACGTCGGTGTAGTCGTGGGCTGAGTGTTTAACGTGATTGTCTTGATAACCACTGGGTTCTTCCCGTGCAGGTTCGAACCCAGCCGACTGCGTTTCCTTGTTTTTTTTCTCTTCTCGACATAAACGGCTATGTTCAGAGTGAAATAGGAGTTGACGCCGTCTTCGCAGTCATGGCCGAGTGGTTAATACGATGGTCTTGAAAATAACTGGGTTCTTCCCACGCAGGCTCGAACCCCGCCGACTGCGTTTCCTCGTTTTGTTTTTCCTCTTCTGGACATAGTCGACTATGTTAAAAGTGAAATAGGAGTTGACACCGTCGCCGCAGTCGTGGCCGAGTGGTTAAGGCGATGGTCTTGAAAACCATTGGGTTCTTCCCGCGCAGGTTCGAACCCTGCCGACTGCGTTTCCTCGTTTTTTTTTCTTCTCGACATTAACGACCATGTTCAGAGAAATAGCAGATGACAACGTCGCTGTAGTCGTGGCTGAGTGTTTAACGTGATTGTCTTGATAACCATTGGATTCTTCCCGCGCAGGATTGAACTCTGCCGATTGCGTTTCCTGGTTTCGTTTTTCTCTTCTCGACATAGTCGACTATGTTAAGAGTGAAAGAAGAGTTCACGCCATCACCGCAGTCGTGGCCGAGTGGTTTAAGGCGATGGTCTTAAAAACTATTGGTTCTTTCCGCGCATGTTAGAAGCCTGTTGACTGCGTGTCCTCGTTTTGTTTTTCTCTTCTCGACATAGTCGACTGCCCCGCCGCGGTGGTCCTAGTGGCTAAGGTACTCGGCTGCTGACCCGTAGGTCGCTGGTTCGATTCCCGGCTGCGGCGGCTGCATTTCCGATGGAGGCGGAAATGTTGTAGGCCCGTGTACTCAGATTTGGGTGCACGTTAAAGAACCCCAGGGGGTCAAAAGTTGCGGAGCCCTCCACTACGGCGTCTCTCATAATCAAATGGTGGTTTTGGGACGTTAAACCCCACAAATCAATCATCATAGTCGACTATGTTAAGAGTGCAATAGGAGTTGATGCTGTTGCCGCAGTCGTGGCCGAGTGGTTAACGCGATGGTCTTGATAACCACTGGGTTCTTCCCGTGCAGGTTCGAACCCAGCCGACTGCGTTTCCTTGTTTTTTTTCTCTTCTCGACATAAACGGCTATGTTAAGAGTGAAACGAGAGTACCGCCATCACCGCAGTCGTGGCCGAGTGGTTAAGGCGATGGTCTTAAAAACTATTGGGTTTCTTTCCGCGCATGTTAGAAGCCTGTCGACTGCGTGTCCTCGTTTTGTTTTTTCTCTTCTCGACATAGTCGACTATGTTAAGAGTGCAATGGGAGTTGATGCTGTTGCCGCAGTTGTGGCGGAGTGGTTAACGCGATGGTCTTGAAAAACCATTGAGTTCTTCGCACGCAGGTTCGAACCCGGCAGACTGTGCTTCCTCGTTTTGTTTTCACTTCTCGACATAAACGACTTTGTTCAGAGTGAAATAGGAGTTGACGCCGTCTTTGCAGTCATGGCCGAGTGGTTAATACGATGGTCTTGAAAATAATTGGGTTCTTCCCACGCAGGCTCGATTCCTGCCGACTGCGTTTCCTCGTTATGTTTTTCCTCTTCTCGACATAGTCGACTATGTTAAAAGTGAAATAGGAGTTGACACCGTCGCCGCAGTCATGGCCGAGTGGTTAAGGCGATGGTCTTGAAAACTATTTGGTTCTTCCCGCGCAGGTTCGAACCCTGCCGACTGTGTTTCCTCGTTTTTTTTTCTTCTCGACTTTAAGGACTATGTTCTGAGAAATAGCAGATGACAACGTTGGTGTAGTCGTGGCTGAGTGTTTAACGTGATTGTCTTGATAACCATTGGATTCTTCCCGCGCAGGATCGAACCCTGCCGACTGCGTTTCCTGGTTTCGTTTTTCTCTTCTCGACATAGTCGACTATGTTAAGAGTGAAAGAAGAGTTCACGCCATCACCGCAGTCGTGGCCGAATGGTTAAGGCAATGGTCTTAAAAACTATTGGGTTCTTTCCGCGCATGTTAGAAGCCTGTTGACTGCGTGTCCTCGTTTTGTTTTTCTCTTCTCGACATAGTCGACTGGCCCGCCGCGGTGGTCTAGTGGCTAAGGTACTCGGCTGCTGACCCGTAGGTCGCGGGTTCAATTCCCGGCTGCGGCGGCTGCATTTCCGATGGAGGCGGAAATGTTGTAGGCCCGTGTACTCAGATTTGGGTGCACGTTAAAGAACCCCAGGTGGTCAAAAGTTGCGGACTCTCCACTACGGCGTCTCTCATAATCGAATGGTGGTTTTGGGACGTTAAAACCCACAAATCAATCATCATAGTCGACTATGTTAAGAGTGCAATAGGAGTTGATGCTGTTGCCGCAGTCGTGGCCGAGTGGTTAACGCGATGGTCTTGATAACCACTGGGTTCTTCCCGTGCAAGTTCGAACCCAGCCGACTGCGTTTCTTTGTTTTTTTCTCTTCTCGACATAAACGGCTATGTTCAGAGTGAAATAGGAGTTGACGCCGTCTTCGCAGTCGTGGCCGAGTGGTTAATACGATGGTCTTGAAAATAATTGGGTTCTTCCCACGCAGGCTCGAACCCTGCCGACTGCGTTTCCTCGTTTTGTTTTTCGTCTTCTCGACATAGTCGACTATGTTAAAAGTGAAATAGGAGTTTCCACCGTCGCCGCAGTCGTGGCCGAGTGGTTAAGGCGATGGTCTTAAAAACTATTGGGTTCTTTCCGCGCATGTTAGAAGCCTGTCGACTGCGTTTCCTCGTTTTGTTTTTCTCTTCTCGACATAGTCGACTATGTTAAGAGTGCAATAGGAGTTGATGCTGTTACCGCAGTCGTGGCCGAGTGGTTAACGCGGTGGTCTTGAAAACCATTGAGTTTTTCGCACGCGGCTTCGAACCCGGCAGACTGTGTTTCCTCGTTTTGTTTTTCACTTCTCGACATAAACGACTTTGTTCAGAGTGAAATAGTAGTTGACGCCGTCTTCGCAGTCATGGCCGAGTGGTTAATACGATGGTCTTGAAAATAATTGGGTTCTTCCCACGCAGGCTCGAACCCTGCCGACTGCGTTTTCTCGTTATGTTTTTCCTCTTCTCGACATAGTCGACTATGTTAAAAGTGAAATAGAAGTTGACACCGTCGCCGCAGTCGTGGCCGAGTGGTTAAGGCGATGGTCTTGAAAACCATTTGGTTCTTCCCACGCGGGTTCGAACCCTGCCGACTGTGTTTCCTCGTTTTTTTTTTCTTCTCGACTTTAACGACTATGTTCAGAGAAATAGCAGATGACAAACGTCGGTATAGTCGTGGCTGAGTGTTTAACGTGATTGTCTTGATAACCGCTGGGTTCTTCCCGTGCAGGTTCGAACCCAGCCGACTGCGTTTCCTTGTTTTTTTTCTCTTCTCGACATAAACGGCTATGTTCAGGGTGAAATAGGAGTTGACGCCGTCAACGCAGTCGTGGCCAAGTGGTTAAAGCGATGGTCTTGAAAACTATTGGGTTCTTTCCGCGCATGTTAGAAGCCTGTCGACTGCGTTTCCTCGTTTTGTTTTTCTCTTCTCGACATAGTCGACTATTGTTAAGAGTGCAAATGGGAGTTGATGCTGTTGCCGCAGTCGTGGCGGAGTGGTTAACGCGATGGTCTTGAAAACCATTGAGTTCTTCGCACGCAGGTTTCGAACCCGGCAGACTGTGTTTCCTCGTTTTGTTTTTCACTTCTCGACATAAACGACTTTGTTCAGAGTGAAATAGGAGTTGACGCCGTCTTCGCAGTCATGGCCGAGTGGTTAATACGATGGTCTTGAAAATAATTGGGTTCTTCTCACGCAGGCTCGAACCCTGCCGACTGCGTTTCCTCGTTATGTTTTTCCTCTTCTCGACATAGTCGACTATGTTAAAAGTGAAATAGGAGTTGACACCCGTCGCCGCAGTCGTGGCCGAGTGGTTAAGGCGATGGTCTTGAAAACCATTTGGTTCTTCCCGCGCAGGTTCGAACCCTGCCGACTGTGTTCTCCTCGTTTTTTTTTTCTTCTCGACTTTAACGACTATGTTCAGAGAAATAGCAGATGACAACGTCGGTGTAGTCGTGGCTGAGTGTTTAACGTGATTGTCTTGATAAACCACTGGGTCCTTCCCGTGCAGGTTCGAACCCAGCCGACTGCGTTTCCTTGTTTTTTTTCTCTTCTCGACATAAACGGCTATGTTCAGAGTGAAATAGGGGTTGACGCCGTCTTCGCAGTCATGGCCGAGTGGTTAATACGATGGTCTTGAATATAACTGGGTTCTTCCCACGCAGGCTCGAACCCTGCCGACTGCGTTTCCTCGTTTTGTTTTTCCTCTTCTCGACATAGTCGACTATGTTAAAAGTGAAATAGGAGTTGACACCGTTGCCGCAGTCGTGGCCGAGTGGTTAAGGCGATGGTCTTGAAAACCATTGGGTTCATTCCCGCGCAGGTTCGCACCCTGCCGACTGTGTTTCCTCGTTTTTTTTTCTCGACTTAACGACTATGTTCAGAGAAATAGCAGATGACAACGTCGGTGTAGTCGTGGCTGTAGTGTTTAACGTGATTGTCTGATAACCACTGGTTCTTCCCGTGCAGGTTCGAACCCAGCCGACTGCGTTTCCTTGTTTTTTTTCTCTTCTCGACATAAACGGCTTTGTTCAGAGTGAAATAGTAGTTGACGCCGTCTTCGCAGTCATGGCCGAGTGGTTAATACGATGGTCTTGAAAATAATTGGGTTCTTCCCACGCAGGCTCGAACCTGCCGACTGCGTTTCCTCGTTTTGTTTTTTCCTCTTCTCGACATAGTCGACTATGTTAAAAGTGAAATAGGAGTTGACACCGTCGCCGCAGTCGTGGCCGAGTGGTTAAGGCGATGGTCTTGAAAACCATTTGGTTCTTCCCACGCGGGTTCGAACCCTGCCGACTGTGTTTCCTCGTTTTTTTTTTCTTCTCGACTTTAACGGCTATGTTCAGAGAAATAGCAGATGACAACGTCGGTATAGTCGTGGCTGAGTGTTTAACGTGATTGTCTTGATAACCGCTGGGTTCTTCCCGTGCAGGTTCGAACCCAGCCGACTGCGTTTCCTTGTTTTTTTTCTCTTCTCGACATAAACGGCTATGTTCAGGGTGAATAGGAGTTGACGCCGTCAACGCAGTCGTGGCCAAGTGGTTAAAGCGATGGTCCTTGAAAACTATTGGGTTCTTTCCGCGCATGTTAGAAGCCTGTCGACTGCGTTTCCTCGTTTTGTTTTCTCTTCTCGACATAGTCGACTATGTTAAGAGTGCAATGGGAGTTGATGCTGTTGCCGCAGTCGTGGCGGAGTGGTTAACGCGATGGTCTTGAAAACCATTGAGTTCTTCGCACGCAGGTTCGAACCCGGCAGACTGTGTTTCCTCGTTTTGTTTTTCACTTCTCGACATAAACGACTTTGTTCAGAGTGAAATAGGAGTTGACGCCGTCTTCGCAGTCATGGCCGAGTGGTTAATACGATGGTCTTGAAAATAATTGGGTTCTTCTCACGCAGGCTCGAACCCTGCCGACTGCGTTTCCTCGTTATGTTTTTCCTCTTCTCGACATAGTCGACTATGTTAAAAGTGAAATAGGAGTTGACACCGTCGCCGCAGTCGTGGCCGAGTGGTTAAGGCGATGGTCTTGAAAACCATTTGGTTCTTCCCGCGCAGGTTCGAACCCTGCCGACTGTGTTTCCTCGTTTTTTTTTCTTCTCGACTTTAACGACTATGTTCAGAGAAATAGCAGATGACAACGTCGGTGTAGTCGTGGCTGAGTGTTTAACGTGATTGTCTTGATAACCACTGGGTCCTTCCCGTGCAGGTTCGAACCCAGCCGACTGCGTTTCCTTGTTTTTTTTCTCTTCTCGACATAAACGGCTATGTTCAGAGTGAAATAGGGGTTGACGCCGTCTTCGCAGTCATGGCCGAGTGGTTAATACGATGGTCTTGAATATAACTGGGTTCTTCCCACGCAGGCTCGAACCCTGCCGACTGCGTTTCCTCGTTTTGTTTTTCCTCTTCTCGACATAGTCGACTATGTTAAAAGTGAAATAGGAGTTGACACCGTTGCCGCAGTCGTGGCCGAGTGGTTAAGGCGATGGTCTTGAAAACCATTGGGTTCATCCCGCGCAGGTTCGCACCCTGCCGACTGTGTTTCCTCGTTTTTTTTTCTCGACTTTAACGACTATGTTCAGAGAAATAGCAGATGACAACGTCGGTGTAGTCGTGGCGTAGTGTTTAACGTGATTGTCTTGATAACCACTGGGTTCTTCCCGTGCAGGTTCGAACCCAGCCGACTGCGTTTCCTTGTTTTTTTTTCTCTTCTCGACATAAACGGCTTTGTTCAGAGTGAAATAGTAGTTGACGCCGTCTTCGCAGTCATGGCCGAGTGGTTAATACGATGGTCTTGAAAATAATTGGGTTCTTCCCACGCAGGCTCGAACCCTGCCGACTGCGTTTCCTCGTTTTGTTTTTCCTCTTCTCGACATAGTCGACTATGTTAAAAGTGAAATAGGAGTTGACACCGTCGCCGCAGTCGTGGCCGAGTGGTTAAGGCGATGGTCTTGAAAACCATTGGGTTCTTCCCGCGCAGGTTCGAACCATGCCGACTGCGTTTCCTCGTTTTTTTTTCTTCTCGACATTAACGACCATGTTCAGAGAAATAGCAGATGACAACGTCGCTGTAGTCGTGGCTGAGTGTTTAACGTGATTGTCTTGATAACCATTGAATTCTTCCCTCGCAGGATCGAACCCTGCCGACTGCGTTTCCTGGTTTCGTTTTTATCTTCTCGACATAGTCGACTATGTTAAGAGTGAAAGAAGAGTTGACGCCATCACCGCAGTCGTGGCCGAGTGGTTAAGGCGATGGTCTTAAAAACTATTGGGTTCTTTCCGCGCATGTTAGAAGCCTGTTGACTGCGTGTCCTCGTTTTGTTTTTCTCTTCTCGACATAATCGACTATGTTAAGAGTGCAATAGGAAGGGATGCTGTTACCGCAGTGGTGGCCGAGTGGTTAACGCGATGGTCTTAAAAACCATTGAGTTCTTCGCACGCGGGTTCGAACCCGGCAGACTGTGTTTCCTCGTTTTGTTTTTCACTTCTCGAAATAGACGACTTTGTTCAGAGTGAAATAGTAGTTGACGCCGTCTTCGCAGTCATGGCCGAGTGGTTAATACAATGGTCTTGAAAATAATTGGGTTCTTTCCACGCAGACTCGAACCCTGCCGACTGCGTTTCCTCGTTTTGTTTTTCCTCTTCTCGAGATAGTCGACTATGTTAAAAGTGAAATAGGAGTTGACACCGTCGCCGCAGTCGTGGCCGAGTGGTTAAGGCGATGGTCTTGAAAACCATTGGGTTCTACCCACGCAGGTTCGAACCCTGCCGACTGCGTTTCCTCGTTTTTTTTTCTTCTCGACATTAACGACCATGTTCAGAGAAATAGAAGATGACAACGTCGTTGTAGTCGTGGCTGAGTGGTTAACGTGATTTTCTTGAAAACCATTGGATTCTTCCCGTGCAGGTTCGAACCCTGCCGACTGCGTTTCCTGGTTTTTTCTCTTCTCGACATAAACGGCTATGTTAAGAGTGAAAGAAGAGTTGACGCCGTCTTCGCAGTCATGGCCGAGTGGTTAATACGATGGTCTTGAAAATAACATGGTTCTTCCCACGCAGGCTCGAACCCTACCGACTGCGTTTCCTGGTTTTGTTTTTCCTCTTCTCGACATAGTCGACTATGTTAAAAGTGAAATAGGAGTTGACACCGTCGCCGCAGTCGTGGCCGAGTGGTTAAGGCGATGGTCTTGAAAACCATTGGGTTCTTCCCGCGCAGGTACGAACCCTGCCGACTGCATTTCCTCGTTTTTTTTTTCTTCTCGACATTAACGACCATGTTCAGAGAAATAGCAGATGACAACGTCGCTGTAGTCGTGGCTGAGTGTTTAACGTGATTGTCTTTATAACCATTGGATGCTTCCCGCGCAGGATCGAACCCTGCCGACTGCGTTTCCTGGTTTCGTTTTTCTCTTCTCGACATAGTCGACTATGTTAAGAGTGAAAGAAGAGTTCACGCCATCACCGCAGTCGTGGCCGAGTGGTTAAGGCGATGGTCTTAAAAACTATTGGGTTCTTTCCGCGCATGTTAGAAGCCTGTTGACTGCGTGTCCTCGTTTTGTTTTTCTCTTCTCGACATAGTCGACTGCCCCGCCGCGGTGGTCTAGTGGCTAAGGTACTCGGCTGCTGACCCGTAGGTCGCGGGTTCGATTCCCGGCTGTGGCGGCTGCATTTCCGATGGAGGCGGAAATGTTGTAGGCCCGTGTACTCAGATTTGGGTGCACGTTAAAGAACCCCAGGTGGTCAAAATTTGCGGAGCCCTCCACTACGGCGTCTCTCATAATCAAAAGGTGGTTTTGGGACGTTAAACCCCACAAATCAATCATCATAGTCGACTATGTTAAGAGTGCAATAGGAGTTGATGCTGTTGCCGCAGTCGTGGCCGAGTGGTTAACGCGATGGTCTTGATAACCACTGGGTTTTTCTCGTGCAGGTTCGAACCCAGCCGACTGCGTTTCCTTGTTTTTTTCTCTTCTCGACATAAACGGCTATGTTCAGAGTGAAATAGGAGTTGACGCCGTCTTCGCAGTCGTGGCCGAGTGGTTAATACGATGGTCTTGAAAATAATTGGGTTCTTCCCACGCAGGCTCGAACCCTGCCGACTGCGTTTCCTCGTTTTGTTTTTCCTCTTCTCGACATAATCGACTATGTTAAAAGTGAAATAGGAGTTGACACCGTCGCCGCAGTCGTGGCCGAGTGGTTAAGGCGATGGTCTTGAAAACCATTGGGTTCTTTCCGCGGAGGTTCGAACCCTGCCGACGGCGTTTCCTCGTTTTTTTTCTTCTCGACATTAACGACCATGTTCAGAGAAATAGCAGATGACAACGTCGCTGTAGTCGTGGCTGAGTGTTTAACGTGATTGTCTTGATAACCATTGGATTCTTCCCTCGCAGGATCGAACCCTGCCGACTGCGTTTCCTGGTTTCGTTTTTATCTTCTCGACATAGTCGACTATGTTAAGAGTGAAAGAAGAGTTGACGCCATCACCGCAGTCGTGGCCGAGTGGTTAAGGCGATGGTCTTAAAAACTATTGGGTTCTTTCCGCGCATGTTAGAAGCCTGTTGACTGCGTGTCCTCGTTTTGTTTTTCTCTTCTCGACATAATCGACTATGTTAAGAGTGCAATAGGAGCGATGCTGTTACCGCAGTCGTGGCCGAGTGGTTAACGCGATGGTCTTAAAAACCATTGAGTTCTTCGCACGCGGGTTCGCACCAGGCAGACTGTGTTTCCTCGTTTTGTTTTTCACTTCTCGACATAAACGACTTTGTTCAGAGTGAAATAGTAGCTGACGCCGTCTTCGCAGTCATGGCCGAGTGGTTAATACGATGGTCTTGAAAATAATTGGCTTCTTTCCACGCAGACTCGAACCCTGCCGACTGCGTTTCCTCGTTTTGTTTTTCCTCTTCTCGACATAGTCGACTATGTTAAAAGTGAAATAGGAGTTGACACCGTCGCCGCAGTCGTGGCCGAGTGGGGATTCTTTCGTCGGCACTCACGCGCGTCGGACGCAGGAATCATGTGCTCCGTAGGAGCGGCGTTTGCGACAGATACTAGCCGCGGAAACAGGTCTTTTGATGACGATAAGGAATACCAAGTTGTGTTGCCAACCCTTCCTACAGGACGAATTGTTTTAAATACGGTTTTTCTGCACGCTGACGTACGAGCCCGACCTTATCGAGTGGAAGATTTCCGTGACACCTTGGCCAGCCTGCGACTGCTCCCCGAAGTGGTTGCTTTGGGGGCATATAGGATGAGCCACGTGTGGGCGGTAACGTTCAAGAACATGGACGCTGTCAAGACGATTTTATCGCAAGGCGATATCAAGGTAAAAAATTGTCGCTGTCTTGTCATTGATCCGGCAAACCAGGATGTGCGTATGAAAGTGCACTGGCTGCTGCACAATGTTCTCGATGAGGATGTGCGACGTGCTTTCGAGCCGTACGGCCAAGTGGTTTACGTCAACAGAGAGCGGTGGCGTGTAAACGGCATCAGCGAAAAAGGTTCCACTACCCGTATTGTGACACTTCGGTTGAAAGTGGGCGTCAAAATTGAAGACCTGCCTCACCAAGTGAACGTAAGCGGTGAGCAAGCTTTGGTGGTTGTTCCGGGCAGAGCGCCAGTGTGCTTACGCTGTCGAGCAAACGGGCACATACGGCGAGATTGCCGTGTGCCACGCTGTGGTGCCTGCCGAAGATTTGGCCACGAGGAGAACGACTGCACGTTGTCTTATGCCAGCGTCACCGGACCTCCGATTGGCAACGACCACGCAGAGCTGTTAATGGACGAGCATAAAGCTGAAGAGGCAGCGAGCGCGACTGCGAGGAATGAAGAGGTGACCCCAGAATTGGTGAAACTGAGCAGGCCTAGTAGGATGGACAATGAAAAGGTCGAGAACAAGGCATCCGAACCAGAGCCAGAAAAACCGATAACGACAGACAAGCCAGAACAGCACCTGCCGACTGTGAAGGCTCCCAGCGACGCAGACACACTGCAAGACGACATGGAAATCAGCGACAACGCAGGCAGTGGACTAGCTGGAAAGCGACCAAGAGACATTGTTGGGGAAGACTTCACTACCTCCGGAGACGTTGGTCGAGAAGAACCACCAGCAAAAACCATAGGAATGAGGCGACCAACGTTGAAGCCACGGCCGAACTTGCAGACTAATCCACGGGCGGATGCCAAGCAGCCTTCGCAAAAGCTTCCTGGGACTTGAGTTTTTTGTTTTTTGTGCCTTTTTTCCGGATGGAGAGTAACCCGTAAGTGAACGGAGTTTACGCACACCATCCCTCTGTAAAACCTGGACCGATTGCCGCAAAATTTTCAGTAAAACTAAAGCCGTTTTTTAGAAACGTTTAACTAAAGTAAACACTGTGTTTTGTACTCCCTTCCCTAAACAAAAATCATGGCTTTCAATATAGAGTCAGCCTTACGCATCGCAACGTTTAACGTTAGAGGTTTACGCTCGAAGAGGCGACAGTATCAGTTACGTCGTTTGTTTCTTGAAAATGACGTTGATATCACCGCTGTGCAGGAAACGAAAATTGAATATGAAGAGCAGATGGACACCATATTTTTGAACTTCCGCTCCAGATACAATATATGTGTGAGTCATTCTGTAGGTACTTCAGGCGGATGTCTTCTCTTTATAAGGAACACAATTGGCATTGTCGAAAAAAGTGTACATAGTGATAATGAAGGGCGAATAATTGCATGTGATTTTCTTCTTTCCGGCATTAGTTGGCGCGTTGTGTGCGTATATGCGCCAAATAGACAACAAGATACGAAAATATTCTTCGAAAGTCTTGATACGTATCTATCATGCGAGAAGGCAGTTATACTTCTAAGCGATTTCAACTGTGTGTGTAATGCCGAAGACAGGGCATGTAAAAACTTTGTACGTGACTCTAGTGCCTTGGTATTGGATTCAATGACGCGTGAGCGGAACTTGGATGACATGGGATATGTACTGGCGCAGGGTACTCACTATACGCATTACCAGCTCAACAGTAAAGCTAGACTTGACAGAGCATACGTGTCTACGTCCCTGCTTCCTATGTGCCAGGGCTACGCAGTGAAGAATGTTTCATTTAGTGACCATAGTCTAGTAATGTTCACCATTATAAAAAAGAAAAGCCCAAATTCAATTGGGGACTCTGGAAGTTAAATGAAAAGCTACTCGAGGATGAGAAGTTTGTAGAAAATGCTGAAAAGGAAATAAAAGAAGTGGCGAAAGGTGACGCAAGTAGTTCAACTTACACATGGGAGTGCTTCAAGGAAAAAGTAAAAATAGAAGGAATTGGAAGATCAGTTTCAATAAAACGCACTAACCTGAAAAAAGAAAGACAACTGCAATGTGAGCTTGATTTTTTGCTATGCCAAGAATGCGCGCAACCCGGAGAGCGCAGTAAAGAAATAAGAAGAGTGAAGCAAGAATGAGAAGCCGTAGATACGGAAAGGTACAGAGGAGTGGTGGTACGCGCACGCGCAGAAAGATTATGGTGTGGCGAGGTTCCCACAAAACGTGCCGTCACAGATGAAAAGAGCTACGCGACAAGAAACGAGATAAGGGCGATAGAACACAAAAATGAAGTCACCACAGATAAAACCGAGATTGAGCGCGCGTTTGTGAAATATTTCCAAGAACTGTTGGGAGGCGTCAGAGCGGACACGAGTACGTATAGTCGGCGTTTCTTGTCACTTATGCCGAAGCTTGAGGATGACGTAAAAGCGAGATTAGAAGCACCCATCTCAGTCAGAGAAATCGAAATCACCAATGAAAAAATGAAAAACGGTAAAACTCCTGGTCCAGATGGACTAGGTGTAGCATTCTATAAGAAATTTAAAAATCTTGTGGCAGAAGCTTTGTGGAATGTGTTCTATGAGGCATACGAGAGGAAAGAGTTGCCAATATCTTTTCGGAGAACACACATCGTGTTAATCCCAAAAACTGAAGATCCCAGGAAACAGCTGTCCGTCACATCCTACAGACCCATAACCCTAGCGAATGTTGACTACAAAATATTCATGGGTGTTTTGGCCAGGCGAATTCAAACAGTGATTAAAAAAATAGTCGGACCTCATCAGACTTGTGGCATAAAGGCAGAACATTTATGACGAACATTCATATAGCCCGAAATATGTTAGAATGCTGCGATGAGTTTGATGGTAAAGTAGCTATGCTACAAATCGATCTCGAGAAGGCATTTGACCGCGTGAACCATGACATACTTTTCAGCATTCTTGACTATGTCAATATAGGGTCTGTGGTGTTGGAAGGGGTCCGAATGGCGTACACGGGATGCACTACAAAAATTGTAATAAACAAACAGCTTAGTGATAATATACAAGTCTTATCGAGTGTGAAACAAGGATGCCCTGCATCAGCACTGCTTTTTGCTATCTATTTAGAACCTCTATGCCAGAAAGTGATACAGAATGATCAGGTGCGGGGGTTTCATTTGATGTCTGCAGAGGTTAAAATACTTAGTTACGCCGACGATATTGCTGTGTTCTGCGAAGATCGGGAGAGTATTCGAGAAGCACTAAACGATGTGAAATTCTTCTGTGATTGCACTGATAGTAGAGTCAACTGAAGTAAATGTCTTGGAATATGGCACGGAAATTGGCAGAACACACCATCAATATTTGAAAGCATTACATGGAAGGTTATACCTGACAAGTACTTAGGGGTACCTCTCCAACACTACAGAGACACAACAAAATATTGGAAACAAGAGACAGAGCAACTAAGAGACAAGACAAAATCGTGGGGTGGGCGCGATTTCTCAATGTTTACGAGGTCAACAGTTAGCAACATATTTCTTATTTCACGAGTATGGTATGTTTTACAAGTGCTATTCATGTCACATGTTGCTGTACAAAAGCTGCACAGAGTGATCGCAGTGTTTATCTGGGCGTCCACGTGGGAAATGACAAGCCGAACAAATCTGTTCCGTTCTGTAAAAAGTGGGGGGCTTGGTCTTGTACACTTGTTCCTGAGACAGATAGTATCTAGGTTTGTTTTTTTACGAGATCAAGATGATCGTTTTTTGAGAACGTTGATACATGTGCGGCTGTGCCATTTTTTGCCTGATTTCATTGTAAGCACTGTCAATGGGGTGACAAAAAGACCTAAGGGGTACATGAAAGAAGTGATTGCTGCTATGGAAATATTGAGAGTGCGATTTTCGATGGAGTATCTCTCTAGGGTTTCGCGAAAGAGACTGTACAAGGACCTTGTAGAAACCATGTTGCCAGAGCCTCTGTATAGAACACTGTACCCTAATGGGCCCGGGGATGACGTCTTGAAAAGAGCGAAGAAGATGCCAATTAGACCATCAATGAAGACATTCTTTTTCAAACTTCACAGCGGCACACTCCCTACCAATTCATGGCTCCGAGAAAAAAGAATATTCGTCCCGTCAGTTGATTGCATTATCTGCAGAAAACTTGAGACAGTTGACCACATCTTTCTAGACTGTACTGATGCAGCCTTTCTCTGGGACATCCTTCAAAGGACCCTGAAGAAAGACCTGCCAGTTACACAGTATGGCATCCGTTTTTTGCCAGTCATAAATGTAGGCGGTGTGCCCTACGATATGTTCATGGTATTGGTTCTTCACAGTGTGTTGCGAACACAGATGGCAGTGCGAAACGTAGACGTGAATCCCCGGCCCGCTCGAGAGTACTTCATAGAAAGTGTACAGTATTTGATGACTGCCTCGCCGCGGTGGTCTAGTGGCTAAGGCACTCGGCTGCTGGCCCGCAGGGCGCGGGTTCGAATCCCGGCTGCGGCGGCTGCATTTCCGATGGAGGCGGAAATGTTGTAGGCCCGTGTGCTCAGATTTGGGTGCACGTTAAAGAACCCCAGGTGGTCTAAATTTCCGGAGCCCTCCGCTACGGCGTCTCTCATAATCATAGAGTGGTTTTGGGACGTTAAACACCACATATCAATCAAGTATTTGATGACTGCATACGAGGCACAGGATAAGCCAGAGTGGTTGCCATGTTTAGATAAGTTGGTGGGCATAAAGCGTCTGTCCTTTTTAACCCCCATGTGCTGGAAGATGTGACAGCACTTTTACACGTGACACTGCACTGTATTCTTATATTGATTTGTACTGTTTGCGAAGCAGGCAATAAAGAAAAAAAAGTCGTGGCTGAGTGGTTAACGTGATTGTCTTGATAACCACTGGGTTCTTCCCGTGCAGGTTCGAACCCAGCCGACTGCGTTTCCTCGTTTTGTTTTTCCTCTTCTCGACATAGTCGACTATGTTAAAAGTGAAATAGGAGTTGACACCGTCGCCGCAGTCGTGGCCGAATGGTTAAGACGATGGTCTTGAAAACCATTGGGTTTTTCCCGCGCAGGTTCGAACCCTGCCGACTATGTTTCCTCGTTTTTTTTTTTCTTCTCGACTTTAACGACTATGTTCAGAGAAATAGCAGATGACAACGTCGGTGTAGTCGTGGCTGAGTGTTTAACGTGATTGTCTTGATAACCACTGGGTTCTTCCCGTGCAGATTCGAACCCAGCCGACTGCGTTTCCTTTTTTTTTTCTCTTCTCGACATAAACGGCTATGTTCAGAGTGAAATAGGAGTTGACGCCGTCTTCGCAGTCATGGCCGAGTGGTTAATACGATGGTCTTGAAAATAACTGGGTTCTCCCCACGCAGGCTCGAACCCTGCCGACTGCGTTTCCTCGTTTTGTTTTTCCTCTTCTGGACATAGTCGACTATGTTAAAAGTGAAATAGGAGTTGACGCCATCACCGCAGTCGTGGCCGAGTGGTTAAGGCGATGGTCTTAAAAACTATTGGGTTCTTTCCGCGCATGTTAGAAGCCTGTTGACTGCGTGTCCTCGTTTTGTTTTTCTCTTCTCGACATAGTCGACTGCCCCGCCGCGGTGGTCTAGTGGCTAAGGTACTCGGCTGCTGACCCGTAGGTCGCGGGTTCAATTCCCGGTTGCGGTGGCTGCATTTCCGATGGAGGCGGAAATGTTGTAGGCCCGTGTACTCAGATTTGGGTGCACGTTAAAGAACCCCAGGTGGTCAAAAGTTGCGGAGCCCTCCACTACGGCGTCTCTCATAATCAAATGGTGGTTTTGGGACGTTAAACCCCACAAATCAATCATCATAGTCGACTATGTTAAGAGTGCAATAGGAGTTGATGCTGTTGCCGCAGTCGTGGCCGAGTGGTTAACGCGATGGTCTTGATAACCACTGGGTTCTTCCCGTGCAGGTTCGAACCCAGCCGACTGCGTTTCCTTGTTTTTTTCTCTTCTCGACATAAACGGCTATGTTCAGAGTGAAATAGGAGTTGACGCCGTCTTCGCAGTCGTGGCCGAGTGGTTAATACGATGGTCTTGAAAATAATTGGGTTCTTCCCACGCAGGCTCGAACCCTGCCGACTGCGTTTCCTCGTTTTGTTTTTCCTCTTCTCGACATAGTCGACTATGTTAAAAGTGAAATAGGAGTTGACACCGTCGCCGCAGTCGTGGCCGAGTGGTTAAGGCGATGGTCTTAAAAACTATTGGGTTCTTTCCGCGCATGTTAGAAGCCTGTCGACTGCGTTTCCTCGTTTTGTTATTCTCTTCTCGACATAGTCGACTATGTTAAGAGTGCAATAGGAGTTGATGCTGTTACCGCAGTCGTGGCCGAGTGGTTAACGCGGTGGTCTTGAAAACCATTGAGTTCTTCGCACGCGGGTTCGAACCCGGCAGACTGTGTTTCCTCGTTTTGTTTTTCACTTCTCGACATAAACGACTTTGTTCAGAGTGAAATAGTAGTTGACGCCGTCTTCGCAGTCATGGCCGAGTGGTTAATACGATGGTCTTGAAAATAATTGGGTTCTTTCCACGCAGACTCGAACCCTGCAGACTGCGTTTCCTCGTTTTGTTTTTCCTCTTCTCGACATAGTCGACTATGTTAAAAGTGAAATAGGAGTTGACACCGTCGCCGCAGTCGTGGCCGAGTGGTTAAGGCGATGGTCTTGAAAACCATTTGGTTCTTCCCGCGCAGGTTCGAACCCTGCCGACTGTGTTTCCTCGTTTTTTTTTCTTCTCGACTTTAACGACTGTGTTCAGAGAAATAGCAGATGACAACGTCGGTGTAGTCGTGGCTGAGTGTTTAACGTGATTGTCTTGATAACCACTCGGTTCTTCCCGTGCAGGTTCGAACCCAGGCGACTGCGTTTCCTTGTTTTTTTTCTCTTCTCGACATAAACGGCTATGTTCAGAGTGAAATGGGAGTTGACGCCGTCTTCGCAGTCATGGCCGAGTGGTTATTGCGATGGTCTTGAAAATAACTGGGTTCTTCCCACGCAGACTCGAACCCTGCCGACTGCGTTTCCTTATTTTTTCTCTTCTCGACATAAACGGCTATGTTAAGAGTGAAAGAAGAGTTGACGCCATCACCGCAGTCGTGGCCGAGTGGTTAAGGCGATGGTCTTAAAAACTATTGGGTTCTTTCCGCGCATGTTAGAAGCCTGTCGGCTGCGTGTGCTCGTTTTGTTTTTCTCTTCTCGACATAGTCGACTATGTTAAGAGTGCAATTGGAGTTGATGCTGTTGCCGCAGTCGTGGCAGAGTGGTTAACGCGATGGTCTTGAAAACCATTGAGTTCTTCGCACGCAGGTTCGAACCCTGCAGACTGTGTTTCCTCGTTTTGTTTTTCACTTCTCGACATAAACGACTTTGTTCAGAGTGAAATAGGAGTTGACGCTGTCTTCGCAGTCATGGCCGAGTGGTTAATACGATGGTCTTGAAAATAATTGGGTTCTTCCCCCGCAGGCTCGAACCCTGCCGACTGCGTTTCCTCGTTTTGTTTTTCCTCTTCTCGACATAGTCGACTATGTTAAAAGTGAAATAGGAGTTGACACCGTGTCTGCAGTCGTGGCCGAGTGGTTAAGGCGGTGGTGTTGAAAATCATTTGGTTCTTCCCGCGCAGGTTCGAACCCTGCCGACTGCGTTTCCTCGTTTTTTTTCTTCTCGACATTAGCGACCATGTTAAGAGAAATAGCAGATGACAATGTCGCTGTAGTCGTGGCTGAGTGGTTAACGTGATTGTCTTGAAAACCATTGGATTCTTCACGCGCAGGATCGAACCCTGCCGACTGCGTTCCCTGGTTTCGTTCTTCTCTTCTCGACATAAACGACTATGTTCAGAGTGAAATACCAGATGAAGCCAGTTGCCGCCGTCCTGGCCGAGTGGTTAAGGCGATGGTCTTGAAAACCATTGGGTTCTTGCCGCGCAGGATCGAACCGTACCTGCGTTTCCTCGTTTTGTTTTTCCTCTTCTCGACATAGTCGACTATGTTAAAAGTGAAATAGGAGTTGACGCCGTCGCCGCAGTCGCGGCCGAGTGGTTAAGGCGATGGTCTTGGAAACCACTGGGTTCTTCTTGTGCAGGTTCGAACCCAGCCGACTGCGTTTCCTTGTTTTTTTCTCTTCTCGACATAAACGGCTATGTTAAGGGTGAAATAGGAGTTGACGCCGTCTTCGCAGTCATGGCCGAGTGGTTAATACGATGGTCTTGAAAATCATTGGGTTCTTCCCACGCAGGCTCGAACCCTGCCGACTGCGTTTCCTCGTTTTGTTTTTCCTCTTCTCGATATAGTCGACTATGTTAAAAGTGAAATGGGAGTTGACACCGTCGCCGTTGTCTTGGCCGAGTGGTTAAAGCGTTGGTCTTGAAAACCATTGGGTTCTTTACGCGATGGTTCAAATCCTGCCGACTGTGTTTCCTCGTTTTGTTTTTCTCTTCTCGACATTGTCGACTATGTTAAGAGTGAAATTGGAGTTGATGCCATCGCCGCCGTCGTGGCCGAGTGGTTAAAACGATGGTCTTGAAAACCATTGGGATCTTTCCGCGCATGTTCAAACCCTGTCGACTGCGTTTGTTCGTTTTATTTTTTCTCTTCTCGACATAAACGACTATGTTCAGAGTGAAATACCAGATGAAGCCGCTGCCGCCTTCGATGCGGAGTGGTTAAGGCGATGGTCTTGAAAACCTCTGGGTTCTTCCCACTCAGGATCGAACTCTGCCGACTGCGTTTCCTCGTGTTGTTTTACTTCTCGACATAAACGACTTTGTTCGGAGTGAAATCGCAGGAGACGCCGTCGCCGCAGTCGTGACTGAGTGGTTAACGCGATGGTCTTGAAAACCATTGGGTTCTTTCCACGCAGGTTTGAACTCTGCCAACTGCATTTTCTTGTTTTGTTTTTCTCTTCTCGACATAGTCGACTATGTTAAGAGTGAAATAGGAGTTGGCACCATCACCGAAGTCGTGGCTGAGTGGTTATGGCGATGGTCTTGAAAACCTTTGGCTTCTTTCCGCGCAGGTTCGAATCCTGTCGACTGCGTTTCCTCGTTTTGTTTGATCTTCTCGATATAAACGGCTATGTTCATAGTGATATAGCAGGTGACACCGTCGCTGCAGTCGTGGCCGAGTGGTTAAGGTGATTGTCTTGATAACCATTGGATTCTTCCCGCGCAGGATCGAACCCTGCCGACTGCGTTTCCTGGTTTCGTTTTTCTCTTCTCGACATAGTCGACTATGTTAAGAGTGAAAGAAGAGTTGACGCCATCACCGCAGTCGTGGCCGAGTGGTTAAGGCGATTGTCTTAAAAACTATTGGGTTCTTTCCGCGCATGTTAGAAGCCTGTCGACTGCGTTTCCTCGTTTTGTTTTTTCTCTTCTCGACATAGTCGACTATGTTAATAGTGCAATAGGAGTTGATGCTGTTGCCGCAGTCGTGGCCGAGTGGTTAACGCGATGGTCTTGACAACCATTGAGTTCTTCGCACGCGGGTTCGAACCCGGCAGACTGTGTTTCCTCGTTTTGTTTTTCACTTCTCGACATAAACAACTTTGTTGAGATTGAAATAGTAGTTGACGCCGTCTTCGCAGTCATGGCCGAGTCGATTCCACTTCCGGCCACCGTAGTGTACGGACGTGGCGGCATGAGCTCCGGCGATATCGGAGCGGCATCAGCGGCCCAGCCCGGCCGTGGTACCAGGAACATGGACGAATCGTCACAGGATTATCAGATTATTTTGCCCCGACTGCCATCAAATGATTCAACGCTGCATACTGTTTTTTTGCACGCCGATATCAAGGCGAGGCCGTATCGCGTTGAGGATTTCAGGGACGCTCTTATTCGTTTGGCTTTGCTCCCCGAGGTTGCTGCCTTGGGGGCGTACCAAATGAATCATGTTTGGGCCATCACTTTCAAGGACGAGGAGGGCAAGAAGAGAATACTCGCTGCTGGAGACATTGTGGTGAAGAACCAGCGCTGTATCACTATCGATCCTAACCACCAGGATACGAAGCTGAAGATACACTGGCTATTGTTTAACGTTCCTGACGACGAGGTGAGGGCAGCGTTGGCTCCTTATGGCAAGGTGAACGAAATAGTGCGAGAGCGCTGGCGCGTGTATGGATGCACGGACAAAGGCTCTTCGACGCGAGTGGTGAGCATAAGGCTCAAAGCTGGCCTCACGGTGGATGACCTCCCACATCAGTTGCGGATTGCCGGAGACCTCACGCTAGTTGTCGTCGCGGGAAGAGCACCGCTATGCCTGCGTTGCCGCGGAACAGGTCATATTAGGAGGGATTGCCGAGCCCCACGTTGTACAGTGTGTCGGCGTTTTGGGCATAATGAGAGCGGCTGTATGAGAACATATGCAAGTGTAGCAGGGCCCGCGGGAAGCGAAGAACTTTCCGAGCATCACATGGACGAGGCTGAAGCAGAAGAGCTGATAGGGGCGCGTCGGGAGGAACCGAAACCCAAGTTAACGCCCCTCACGCCACGCCCCACAGGTGCTGAGACGACGTTTAACAAAGACAAGGGTCCTACAAAAGACGTGCAATCCACGAGGAACACACAAGATATAACGACGCTCGCAGCACAGGAAGAAATGCCGGAAAACATGGACACGTCAAATACATGTAAAAGGCCCAGGGAAGAGGCGGAAGACAAGAAGGCTGCTACAACGAAAGAAGTGGAGGAACCACCGGCCAAGGCGATGAACGTGCGCCGTAGACCGGCACCTAACATCCTCAGCGAACGTCGAATAGCCGAGAACCTCCCACCAACCCAGGTGCAACAGACACAACCGCCGCAGCAGCAACCAGTGCCGAATCAGCAGACACAGCATCAGCGACCGACAGATCATCAACAGAAGGGGCCTTCAGTGGGGCCCCCGCCAGATCAAAAGCCCCCGTAAGGTGGGGGTCTGGATTAAGTGATACAAGTATTGACCCGGCGGCAGCACCAACAAATGGAGTGCAGTGGTGAAGTGTGCATAATATGCTGCGTGAAACGTGCGCGGCGCTCTACTTTTGTGATCAAAAGAAAGGGGACCTATCAGACCATATCGAACCTTGGACCTGATGGTGATAAAGGAGTATCAGAGGTGAGAACCATGTGGCTGGGATGGCCATTCACGTCCTAATGGCTATGAGCGTCGAAGCAGAATTGAGAGTTGCGACTATCAATGTCAGGGGACTTGCCGCTCGACGAAGGCAGTATCAATTAAGTCGTTTGATGCTTGAACGTGATCTCGATGTTATTGCCATTCAGGAAACAAAAGTTGAAGGGCAAGATCAGACTGACCGAATGGTGTCCCCTTTTAGAGCCCGGTACGATGTGTGTGTGTCTCATGCCGTTGGAATGTCGGCGGGTTGTGCACTGTTCCTTAAAAATTCTATTGGTATAGTTGAAGAGACTGTAACTGTGTCTAGCACTGGGAGATTCATAGTTTGCGATTTTACATATAATAATAAAAAATGGCGAGTTGTCTGTGTTTACGCACCGAACAAAGAAGTTGAGCGTAAATTATTGTTTGAGAATTTACAGACTTTTCTTAGTTGTGGCAGGATTGTCATTATGCTCGGCGACTTTAATTGTGTTTGCAACCCTCAGGACAGAGCAAAAAAAAGCAGCCATAAAAGACCAAAGTGCAGCGCTACTCTGTACTATTGTACAAGATTGTCATCTCGAAGATGTTGGTGATGTGCTTTCTGCGGAAGAGCACTTCACACACTTTCAGAACGAAAGCCATGCGAGGCTAGACAGAGCCTATGTGTCAGTAGAGTTAATGCGAGTATGTTCGAATTATGAAGTAAAAAGTGTGTCTTTTAGTGACCACAGTTTAGTAATGTTCACTATAGGGTATAAACAGAAGAAGACACGCTTTAACTGGGACGTGTGGAAATTAAACGACTTATTATTAAAAGATGAATTGTTCGTTGAAGCTGTGCAGGATTCCATTAACAAAATGTTAGCTGAGCCTCAAGCGAACGTGATTGAAGCCTGGGAGCGTTTTAAGGAGGTAACAAAGATGAAAGCCATAGAAAGATCCGGTGTGTTACATAGAGCCAAAAAGGAAAAAGAAAAAGATTTGCAATGTCAGTTAGACTTCGCATTGAGTCTAGAAAGTAAAATGCCAGGAAAGTACACAAAAGAAATAAGGCAGTTAAAAAACCAATTGGAGGCAATTGACATTGAAAAATATAGAGGTGCGGTGATAAGGGCACGTGCAGATAAATTATCTCTCGGCGAAACACCAACAAAGCGTGCACTTGGGGATGAAAAAAGATATGCCAAGCGAAATGAAATCAAAGCGATTGCAACTGATAGCGGTATTGTACGTGAAGCGACAGCAATTGAGCAAGTATTTGTTGACTATTTCCGAGGCTTACTTGGCCGAAAAGTGAAGGCAGAGGAAGGGTTTGAGGCTCAGTTTCTGCATTTGATACCAAAGCTCTCTGATAACGAGAGAGAGCAGCTGGAGATAGCGATTGGAGTGTCCGAAATAGAAAAGGCTATTGACGACCTAGCGGCTGGCAAAGCACCGGGACCTGATGGATTTGGTGCCGCATTGTACAAGACTTTTAAAGGTGTTATTTCTGTTGCCTTACATCGTGTCTTCACGGAGGCTTTAAGATTAAAGGTTCTGCCCGGCTCATTTAAAAAGACGCACGTAATACTCATACCGAAAACTGACGACCCCAAAAAATTATTGTCCGTCAAGTCGTACCGACCAATCAGTTTAGCCAACACAGATTATAAAGTGTTTATGAAGGTTCTTGCAGGCAGGTTGCAAAGGATGATGAAAATACTAGTTGGACCACACCAGACTTGTGGTATAAAAGGACGCACAATAAACACAAATGTTCATGTAGCGAGAAGCGTGCTGGAGAGTTGCGATGTGTTTGGTAGTAAGGTTGCAATGTTGCAATTAGATCTGGAAAAAGCCTTTGACCGTGTAAATCATGATATCCTTTTTTTGATACTAGAATATGTTAATGTAGGGTCTGTCATTTTGGACGGGGTAAAAATGGCCTATAGAGAGTGCTTTACGAGTATTGTAATTAATGGGCGACTTACTGAAAGCTTTCAAGTGACAAACGGTGTGCGGCAAGGTGATCCCATTTCGGCTTTATTATTTGCAATATATATGGAACCTTTCTGCATGAAGATTATTAGCAATGAAACAATAAAAGGGTATCAGCTAATGAACAGTGAAGTTAAAATGCTAACATATGCCGACGATATTGCCGTGTTTTGTCGCGATAAGGAAAGTGTCAGTGAAGTGATACGTCATGTGGCCTATTTTTGCAAGATGACAGGCAGTGCAGTAAACTGGGACAAATGCCTAGGCTTGTGGCATGGTTCTTGGGAGACCACCCACAAAACTTTGCAAATATGAACTGGTCACTTGTACCGACGAAGTATCTTGGAGTACCCCTCCAGCATTACAAAGACACGGATGATTACTGGAAAGAGATATGTGAGAGCACTCGCGAGAAGACAAGAAACTGGGGTGGTAGGGAACTCTCTATGTTTTCTAGAGCGACTGCATGCAATTGGTTCATTGTTTGCAAAGTATGGTATGTTCTGCAGTTCCTCTTTATGTCAAGAGCAAATGTGCAGAAATTGCATCGAGTCTTAGCTGTGTTTGTTTGGGGGTCGGTTTGGGAGCGTACGAGTCGAACAAACTTATTTCATTCACTAAGAAATGGTGGTTTAGGATTGGCTCACCTCTTCCTCAAGCAAATTGTGTCTAGATATATTTTTTTACGCGACCAATGTAACCCGTTTGTGAGAACATTTCTACAAATTGTACTTTCTAATAAGATTCCTGATTATGTGGTATCAAGTATGTCTGTGAAATGTAACCTACGCGGATATTTAAGAGAAGTTATAATGGCATATGAAATACTGAAAGTGAGATTTTCAATGGAATATTTATCTGTTGTAAAGAGAAAACGTCTTTACAGAGATTTACGTGACGTAATGCTGCCTCAGCCTATCTACAGATCAGTATACCAGGTTGGTGCTGAACGTGACGTATTGAAGAGAGTGAAAATGATGACCGTACGCGCAAGTGCAAAGACATTTTTTTTTTCAGCTGCACAGCGGAACATTGCCCGTAAAACCATGGTTACAAGAAAAGGGTTTCTTTGTTCCGTGGTCGATGGACTGCCTTATCTGTAAGAAACCCGAGACTGTCAACCACATTTTTCTTGATTGCTGGGATGCTGTTTTTCTGTGGGACATTCTGCAACGTACTTTGAAAAAGGACTTGCCTATCACACCACACGGTATTAGATTCTTGGCTGTAGAAAATGAGGATGGTGTGCCTTATGATATGTTTATGTTGCTTGTGCTTCACAGCGTGTGGCGAACTAGAATGGCAGTAAGACACGTAGATAAAGATGCCCGATGTGCGCACGAATACTTCACGGAAAGTATTGTATACATAAGAGACGTGTTATCTTCCAGAGAAGAAAGACCCGAATGGGTGTCGTTGTTGAATGTGTTGGCTACAATGAAGCAGTTTTAAATGAAACCAGTCACAGCCAGGCTGGTGTTTTTAAACTTGTTTAAAAGTGATCGTAAATTGTATTTCTTTTGTGCGAAGCCGGCATATAA
>WOVY01004876.1:0-23608 GCA_013436015.1 Rhipicephalus annulatus | reverse complement strand
CGCAATGTGAGGTCGAGGAAAAAATGGAGAAAATGATGTTTGCCCAGAGTGGAACTGCTGATGAGAATCGCCGAGCTCGAGACTGAGCTGGCGACAGAGCAAGAGAAAAACGTGGGCGATGGGAGAAAGACTGAAGTCCACCGAGGAAGCACTAGCGAAGCTGAACCAAGAAGCGGCCTACGGAGAGAACAGTAGGGAACCGGCAACCAGAACGGTGGAGAAGGAAGAGAAACCAAGTTTGGAAAAAACAGGTTTAGCCGGTTCAACTTTCGCAAGGCCCAACTTCAGCGAGGTAGTGGTGGAGCTGGGAGGGGACAAAGCAGCCGGCGTCACAGGTACAGGTTAGCCCCCCATGTGCAGGACGCTCCAGCTGAAAAGTCACAGCATGTGATAATTGCCGGGGACTCGAATTTAAATCGATGCACAGAAGCCATCAAAGAGAGGGTAAGAGTTGACAAGAGGGTTGCAGTAGGGGCGTTCCCAGGACGCAAGCTTGAAGCAGTCATGAGGCAAGCGAGCGCAAAACTCAAAACTACAGCTGATAGACGAAACCTCGTGATAATTTCAGGTGGTTTAAACAATGTCCTTAATGAAGATACAGCAGGACTAGCAGCCACACTGGCGAAAGGCGTCGATGACATGCGCGCCACTTCTCCTAAGGTACAGGTAGTGATATGCACGATACCGGAGGTACCGGTGCGTGATAGCAACCTGCAAAGAGCGGTTGTCAACGCAAACCAAGAGATATGGCGGATGAGTCGAGAGAAGGGCCTTTGATGGTGGTGGAAATAAACAGAGAGCTGCATAGGTGGGGTGGTTTTCAACGAGACAGAATTTACTTCGATGGGCGGCTAGGTCATGAGGTGAGTTGGCGACTTGCAGGACGCGCAGTAGCTTTTTGGGGGGGCAAGCGAGCCCTTCGGGGTGCAGGATAGCTAGTGACGAGGAAAACAACCCAGAGAGACTCTTCGACAGGTGGTATGACAGATACGATTCCAAGTGGCACCAATATCCAAGATAGGTAGAGTCCGGGGTAAATAGACGTAGCCACGAGCACCGAGCCAATTCAGACATCGGGGTATATTAACATGCAGGGTGGTAGGAACAGGCTGAAGTGGGAAGAGATAGAAGAACAGCTAAGGGGAAGAGAGGCCGATGGTATACGGTTTTGTAGAAACACATCTCAGGGACATGCAACAACCTCCGAAGCAATCCGGACTGCGCGTGGGAATATTGTAATAGAACAGAAGGCAGCAGAAAGGGGGGTGGTATTGAGGCAATCATTCATAAAATTAAAGACTGGCAAAGGGTCAAGGAGGAGTGCGAGGAACATTTATGGCTAAAAGGGAAAGTGGCAGGTCAAATGACACTCCTTGGTTTCGTGTACTTGTGGACGGGAGCAAAGGCCAGAGAGGAAAACCAGGCAATAGTAGAGTGTATATCAAAGGACATTCAGTAGTTAGGAAGAGAGTGCGAGATAATTATACTAGGAGACATGAATGCGCACATAGAAGATATTGATGGGTATACCGACCCGGCAGGCAAAATTATCATGGATATGTGTGAAAGGCTTGATTTGATCATTTGCAACAGTACCGAGAAGTGTGAAGGGCAAATAACATGGGAGGTAGGAAGGCTGCAGTCGACGATAGATTATGCACTGATGTCACATAGGATGTATGATAAGCTCAGGGGAATGCACATAGATGAAGGTGGCTCCAGAAGTCTGGGTAGTGATCACAAACGTATCAAGCTAAGTTTTGGAAGAGCAGTGAAAGTGGGAAGGAGACAGATGAGCAACTACAGGAAAATTTTTATCCAGAAAGGCAATTGAAATAGCCACTAAACAAATTGAGAAAGTAATCACGGAGGATAATAAGACAGTGTGGACATACACGAATCTAATTAGACTCTTTGAGCTAGAGCTTGCTAAGACGCGTGACAAGTCACCCCGAAAAAGAAGACACAAACCCAAAGTTGGTGGGATGAGGAAGTTAAGAGAGCCATAGCAAAACGTCAGGAAGCCTCTAGGGAACACAGACATGCTAAGCAGCGGGTGAACCGACAGATGATGTTCAAAGAAAATGGAAAACCTATCTAAGCTGTAGAAGGGATGCATCCCTTGTGATCAATGAAAAAATTAGAAGAAAGGGAGCTCAGTGGCTGGTAGAAGTACATAAAAAAAGATAGAAAGGCGGCTGCGAAATTTTGGAACCGTCTAAACTCCCTAAGAAATGAGACGAGCCTAGAGCAGAGTTTTATAACTACAGCCAAGGTGCTAGGCTTGAAGGGGACGAAGCTATTGAATATATAAGAACAAGGGTGACAGAAAAATTTCAACAAAGAAGTACTTAATGCACCACAACGAATCAAGTGGTGCAATGGCTCCATTTTCACAACGAGGAGAGGGAAAGGGCTCAGAAAAGGGTTTCCTAGTAGTTACATCAACAGGCCTAGATGGCATTTCAATTAGGCTGATAAAGACATTATGTCCGAAGTCTAAGCAGGCTTTGAGAGAGGCAGTGAGGCAAAATAATAATCGATGGTGAAGTTCCCGATGGATGGAAACTTAGCAGGATGAGCATGATCTATAAAGGAAAGGGGGACAAAGCTGACATAAACAACTACCGTGCTATAACAGTGACATCAGTGGTCTACAGGCTGGCGATGCAGATCATAAAGGAAAACTGCAGGCATGGATAGAGGATGAGGGGATGCTGGGAGAACTGCAGGATGGGTTTCGGAAACACAGGAGGTTGGAAGACAATCTGTTCTCACTGACGCAGTGCATCGAAATAGCAGAAAAGGAACACAGGCCCCTGTGGCTAGCATTTTTGGATATCAAGGGAGCGTACAATAGCGTGGTTCAAGAGGAATTGTGGAGAATACTGGACACACTAGGCGTGGAACATGTAGTCACTAATCTTTTTAAAGGGTATATTTAAAGGTAACAAGGTAGTTATAAAGTGGGGAAAAACAGGTATCCAAGCCTGCAGAGGTAAACGGGGGCTTAGGCAGGGTGCCCCCTGTCACCCTTATTATTCATGATGTACCTACAAGGATTAGAGGCAAAATTAGAGGGAAGTGGACTGCGCTTCAACCTCTCTTCAGTCAAACAAGGAAAACTTATTGATCAGCACTACCAGCATTAATGTACGCAGATGATATAGTGCTAATGGCCAACAACAAGGAAGATTTGCAGAGATTAATGGACATCTGCGGTAATAAGGGAGATAGGTTAGATTTTAGATTCAGTAAGGAAAAATCAGAAGTCATGATTTTCAATGACAACGAAGGTATTGAGCTTAGAATACAGGAGGTCACGCTAGAGATAACAGATAATAGAAATATCTGGGCGTATGGATAAGCAATGGGACCGAGTACCTGAGGGAACACGAAATATACGTGACTACTAAAGGTAACAGGAATGCAGCAGTGATGAAAAATAGGGCACTGTGGAATTACAATAGGTATGATGTTGTGAGAGGAATATGGAAAGGGGGTCATGGTTCCTGGGCTGACGTTCGGCAATGCGGTCTTGTGCATGAGATCAGAAGTTCAAGCAAGATTAGAAATTAAGCAACGTGGAATAGGTAGGCTTGCTTTAGGAGCTCACGGGAATACACCAATCAGGGAGTACAAGGTGATATGGGATGGACATCATTTGAGGGCAGGGAAGCTAGCAGCAAGACAAAATTTGAGAAGCGATTGAGAGAAATGGGGGAGGAGCGTTGGGCTAGGAAGGTTTTCAGCTACTTGTACATGAAGAATGTCGATACAAAATGGAGGAAGCGAACCAGGAAGTTGACTGGTAAATACTTAGAAAACAGCAGGTGGCCAAACCAAAAAGAACTATCGGTTAAGAAGAAAGTGAAGGAAACGGAGACTGACATGTGGAGAATGGGCATGATTAAGAAGTCCGCACTAGAGATCTATCAAACTTTTAAGCAGGAAATTACCATGGAAAAGATCTATGATAATACTCGGGGTAGTTCTCTACTGTTTGAGGCCAGAACGGAAGTACTGCGAACCAAGACATATCGGGCCAAATACGAAGGGGTAGACACAGTATGCAGTGCGTGTGGAGAGGAAGAAGAAACTGCCGAACACTTGATAACTGTTCTGTAAAGGGCTTCACCTTATAGTTCAGGATGGTGGCGCAGAGTTTTTTAAAGTACTGGGGTTTAGGGACCGGGAGGGCAAAATCGAATTTAAGCGGGTAGACTTAACTAGAAGGAGGTTATGTGATTGGTGGCTAAAGTCAAGGCACGAGTGAAAATTCAACTCTTCACTGCAAAGTACGAATCCTCAAACTCACTTTTTAAGGAAAAAAAAATATAGCTTTTTGATTCATTAAGTATTACGGCTTGTTGGCACTAGCCACCGCCCGATCTAAAGGGTACAGCCATATCCGGTCATCCATCCATCCATTATCACGGCGAAGAGGCCAGCTACCACGGCAGCTAAGCGTTTTTCATCTGCGGCCCATAGGGGCGCGTCAGTCGAGATTTGTTCGAGACCTGCAATTGTGCACTATTGTTTTGGAGGCTATGCAAAGTGTTCCGTTGTTGCACCGCCCACCGCAAGTGACGCTAGCGACCGAGAACATTTTCAAAATGAAGGAGAGAAAGGATGGGGCAGCAGTTTTTTTTTTCTCATGCGGCAGGCATCTTTCTAGAGGAGGCGTTGGCCCAACACACCACCGTGAAAACCTGTGAGCTTTGGCAGCGTCTTGTGCACAGCACGGGGCAGCAGCCATCCCCACACAGGAATGGCTTCTGCGCCGCACGGAAAGTGACGTCACTTAAAAAATATCACCTAGAGCAAGTTAAACGTGTAAATTATTCGTGCATAATGCGTTAAAACTACAAAATTTTTACTAAACTTGTGTTTAGCGAATTAATTAGCTTAGATTTGTTATTTAAATACATATTACTTGTATTTTGAATACAGGGGGCGCCATGGGCACTGCGGCTGCGAAAGGTAAACACAGCGAGATGGTAGCCGCCTGCGATGTGTTGATGGTGAAAACTCCGATGAAATCGTGGCCATGGCCTAGGCTACTCCCAAGGAGGACTGGAGTGTCGTCGCTGCTTCATGTGATTGCTGGATGCTTAGCTGAACCTGGTGATTGGAGCTAGCGGGGCCGTCCACCGCGCCGCAGCTTCATCTGAGTGTGTGCGCCATAAAGTTTCTCAGTATGATGTGCGGATTACAGTCGTTGGACGTACTGCATTTTCTAGATTGCAATGCCAAGCGTGGTGTTGTCAAAAGAGAAAGTGTTCTTGCTGCCGAGTTTTGCTTGTCGCGAAGGACAAGGTCGACGACGAAATAAATGCTTTCGCAGGGTTCACGTGTGACTGACCGGACGCACATGCATGAAACCCCAGTGCGTCGGCGAAGTGTTCATACGATGAATGGAAACAACTTTATTGTAATGTTCTTACGAAGCTGTGATCTCCGAAGGCCAGAGCTACTGCATTGCTGTCTGTTTTGTCAAGTGCGAACACGTAAGGCCGTTCTCCGTTGCTACGTGAATGCTCCCGTGCTGTCACAGGCCGCGCGTGTTATTGAGCAAAGCAGACAAGCTGTTTCGTAGTTAGATGGGCTAACGCCGTCGGCACTTGCCCTTGGACATTGTTTATCAAGTGCTGATCGCCTAGAACATTGCGGTGACACGTCAGTATTTTTAAAGAAAGTGGCCTGCCGGTTACCTCGTTAGGTGATGGTACACTGAGCGACATAAAAAAAGTTGCCCGAGACTACGTTGCAGTGCACCTTTATGTCATCAAAACTTTGATAAACCGTGGAATACCACATTCCTGTGCCCAAGAAACCAATGCAGCCAGCTGCATTTGATTTTTTTTTGTTTTTTGCATCTCGCCGATTAAGAGCACTAATTCGCAAAACACTTTATCATAATAAATATAGTCAATCCTGCAAAAGTCATCGAAGATCCAATATTAAAGGGCTTGTGGACGGGACCACCACCACCAGCAGCAAGTCGGGCTAATGAGGAGGCGCAAATGTTAAAACAATACATGCGTGAACAAAAAAAAAAGAAAAAGTATCGATAACTGCAATGGGACTTGAACCACCGACCTCACCAGTTCATGTGTTGCTTTAACCAACTACGCCCAGCTGCCCATCGGCTTGAGATGACAAACAAGCCGGTTTTGTATTGTTGTCACGCTAAACCTAAATAACATTTTTGTACACTTTTTTGTATGAACGTAATTTTAACGGCTTTTATCGTTATGTCTAGACGTACCGCTAGACACTCCCGACTATTCAAACAAAGCGCCTAACCGGAAAATGCACACGTCACTTCCGTGCGGCGCAGCAGCCGTTTCTGTGTGGGAATGGCTTGTGCGCCGCGCGGCGCTTGCCGATTGTGCCGTCGTCTGCTGGCGTACACAATAACTAAAAAAAAGGCAATGGCTGCTGCGCCGCGCGGCGCTCCAGCCATCCCCACACAGAAACGGCTCCTGCGCCGCACGAAGTGACGTCACAAAAATTGTCACGACATACGTCGTTTCCGATTTAGCGCGTTGTTCGAATTCACCGAATCTGAACGTGGCTCAGCTGGCCAGCAGACGCTCACTTGCTGCTGCTGCTGCTGGAGTACGGCTGGTTGCTGCTTCTGCGAGCTGTCTACAGGCCTTGTTCTGCTACATATTCGCAAGCCTCGAACATCATCTTCATCTAAGCTCAACCGCTCATTTTCACTGCTATTTTATATTTACTAACGTTGTTTATATCCATCCCAATACGTATTTTTGTGATTTTTCGCGTATAGGCTGATTTAGCAGTATCTGTACGTGGCCCTTTCTTTGGTCATCCGTGTTAACGTGCTTCGTATCTGTGTCGTAGTGCATTTGCGTAGTTGACAGCCGTGTTTTAGATTAAATATTCACTTTCTTGTTTCTTTTTTTTCATGGTGTAATTCTGAATTGAAAGTGTGCGCAACATGACGCGTGTGTTAGTAGCGGGCGATTCAATGGTGAAATACGTCGACCAGTATTTCCCATCGCGCCGTGGCTTGTCTGTTAGCGTTGCCGCACACAGAGGAATAAGGATTGAGCACTTGCTCTCAATGATTGCTGACAAGCTGGCCAGTTTTGATGTTGTCATTGTACATGTTGGCACGAACAACACTGTTGACAGTGTCAACATGCGCATGGACAAATATCGCCAGCTCGCTCAGGGAATCATCGAAAGCAATCCCACGTTGCATGTAGCTTTTTCTGCCATTCTTCCTCGGGGGCAGAATCGGTACCGCCAAGGGGAAGAACAGTTGTGTGATGTTTGTCATTTGAATGACCACTACAGGAATGTGAATGCCGCACTCGCACAGCTTTGCCTGGAGAGGGGCTTCGCTATCCCGGATAGTCTTGTGGACAGCTGGCCTGGATTCCTGAGCAGGGATGGTGTCCACCCCAGCCGGCTTGGCCACAAGGATGCTGGCAGACTTCCTGCACCGTGAGGCCTGTGCCTTGTCCACCCATCTAGAGAGGAGACACATCCAGCAGTCCTACAAGGAGTCCAAGGCATCTGCATGGAGTGGGTGGGCTCGGCAGGAGCACTTTTCCATCAACTTGGAAGTCGATTTTCCAGCACTTGGTATGCATGCAGTTCAATATTCTCCAGCAGTAGGTGGACCTTCCGCTGCACCAGCTCCTGTCTGGAAAACCAGCAGTGCTCTCATGCAGAGACACGACACTGACCAACTGGCCAGTACCATTCATGGTATTGGCTTTACGCTCGTTGGCGGTGTCCGCGTTCGCTGCAAGGAAAGCAAGGCTTGGTGGACCTGGGACAGCCTGCGTTCCCCCATTTTCCATGGCACAAGTGTACCATGCAAGGGAAACACTAGGGAGAGGCCTATTCAGCCAATGTTCCCTAGTCGAGGTGCAAGCACCACTTGTGACAGGAAAATAAGGGGAGCCTCACAGGAGCATGAGAGTGCTCTTGTGCGCTCTTCTGTGGGGGAAGAGGAGGCCAGTGCTGGAAAAGCAGCTGTGCCACAGGCTGTCGGCCAGTGTGGCGACAGTGAGTGGAAACTGGTGCAGTCAAAGAAGAGCCGGCGGAAGGCTGCGGCACTGCACAAGCAAGAACAGAGCTCTAAACTGTGTGCAGACAGTGAAGGCAAAGTTCTTGCTGTGACAGCTGCCAAGTCCATCAGGTCTACTTCACCTATGGCAGCAGTTGTGAGCCAGAAACAGATTCAGTCTGCTTCTTCCGCTGTCTGTGGTAGAAAGCCTGAAGGACGAGCCAGTGTCTCGCACAACGTCATTCGTAATAGTTTTAAAAAGGTGCAGCGTGTTCCTAGCAAGCAGTTGAAAGACTGCTCAGTTAGTTCCGCGACTCACTGTGAATCTGTCAGGAATGACGCTGTGAACGAGGTTTCTGTCTGCAAAAGCCATCTACCAGCACTGACTCGGGATTGCATGCGAATTGAGCGCGATCCTGGCACAGAGGCTGGTGACCCTATGGAAGCTGGGTGCACTGCAGCTGTGCAGTACAAGTATTGTGAGGCTGCTTTGACATCCAGAAGCAGGCCTGCCAGCCCTGGTGCCCAGGCTATTTGTGTAAATACTGGTGCCAACCCAACTGTCCTCAATAACCCAGTAAATACACTATATGGTGGGGGTAGCAAAGTTTATTTAAATGCAACATTTGATAACTTTCCTTCTTTTAAGAAAAGCTTTGATGAGTGGTGCAGAGAGGGCAGGCATGTAGTCATGATAAATAAGAGTAATACAAGTCCATTCACATCAGAAGATAAGGACTTCGAGTATATTAGGATTAAATTTAGCTGCATTCACGGTCGCACAATAAAGCCCAGGGGGATAGGAAAGCGACCAAAGCAAGCTTACATTGGTACTGGCTGTGAAATGACAGTATCGGTAAGCCTATGTAAATCGCCTACTCAGCACTACAATATAACTAAACTACAAGCTAAGCATAACCATCCCACAGAATATTATGATTTGTATTCTCAGAAGAGGCTCCTGAATTATGGAGAAAAAGAATTCTTTGACTTAGCTAAATGTAATATTGGCGCGAAGGATTTTAAAAACTTGGTCAAGCAAAAAACTGGTAAGAAGTTAACTACAAAGGACATTAATAATTACAAGCAACGATTTTCTATTCCTATCCGCAATGAGCAGGCTCATGGTGAAATGGTTTTAGAGAAGGTAGAGACCTTGCTAAAAAATAATCCAAACTGGGTTATTCACTATGAGATGAATCAAAATAATAACCTGCAATTCATACTTCTTCAAACAACGCACATGCGTGAGATTTTGGAAAAGTATCCAGAGATTCTAGTTATTGATGGAACATATAAAGTGAATATTGAGGGTTATATTCTTTACTCTATATTAGTTCAAGATGGTCGTGGTCGGGGGAGACCTGTGTGTTATGCATTCTTACGAAATGAGACGACTGAAATTGTTGAGCCCATGTTCACAAAGTTTGTAGATTTAACGCATTTGTTGTGTCTGCTTGCAAAGTAGTGATGATTGATAAAGATCTCAATGAACTGCGCATTTTAACCAGTATTCTTCCTAATTCTAACATACTTTTGTGTACGTGGCATGTGTTGCATTGTTTCCAGCAAAAGGTTAATGAAAAAGCTAGACAGCAACGTGATCAGTTGCTTCCTCTCTTAAAAAGCTTAGTTTATTCCCACACTGAGCAAGACTACTTCGATAAGCTTGCTAACCTCCAAGCTATGACTTGCACAGATTTCATTTCTTACTATATGCATAACTGGCACCTGTGTAAGGAAATGTGGGTACATGCATATAGGCAAGCCCTTCCTACATTTGGCAATAATACTAATAATCGCATTGAGTGCCACAATCAAAAGATTAAAAATTATCTCTCTTCAAGCATGCAGTTTGGTTCAAGCAATAGAAGCATTGGTAGGCTACATTGATAATGATTCTTTATCTCTACAGTTCTCTAAGCTTAAAGAAATGAAGCTGAACCTAAACATAAATGATTTCAATGACCCATTTCAGCTAGAATTGTCCCGTAATTGCACTTCTGAGGCTACAAGTAAAGTACTAGAGCAGTATGAGAAGTTTAAAAGTGTAAGTTATCAAGTCACTTCCACTCCTAATTCTTATGTTGTAGTTTCACCAAGATCACAGTACAGTGTTTCATTGTGCTTGACTTCTTGCACATGTGCTTTTTATAACCAGTACACTCTGCCTTGTGCACATATTTTAGCAGTGCGTGACTTTACTAAGCAAGATCTTTTCGACAAGGCTTGCATACCAGACAGGTGGTGCAAGGATCATTTCCTGAGTGACAGCTGCACAACCACTAGTGCCACACCAGTGGTAACAAGCAGCATTCAGTCACCACCCTGTGTGAAGCTTGACACTGCACAAGAGAAGTATACTTATGCTTGTAGGAGTCTTTGCGAAATGTCAAAAACCGTGGCTAACGTATTATCTAATTGTGGTGAGAAGGAGTTAATGGAAAAACTTTCGTCCTGGGAGGCTTTCTTCAGAAATTTAACCACATTTCCTCGTAACCAAACTTCAGCAGCCATAAAGGCTGCACCAGCTCAGTTAGCACAAACTACTGCCACAAGTTATCTTGGGCATTCTAACAGTACAAAACTTGTGGTACCTTTGGTTAAAGCAAGAAGGGAGGGGCCAAAAAAGTGAGAGCTGTCAAGCGTAAATTTTTCCAAATCAAGTAAAAAAGGTAGGCCTTGCAACTGTTAAAGTAGACATGCTAAATGTCTACAAACGTTATTCTCTTTCAGATGCAGATTTAAATGTTCTGGTACAGGGCACCTCCATATCAGATAGCGTAATCAATGTCTCACAGTATTTAATTCAGAAAAAGTATCCTACTTGTGTCGGCTTTCAAGATGTCTTACTGGGCCGATGTTTACAATTCACTCAAATCAAATGCCCTTTCGTTCAAATCTTGCATGTTCAGAACCCCAATCATTGGCTTACAGTAACAAATGTTGGTGTGGACAAAAACACAGTCTTCATATATGATTCAATTGATCAAGATACCCCTCCTGACCCTGTTAGGCAAATCTGTCATATTCTAAAATTACAATCGCCAACATTAACCATTCAAACAATGAAGGCACAAAACCAGTGCTACACACTTGACTGTGGCTTGTTTGCAATTGCCAACATGTATTATATAGCGTCAGGCAGAAAACCAGAAACTTCGAACCTTAACCAAGTTATGCTACGCAAACATTTGCTGCAATGCATACAGAATGGTATGATCGAAGACTTTCCCCTCATAAACTCCATGGCTGCTCGCGTACAGCCAAGAGATAGTATTTACAAGTTACATTGTGTCTGCCGGCAACCGCAATATAGTGGGGTAGTATTAGACATTACTTGTGCAAGTTGTTCAAGAGGATTTCACGGAGCTTGTCTCGGCTCTTTGGCAGCTAACTTGGACAAAAAAGTATTCGTGTGTTCTCAGTCATGTTTGCTGGTTGCCAAGGAAAAGATACATTCTTCTAATTAATTAATAGCATTCCATTTTGGTGTAGACATATGGCAAAATTTCTAAGCATTCTTCATGTCTCCTCCTCTAATTTTTGCTTTTCTTTAAAGGGCCACTCACCGGGTTTGGCGATTTTGAGCTGACAAGTGCAATGCGTACATCGGGAGTAGACACAATACAATGCTGGTCAACAAAACAACACCGCTCGCGCGCTCGAGGGTTGGGCTTGTTTGAGCACGTCATGTGCACGTGACCTCTTGGTTGGATGCTGGAGAGGGTAGGAAAGAGGTTTGGCTTGTGAAGGCTACACGGGGGAGTGGCAAGGGTTTTGAGCTTGCCTCCTTTCATTCTTGTTTCCTGCTGTTAAAAAAAGAAGAAAGTGTTTTCTCAGCTCGTAATGAACCGATTGAAAAACTTTTTATGGTACAATGCTCTCCGTTAGATACACAACTTCCACAGTTTGTTATGGGACCTGGTGAGTGGCCCTTTAAGGACCGACTTCAGGGATCGAAAGTATGAAGTTAGGCATGTTGGTAATGCATAACGGATCACATAGCACAAAAATTTGACCCAGGACAAGAGAAGGAACAAACACGAGTGCTCACTTCCAAGAAGATTTATCTTGAAGAGCAAACACATATATACTCCTGAAATGTGAAAATCAGGCAAATCATTCAAGACGCCCACAACTGCCATGCGCAAATATCTTACATTTTCAAAAAAGACAATTTGACAAAGCCCGAGACAGAGTGCTGATGCAGTTCAGCTCTAGTCTACAAATCCTCTTTGCCTCGATAATTTCTCTTGTCATTTTATTTGTTGTTTTTTCTTCCAGCAATAATGATGTCCCGCAAAATCATTTTGCAGCGCACGTGCTGCAATGAACACCCTTGTAACCTCAAGAATGGTCGCAATCGTTTCTTGGCCTTGCACTGCAGCAGGTGTGGCTCCAAACCACTTTTGTGTGACACCATTATCACTGGGAAAAAAAAACTACAAGAGAAATTGTCGTGGCAAAAAGATTTGTAGACTAGAGCTGAACTGCATCAGTACTTTCTCTCACTCTCTCTCTAGGGATTCGTCAAAACGAATTGTCTTTCCTGAGGATGTAAGGTTTTCGTGCATGGTAGTTGTGGGCTTTTTGAATGATTTGTCTATTTTTTGCATTTTAAGAGTATATATGTTTGCTCTTCAAGATAAATCTTGTTGGAGGTGAGCACTCGTCTTTGTTCCTTCTCTTGTTTTGGGTCAATTTTCACGTTATGTGATGAGTTAACTTTCTGCATGCACCACCTTATTTTTTTTCCTTGTTGTAAGCTAGTGGTGGAGCGTTAACTAGAAGTACATAAAAACATTGCCAAATGTATGTTACCCCGACGAACCAAATTCCTTTGTTGAGGCAATCCTTTCTGTGGCATTCCTTCTTTATTGACTTCTCATCACGTCAAACCTCAAACCTGTCTCTTTCATAAAACTTCTAGAACTAGTTCTTGCTTTGTTTTGTTTTTTTGCCAAAAGTAGAAAAACTTCCCTTCGTTGAGCAAATTTTCCTGAACTAAAATATATTCATATCTAATGCACGGAAAGAAAAATAAAAAACAAGAAAATTTATAGGCTGATCACTAAATGTCAACTGAATAAGGATTTCGGAAATAATACCATGAATGGCACACAACAAACACTCATGCATGCAGCCTTTTATCATGTGCAGCTGTAAACTGCAAAAAAAAGTATCAGATATTGTATATGATTTGCTTTTTTTTCTTTTCAGCAACAGTAACTTGCCCTTTAAGAGAAAAATGTGAATATCAAACTTTCAAAAATAGTCATTTTTGGAAACCTGTCAATATATCAAAATGGTTTAGTTGATTCATGATTATGCAAGCAGTTCTTGCATGCCTGTGGCACTGGGATTGTTAATGTAGGCAGGCTGAGTTTGTAATGTTCTAAAGCCTCAGCATTTTAGTGTTATATTACAATATAACATTCAAATATTTTATGAATTCAACTATGAAATTTGCTCACAATGAGTTTGCTACAAATTAAGCAACCAAAGTCTGTGTATATATTGCCCACATTAAGGTCACACTGCCACAAGTCTCTGGGCGGAGCCTGACCGCTACAGAGCGCGTTCTCGGGTGGCGGATAAAGAAAAGTCTTGCAATGAAGTGATGCTAAGCAGCTTCTATTAATAAACAAGACTGGCACTTGTGCCCGCGGACCAACAGGCAGAAAATACATATGACAACAGGAGTCTTTTCACTGCTGTGGTGGGCAAGTTGAAAGTTTCAGGTGCCATTTTTTAAACTCTTTGATTTATCTGTTATTTTTTTCGTCTGTTTTCTTCATCTTGTACAGGTCCAGTACATTGTGGACTCACCCTGTTGTCAAGTCGTCAGGAAGTTGGATGATGCTGTCTTCTTCTAGCTAAATTATGCAACTACTAAGAAGGGGATCAGAATTCTATTTTGTAGCAGTTATTCTACAAATAAATGTTAGTAAAATTTTTTTTTTGGTTGTAGTAGTGTCATTGTGTACTCACGTACCATAACATTACATAAGACAGGAATTCAAGTGCACAGAAAAAAGGTGCTGCTATGAGCACCTGTTATCAACATCAGCTGGTCATTCTTAATTTTGGTCTTTTATTTATCGCACATCGAGTAGCCGCAATTCCTTGGTTTACAGGCTGAGAAAAAATTTAGCTCCCTTTCTTGCATGCCAAAGGTTGCTGGCAGTGAAACAGCGTTGTCAGCATTTTGATAGATACCTTGAAAATGAACGTGAAAACGACGGAGGCACAAGACAAAGGCGAAGTACTGAGTCTTTCTAATCTCGTGTCTCCTTCGTGTTCGTGGGCGTTTCCCAAGAATGCATTGTTTCCAACTCGACCTTACTGATATATTGTGAAAACTTTATGAAAACATGAATCCCCAAAGTTAAGTATAAAACTTTCACATAGAATGCATCACTTCTAGCGTCAACAGTTGAGCTATTACAAAACTTTGATAAGTCGCAATACACGTAAAAGCAAGTATGGTCAAGCTTCACTGCCTTATGAAAGCACTGCGGTAAAGCCAGCACGAGCAGAAGATCATTGCATGATACGAAATGAACGCATGCACAGGCCACTTGTGCATCAAACAAAAATAAGCATTTGCGACTGCTCAGGCCAAATAGGCATCTTGGCACGTTCGTTTCAGGCAAACAAAAGGACAAATACTAAATTATGATCAAGCTTCACTGCATGGAAAAAGCACTGCGGTAAAGCCAGCGTGAGCAGAAGAGCATTACATGATACGAAATGAACGCATGCACAGGTCACTTGTGCATCAAACAAATATAAGCATTTGCGACTGCTCAGGCCAAATATGCATCTTGGCACGTCCGTTTCAGGCAAACAAAAGGACAAATACTAAACTATGATCAAGCTTCACTGCATGGAAAAAGCACTGCGGTAAAGCCAGCGTGAGCAGAAGAGCATTACATGATACGAAATGAACGCATGCACAGGTCACTTGTGCATCAAACAAATATAAGCATTTGCGACTGCTCAGGCCAAATATGCATCTTGACACGTCCGTTTCAGGCAAACAAAAGGACAAATACTAAACTATGATCAAGCTTCACTGCATGGAAAAAGCACTGCGGTAAAGCCAGCGTGAGCAGAAGAGCATTACATGATACGAAATGAACGCATGCACAGGCCACTTGTGCATCAAACAAAAATAAGGATTTGCGACTGCTCAGGCCAAGTATGCATCTTGGCACGTCCGTTTCAGGGAGACAAAAAGAGAATTAATAAAAGATAATTAAGCTTCACTGCATCGCCATAGCACTGCGGTAAAGCCAGCGTGAGCAGAAGAGCATTACATGATACGAAATGAACGCATGCACAGGTCACTTGTGCATCAAACAAATATAAACATTTGCGACTGCTCAGGCCAAATATGCATCTTGACACGTCCGTTTCAGGCAAACAAAAGGACAAATACTAATTTATGATCAAGCTTCACTGCATAGAAAAAGCACTGCGGTAAAGCCAGCGTGAGCAGAAGAGCATTACATGATACGAAATGAACGCATGCACAGGCCACTTGTGCATCAAACAAAAATAAGCATTTGAGACTGCTCAGGCCAAGTATGCATCTTGGCACGTCCGTTTCAGGGAGACAAAAGAGAATTAATAAAAGATAATTAAGCTTCACTGCATCGCCATAGCACTGCGGTAAAGCCAGCGTGAGCAGAAGAGCATTACATGATACGAAATGAACGCATGCTCAGGCCACTTGTGCATCAAACAAAAATAAGCATTTGAGACTGCTCAGGCCAAGTATGCGTCTTGGCGAGTCCTTTTCAAACAGACAAAAAGACAATTGCCAAAAGATGATTAAGCTTCACTGCATTGCGAAAGCATTGCGGTAAAGCCTATAAGTAAATGATGTGCAGCAATCAAAGGATATATGCCTTATTCATCGTACGCACCTGTTGGTGTATTAAAGCTGCTCACATTTGGCAGGCTATTATGTGAGTGAGAGGCGATACCTGATGTGATAATAGCTGTTACATTTCTTTAATTGCTCACTTTGAGAACTATAGCTGGTTGATCGCAAGTTGAATTTGCATGAGTCCCTTGAGTAACTTAGCCACGTGCCATCTTTGCACATGATGTCTTAGCTGTCACGGAGTTATATAGATAGATTGACGTGGCGTGGCTTTGATTGCGCGCGCAGTGCTGTTTAGGTTAACTGCTGCAGATGGGGAATAAATATTTAAAATCTCGTGGTACGCGATGCATTTCGTAAGGCATGCAGGGCTTATTCCTAATGTACGGCTCCTGCTTACGAGCTGCGCAGTCTGTGATCTGCGCCGATAGACAAACTGATGGTGGAAGAAAAATTGCTCTCTCCCACTAAAGGGAATCACGCATACGTGTGAAGCAGCGGGCGCTAACGCTTACACAGGCGGCGCCGTGGACGCTGGCTCTCATCGCGGCGTTGCGCAGGAGATCAACCTGGGGACGAGGCGCTAAGCACGCAGTGATGGAGCGGTGTTTCTTACTGTAACATGCCAATCACTGGTAATGGGTGAGAGACACAAGACTCTTATTAAATGCAGAGACCCTCAGTACACTCTTAACTAAGTATAACGCGCACTCTGCTCATTTTCATTGTTCAACAACGCACAAGAGAAATCTATCACCAGCACTACCTTGGAGGTCAATATCCAGTGCCTAATACGGGGTGGCCAGTGAACGGTTGGGCAGTGCTAGCAGTCATTTTTTTTTATCAAGGAACTCGCTATCAGATGCTGCTTGCGTCGGTGGTGCGAGTCGAGAGAAGGGGGAGTGTAGGAGAAAAGAGAGACGGGGAGGGGACGCGCATGCGCAGCAAGGGTGGTCACGCCGCACACAGCATTGAACTCGACCATAACACGCTTGGCATCTAAAGTGGCCCCAGTGTACGAGAGAAAATTGCTGGATCTGCAGTCGAAGATTTTCCGCCAAAGAAATGTAGGCTGCAGACTCTAGATCACATTACCGGCTGCCATTCAGGTTCAGCACATTAAAAGTATCAGTTAATTTACATGGAGCATACTACGAACTATAGCTACATGTACTTTATAAATGTGCCCGCAAAATCACCTGTAAATTTACACGGTGGACACTAATTCAGAGTTCCCGCCTGTTTCTGAGCATGTTACAGCAGAACACTGAAAAACATGCTGCAGGTGCATATATATATATATATATATATATATATATATATATATATATATATATATATATATATATATATATATATATATATATGTTAAGGCGTTTATTAGCCGGCCCACAGCGAGCAAGCACAATGGCGACAGTAACCGGCCAAGCACGGGCTCTCAGCGCGAGCGGCAGTTCCTTGTTGGGTAGCCCCACTAGAAGGCACCTGAGAGTTCCACCAATTTCAGTGTTCGGAAGCTTCTTTACAATTACCCCGGGGTCGAAGAGGGAGCCGCCTGGCGACCTAACAGCTTGTCACTATGAGCGGGTCATAGTAAGCCTTAAGGCGCTCCACGTTGACTATGTCGCGCCCGCGACGGCGCATGTCCGAAGTTTGTTCAATTGGTTCGATCAGATAGTTGACCGGAGATGTGCACTCGATGACACGGTAGGGGCCTTCGTATTTCGGGAGTAGTTTGGAAGAAAGGCCAGCTACAGAGGTCGGAATTGAGAGCCATACAAGAGAACCAGGAAGGAACGTGGGCTCAGAAGTGGCGGAGCCATCACGAATACTCTTCTGCCGCTCTTGCTCATGCGTCGTAAATGTCTTGGAAAGCTCTCGACACTCTTCAGCAAGCCTGGCTGTCTCAGAAATAGGTGCACATTCAGATGGATCCGGCGTGTACGGGAGTATTGTGTCGATAGTGTGTGAGGGGTGCCTTCCGTACAGCAAGAAGAAAGGTGAAAACCCGGTTGTGCTCTGAGGGGCGGTGTTGTAGGCGTATGTGACGAAGGGCAGTATAGTATCCCAATTCGTGTGGTTGGCGGCGACGTACATCGAAAGCATGTCGCTGAGGGTGCGGTTAAAGCGTTCGGTGAGACCATTCGTCTGCGGGTGGTAAGCAGTAGTTTTGCGGTGGACAGAATGGCACTCTGTGAGAATGGCTTCGACGACTTCTGACAAGAAGACACGGCCTCGATCGCTGAGAAGCTCCTGAGGTGGACCGTGGCGCAGTATGAATCGATGCAGTAGGAAGGATGCGACATCACGCGCAGTAGCCGCAGGGATAGCGGCGGTTTCGGCGTATCGCGTTAAATGATCTACGGCGACGATGGCCCAGCGGTTACCAGCCGACGTCAGAGGAAGTGGTCCATACAAATCGATACCTATGCGCCCAAACGGACACTCAGGGCAAGGTAACGGTTGCAGACTGGCTGGCGACGTGTGTGCTGACGGTTTGCGGCGTTGGCAAGCGAGGCAGGAGCGAATGAATTGCTGCACATAGCGGTACATCCTGCGCCAGAAGTAGCGTTGCCGAATGCGATGGTAGGTTTTGAATACCCCAGAGTGCGCGCATTGCGGATCAGAATGAAAGGATTCACATATCTCTGACCGCAGACTGCGGGGTATCACGAGTAACCACTGCCGGCCATCGGTGTCGTAATTGCGTCGGTGTAGAAGGCCGTCACGGATGGTGAAATGGCGAGCTCGACGTCGCAAGGCACGCGTGGATGGCGTTGCGGATGAATCAGAGAGCAAGTCGATCAGCGGGCCGATCCAATTATCCTTTCGCTGTTCGGTAGCGATTATGTCAACGTCGATGGCAGAAACAGCAGCCGAGGATACTGAGCAGAGCACATCACCTTCAGGCAGAGGGGAGCGTGAGAGGGCGTCGGCGTCAGCATGCTGGCGTCCGTTGCGGTACAGCACGCGGATGTCGTAGTCTTGTAAACGAAGAGCCCAACGGGCGAGACGGCCTGAGGGATCCTTCAATGATGAAAGCCAGCATAGTGCATGATGGTCGGTGACGACATCGAATGGGCGACCATACAAATATGGTCGAAACTTTGTAAGAGCCCAGACGATCGCCAGGCACTCTTTCTCCGTGACGGTGTAGTTTATCTCAGCTCTCGTGAGCGTACGGCTTGCATATGCTACGACATATTCAGGGAATCCGGGTTTGCGCTGCGCCAGGACAGCGCTGAGGCCTACACCGCTGGCGTCTGTGTGCACCTCCGTCGGGGCCGTAGGGTCGTAGTGGCGTAGAATGGGAGGAGACGTCAACACATGGCGGAGCTTCGCGAACGCGTCGTCGCACTCAGACGACCACGAATTGAGGGACCCGTTACTTCCAAGGAGCTTCGTCAGCGGTAATATGATCGTGGCAAAGTTTCGTATGAAGCGTCGGAAGTATGAGCACAGGCCCACGAAACTACGCAGTTCTTTGACGGACGCAGGTTTGGGGAATTCGGCCACGGCCCGAAGCTTGGCTGGGTCAGGAAGAATGCCATCCTTGGACACGACGTACCCAAGGATGGTGAGTTGCCGTGCTGCAAAGCGGCACTTCTTCAGATTTAGTTGCAGGCCGGCATTGCTGACACGTGCAAAAACTTCTTTCAGACGTTGGAGGTGCGTAGAGAAATCTGGAGCGAACACAACAACGTCATCGAGGTAACACAAGCACGTGTGCCATTTCAAGTTGCGCAGAACGGTGTCCATCATGCGCTCAAAGGTCGCAGGTGCATTACATAGACCTAAACGGCATGACGTTGAATTCGTACAAGCCGTCGGGTGTGATGAACGCTGTCTTCGGTCGAGCGTCATCAGCCATGGGTACTTGCCAGTACCCCGAGCGCAGATCGAGAGAAGAAAAAAAATTCGGCTCCGTGAAGGCTGTCAATTGCGTCATCGATGCGCGGCAGTGGGTAAACATCCTTGCGAGTGATCTTATTGAGCCGTCTGTAGTCCACACAGAACCGCGCAGAACCATCTTTCTTCGCAACAAGAACAACAGGAGACGCCCATGGACTGTCCGAGGGCCGAATAACGTCGCGTCTGAGCATATCATCAACCTTCTCGTTAATTTCCCGACGTTCAGCAGGCGACACGCGGTAGGGACGTTGCCGTAATGGTGGATGGGCACCAGTGTCGATACGATGCGTAACAGCGGACGCACGACCGAAAGAACTTCGCCCGACATCGAAAGAAGAACGATATTCTCGCAACAGGTTCAGAAGCTGGGAACGCTGTACCGACGTGAGGTTGTCATCAATGTAAGGGCCAAATACATCAGGAGATGATGAATCAGAAGTGGAAACAGCACTGATGGTACGCAAATTGGGACAACGCGAGTCATCAGGTACGTCCAGGACTTGTGCGTTATCCACTGGTTCCACTCTGCCGAGACATTCCCCTCGAACCAAGGTAACAGTGCACGGGGATGGTTTGGTCACGAAAATAGAGGCGTTGCCCTGGGTGATTTGCACAGTCGCGAAAGGTACTAGCAACCCTTTCCTTCGGCAAGCACGGTCGGATGGCGAAACGAGTGCAATTGTGTCGGAGAGTCCAGCGCAGTAGACAGATACACCCATCGTGGAGCTTGGAGGCACTATGGTATCGTCTTTCACGAGAATCTTGCTCACTTTCGAAGAACTGTCTTCCGGCGTCAAATGCGAGAAGGGGGAGAGTTCAATTTCGGCGGCGGCACAATGGATGACGGCGTCGTTTCGGGAGAGAAAATCCCACCCCAGGATGACGTCATGAGAGCATGCGGGAATGATGATGAATTGGGTGACATACAGAACGTCCTGAACGACAACGTGAGCTGTGCACCCTGCTGTAGGATGGATACGATGCAAACCGGCGGTACGAAGGGACAATCCAGAAATTGGCGTCGTCACTTTACGAAGCAAGCGGCAAAATTTTTCGTCCATAACGGATACTGCAGCTCCTGTGTCAATAAGAGCAGATGCGTGAACACCGTCCACAAGCACATCAATGACATTAGATGGGCGGCTCTGAGGGCTTTCACAATGCGATAGCATCGCAGTCTTTGCCTCTGGGACTGCGACGACTAGTTTTCCCGCTCGTGAGCAGCTGAACTTGGCCGCATGGGGGACGGGGAACGACGTCGTGGAGACGGTGACCTACGAGAAGATGAAGCTAGGCGAGTTGGCGGTGGCATAGACGGCGTTTCCTCGTGATAGGTACGCCTGATCTGGCCAGCAACAGGCGACGAGATATGGGGCGTCTGTACGCGAGTGCAATAACGTGCTACGTGGCCGGCGTAACCGCAGGCAAAGCAAATGGGCCGGTTGTCGGATGTGCGCCATCGGTTCGCCGTGGTAGGTCTTGTCAATGACGCAAGAGCCGATGGACGGAATGGTGGCTGGAAAGGCTGCAGGGGGTGCTGGAGCTGAGTCTGAGAGGTCACGTCAACATACGTAGCCGGCATACCCGCTGCAAAGGATGGAGGTCGTGCGGCAGCTTCGGCGTAAGTCAGTGGGGCGGGCGCTTGAACGACTGGAGGCGGCCTGGGGACCACTTGGGCGTAACTTGGGGGTACAGGAGCCGGAAGCTGTTGTGGGTGGTACGCAGGCATGGCCTCCGCTATTTCCTGCTCAATCGCTCGGCGGATGGGGGGGGGGGGGGGAAATGGTAGTGGCCGATTGTTGAGCAGCCGGTGGGTGGGCAAAGGGCAGGAGAGAGAACTGCCGTGCGATTTCCTCACGTATGAAGGACTTGAGGTCTGCCAGCAGTGCCACCTGGTCACAGCTCGCCTCCAAGCCTGCAAGCCCTGCATCTCGTGGTGTGGAGCGACGGGTCATCGAACGCTGCCGGCGCAGCTCCTCGTAGCTCTGGCACAGCGTGATGACCTCAGCTACTGTGCCTGGGTTTTTGGCAAGCAGCATCGTGAAGGCATCATCGGATATGCCCTTCATGACGTTCCGGATCTTGTCTGATTCGGACATGCTGTCGTTGGATTTCTTGCATAGGTCCAGGACGTCTTCAATGTAACTGGTGAATGATTCACCGGCCTGCTGAGCGCGTTCGCGTAAGCGCTGCTCGGCTTGCAGCTTACGAATGGCAGGGCAGCCAAAAACGTTCGTGATAGCGGTCTTAAAATCGGACCAGGTTGCGAAATCAGACGCGTGGTTGTTATACCACATGCCGGCCACACCCGCGAGGTAGAAAACCAGGTTGCCGAGTTTACCTGCCTCGTCCCAATGATTGGGGACGCTGACGCGTTCGTATATGGCGAGCCAGTCCTCGACGTCGGTGCCACCCGCGCCGGTGAAGACAGGTGGGTCGCGGATGCGGGGGACACCGGAACATGGCGTCGGCGCAGGAGGAAGCGTTTGCTGGGCGGCGTCTTGTTGCATGGTTGAAGGCACGGTACGGGATCTAAGCTCCAAGGGCATCGAATGTGAACCGAAGATGTTTGAAGGGCACAGCACTCTCCACCAAAACGTTAAGGCGTTTATTAGCCGGCCCACAGCGAGCAAGCACAATGGCGACAGTAACGGCCAAGCACGGGCTCTCAGCGCGAGCGGCATCCCTTTTGGGTAGACCCACTAGAAGGCACCTGAGAGTTCCACCAATTTCAGTGTTCGGAAGCTTCTTTACAATATATATATATATTCACACAGCAATTCATATACGCCATTCTAACAACCTGACATATACACATGGCCCCACTGATGGGTTAGCTGCTGTGAAAAGCATGCACAGTAGCTTTCGTTGACACTCGCAGTGCATCATGTTACTGTAACATAAACAGCGTCATAAGGCTAGACTATATTTTAGTTTTATGATATTCTTTGGCTCCCAAGGAGCAGGATGCTTTTCTTGAAAAGAAAAAGAAAAGGCAGATCCCATGCACAGTATACAAGAATCGATGCATAATGCGAAGCAGCCAGGAAGGAGAAAACTATGCTGTACAATTAAGACGTGGATATTATGATTTGCATGTTAGGAAATGTCATTTATGGTCATCATACAGTGGTATGCAATGCAAATTTGGCTGTATATTAAGCTAGCGAAATTGCCGCAAGCACACCAGGAGCCCGGCATGTAAATCACGTGGTGCATGATTGTATGTCATAATTTACATGTTACCATTTGCTCTTTATGTTCATCATGCAGTCACGTCTATAGGTTGACGAACTCACCCACGAGTCGACTCAATCAAACTCAGATCAAGCTGTGAGCCTCAGTCTGAATGAGCTGCATAAGTTTTGCTGACCTATGGTCACGTCATATTAATTTTGGTATAAACCAAGCTATAGCAAAATAACCGCAAGCACACCATGAACGTGACATGCATGTGAGCCCATTCGTGACATGCATGTGAGACCATTCGCGACATGCATGTCATGGTTTTTCCATTACCACACCATTAGTTTATGTTATTTGTACAAAAATATCTCGTCATATCATATTTGGCATATATCTATGTAATGAAACGGCTGCGAGTGTACCAATCAATGTATAACGGTATGTATACCAATTTTGGGGTGTACATCCCTTAATGATGTGCTAAGGAGTGCACAAGGTCGTAGGCGGCTAGATGGATAGGTATATATATATATATATATATATATATATATATATATATA
>WOVY01004875.1:0-158631 GCA_013436015.1 Rhipicephalus annulatus | reverse complement strand
ATATATATATAGATATATCTATATATATATATATATATATATATATATACATACACTCAAACCTTGTTATAATGAGGTTGTATCTAAGTGCACCAACAAATACAGCCCATCAGGTAGATAGAATACCTCTGATTAAATCAAAGCGACAGAATGCATACCTTAGGAGCAAAACACAACAGAATGCTACTTGGTGCAAAAAGATTGCAGAAGACCATAAAATTTCACATATTACAGTAAAGAAGTGGGAGGAGGGCAAGAACCATGAGAAACTTCTCAAGCTAGATATTCCGTTAAAATAAGAAAGACATTATGAACACCACCTACAGTAGGCTCTCAGTGAACATAAATCTCTTAAATAGCATTGCTGCTTGAATGGAACAATGGCCTCTTACACGATAGGTTTCTTACTTGTATTCTATGCATTTGTTCATGTCTCAGTAAACTAAACTCCTGTTATATAAAACATATGCTCCTGGTTCCTTAAGGTACAATTTATTTAGAGTCTACTGTATGTACATATAGTGGTTATAATTATAAGCACATCATATATCCATATAATTGCTTACTTTACTTTCCTTTCAATTTAAGGAACAGTTTAAAAGCATTAAGCAGTTTGAGTCTTGCACTTACAATGAATTTGATTCAGACATGAGTAACAAGACAAGGTATGCTTACCTTGTACACTGTGTACTGAGATTTTATTAGCTCCTTAAGATCTGGAACTTCAGATGAATCCATGCCCTCTGAAAAAGAAAGCCAAGGAGTGAACATTTTCGTAAAAGCAAACATTTCAGCCTGTTAGTTTGAGTATGTGATGAGAATAAACATCCCATCTTTTATGCAGAAAGTAGACAAAGGAGGCACACAATGATTGTGCACATCTGATCGTATGTACAATACGGCCCACTGTTAAAAGGAACACTCAAATGAACACTGTCCATATTGCTGGCCCTCTAACAGCCAGTGTATAAGGAAATATTTTTCACTAGTCTGTCGAGATGAGTCAGAACTGTCAACCACCAGCAGTTTTGTTGAAATATAAGCGAGTGTACTTCTGAAAGAGGGTCAAATCCAAACATCCTGAGCATGCCGTTGTTCCCTTTAACAGTGGACCTGTCTGTACATGTGTAAAGTTAAGTAAAACTAAAGGGTCTTCTCTGTTTTCAGGAACAATTTATTCGCCACAGCGATAATTCGTACTTTATATATGTTGCTACGCTTCTATTAAAACTTTGGTTGAGACTCGGCGCTAATGTATGCCTTCTTTGTAGACTGCCTACGTAAAACTATCATGTGAACATTTTCATCCCTTCTACACTAAGTGAAGAGCTCTAGACCACAGAGCACACAAAGCTGACACATGAAAATGCAACAGCGAAATTTGTGCTAGATGCTAAATTGACCAGTCACAGACATAAAAGGAAGGAGATATAAATATATTTGTATGATTCACAACTACAAAAAGTTTGTGGATTCTTCCCTATACACAGAAGGAAATGCCATTTACAGAGGAATATCGTGATATAGGTGGTGCTAGTTATTTTCCTAATCATGTCAACTATACAAAAAAAAAGAAAAAACTTATTTACTGATACAGTAAAATAGATATAACATACAATGTCAACATAAATTTGGTAATAGGCATGCTTTTGTAAGTACAACAAAATGATACTTCTTGCAAGATGTCCACATGACTGATATAGTATCACCCTAAGAAAGATTACTTTTTGAATGTGATCATTTTTTTCTCTTTCGGTTCTTTTTTTTTCTTTCCTGAATGTAAAAACAGTGCAAATATACAGACAAAGATGGAAGAAACGACGACAAGGCACAGAAATCGCAACTAAATTTCATTACAGGGAACACCCACATATATCGGGCAGAAAACTTGTCACATGGCACACCATGGCAACTGTGCAGCAGAGCAAACAGGGTACAAAGAAGAATATAATCACAAAGAAAATCGATACATGTGTAAATACCCAAGAAAAACAAAAAAAAAAGGCAATCATACCTACTTGCAAAAAGATGCGTGACAGTCAAAAAATACTAACAATCACCTGACAGTGCTGAACCCAGGTATCCAACCTCCTTTTCACCAAATGCCACAGACGGTGTGCTCATGCACCGTTCCCCTTCCTTTTCAATGTAAAAAGCTTCTATTACCTCTCTAGTATATTTGTCTCGATGGCCAAACAAACAAGTGCTTTTGTCCACCAACCGCTGGGAGTCACACTCCCTACAATGAGCTGGCAAGTGCAGACCACCAGAAGTCGTCAGAGAGGCTAAGTGCTCGCTTAGTCCAACATTAACGCACCGCCCTGTTTATCTTTTATACACCCTCCTGCATGACAAAGGCAGCATATACACAAGACATGACTTACATTCAATAGATCTATCTTTTCCCGACAGGACGAGCAGGTCTTGTGAGAATGTGTCGATTTTCCTTATCATTAGATTCTTCTTTGCACCCTGTTTGCTCTCCTGCGCAGTCGCCATGATGTGCCTTGTGACTAAGTTTTCTGCCCGATATTTATTTATTTATTAATACTGTAACCCTCACTTGAGGGTCATTACAGGGAGGAATATAAACACAAAACAAAAACAATACACAATGACAAAACAGACATTACGTTTCATGTTGCCGGTAGTACAATTCTAGCGAACACTCAAACTCTTTGACATTTGCGCTAGTAACAGCGTACTTTGGAAGTCTATTCCACACTTCTATACTATACGGAAAAAAAGAATTTTTAAAGCCATCCAGACGCGCCCAAAAAGGCCTTATTGGGTGACTATGGTTCAACCGAGCTCCTCGTTTGGGTGCAGGTTGTATGTATGTGTCTTTATTTATTTTGATTTCGCCTCTTATAATTTGAAACAGGAGTTTTAACCTTTGCTTTTCGCGGCGCACTTGCAGGGGTTCTAGCGCACATGAATTTAACAAATTTGTGACGGATTCTGTCCTCCGGTACCGCGAGCAAATGAAGCGCACTGCTAGCCTTTGAATTTTTTCTATTTTATCTCTCAGTGACTGCTGATGAGGACTCCATACAGAAGACGCATACTTCAAAATAGGGCGAACAAATGTCTTATATGAAAGTAATTTGACATCTCTAGGGGCATCTTCGAGTTTTTTCCTCAAGTAAAACAACGTCCTGTAGGCCTTTGAACACACCTCCTCAACATGAGTGTGCCACCCCAAATCGCTGGTAATAGTCACCCCCAGGTATTTAAAGCTGTGTGTTCTGGTCAGAAGGCTATTTCCGATTTTATAATCATATGCGAGTACGGATTTTTTCTTGGTTATATGGGTGAACGTAGTCTTTGAAAAGTTAATTTCCATTCCCCACTGGGCGCACCAATTATGCAAGGCTTGCAGATATATATGTATGTACCCTTTAAAAAAATTTAGTTGCGAGTTCAGCACCTTGTCGTTGTTTCTTCCGTCTTTGTCGGTATATTGGCACTGTTTTACATCCAAGCATGAACGACCAACTCGCCCATCTTTCACTTTTAGTCGCTTCTTTTTTTGAAGTCTCAAACTCTGTGTGCTATACAATGCCAGAGGGCCATATAACATTTGTTGTAAACCATTGTTGAATCACTGAACTTTGCTCCTTACAGAAGCAGCAATGGTTTTTGGTGCCACACAACAAAATTTATGTTCGGAGGGCAGAACCTATAGCGTTATTTAAGGCCCTCACATCCCCAGCTGATGACAAACACTGCACTGGGTTTATATAATGAGAACAGATGGATACTTCGAGAATTGAAGTTGAAGTGAAAATATGCAGTGCATCAGGTGATCTGTTTGCCTATTACACATTACTTTTATTATAGGTAAAACTTAGGAATCTTTTAGAAAAATAAAAACACTTGAATTTAAAGATAAAAAAGTTGAGAAGAGGACTAGAGTACAAGAAAAAAGTACTTCAATGTGTAGTTTTTATGCACTTGAAACTGAGTCAATTTGATGTACTGCTAAAGCTTTAGGAAAGGTATTCATTCAAAAGTGAGCAATAACACTACTTTTGCATCCTTTGTGCACTGCAACACGAGTAAAGCATGTCATGTGACAATGACCATAAGAATTTGTGGGGTGAAGTTGATTTGTCCTTCGATATATCAAAGAGTGTGTACAGGGTTTGAAAATGATTAAGCCTAATGAAGGAGCACGTCAACATTTTGTTTTGCAGAAAACTGGCAGCCATACCTAATGTCGCAAGCAGGAGAGGCAGGTGATCAACATGATGTTTCGTCACACTGGAAACCAAGCTCCCAAGACTCTCAATGCAGATGGCAGTAATATCGCTGTCTGACTCTTTGGACTTCTGCTTGCACACCTCAAGAAAAACCCTGGAATTACGAGGACTTAAGAATTAGAAATTTCAAAAAGCACTTTTTTACTTTACAGCAATGTTTGCAAAACACCACAGATTGCTTCACTGCCCCCAACACACAAAACCTCCATTGTCTATATCCAGCCTTGCTAGGACTTAGTAATACCGGCTGATGTTAAGTTTTCATTGTATACTTTCCAAGTACTTTGCTAACAAACAATGTCACCAGTAAAATAAGCTCCACCTTCCCACACTTCTTGAGTAAAAATAAACAAGAAAAAAAGAGAAAATAGTGGGGAAGGTTTACACATGGAGTCCTTACAAGGTAAGACAAGATATAAAATTGGAGAAAAAAAGACTGATTGGCAATGATATGAAGCAATCAATAGAATGAGGTCCAAGAAAAGAATTTAGCATGAAACACTAGTGTTGCCCACTTCCTCCCACTAAGGGGCTTTGGAAAACTTTGTCGGCATGGTCAGAAAATGCTACCGATTGGTAGTCAAGGCTACTGAGAACACACGAGCTTAACACTCTATAGCCACACGCAGCCTGGAATTTACCATTAATTCTTAAAGTCAATCGCAAATCACTCCCTCTTCTTTCTCAGGGTGTCTACCAACTTAATTTTTTCAAATTCCCTGACTTTGCTAGGTTTTCCTGGACGATTATAAGCACTTTCCAGGACTGACAAGTCCTGCTTGGAAAACTCTGCCCACTAGAAACAAAACATCAAGTGATAAAAAAGAGAGAGAGGATGGAGCACTCGCATAAACTGCAAATCATGCCACTTCATTGAATTCCCTCAGCTTAAAGCATCCTTTACAATCCTGAAAGCACTGAAATACAACAAATGTGCATCAACAAATAGAAAAGCTGGTCAATTTTCATCGCCAATGCTATTAGTATTTTAAAGATTCAATCACTTGCTACAGCATAGAGACCTTGATGTCCTTGATCAGCTTTTGTTTCTTGTGATCCAAGCTCTTTCACAAGAGCCACAGCTTTCTTCCTTGTTTCAACACCTGATAAATGCTACGATTCCTTCTTTTTTTTTCTCTCCAGGCTTTCTTTCCATTTAATGTCAACACTTCAAACCATGCTTGTTTAAGTAACAGGCATGATGGCAGCCTCTACTGATGGTACTTTTAGCCTGATCAGAATGTCTTCAAGCCGAGCCTAGATTGTGGCCAAGACAAACATGCACAAATTTATTGGCATGAGTAACTTCGTGCTTGGGAATTGAGATATGCTATGTAATCTGTAGAAGCAACAGTAATGCACTGCCTTTCTTTCTATGCCTTTGCTCAGGTGTTCACTGCGGCGGCTGCAGCTGAAGGAGTGACATAAACTCTGGCTAAAGATAAAAATTATTTCTCAGTAGTTACATAGACTGCTGTCAATTTCAATGAACTGGCCAGGTTTTTCAGAAATTCCATGACTATTCCCCAACATTTTCAAATGTGTCTAAATTCCCCGACTTTCCACGTTGGCAGATACCCTGTCTCTATGAATGACGGTACACTCAGACCTTGATATAATGAACATGGATATAACGAATCATCGGTTATAAGGAAGCAAATGAAGAATAGTATTACCACAGACACATTGTTACAGATAAATGTTTATAACAAACTTTCATACATAACGAAGTTATTTTGAGAGCAGATGTGATTTTATTATAATGAGGTTTGAGTGTACATACTCAAAGTCCACGGCCGTCGACTGATCTGAGCGTCATGCGCTCCATAATTAATGAGGCTACCACAAAAAGCTGCCACGTGCCCGCACATGCATGTGCAATCTAAGTGACGGTAAGCCACGCATTCAAAGAAATAATTAAAAGAAAGTGCTCAATGTCATGACACGCACTGGCAAAGGGAAGCACTTTCTTGCCCCCTAGTCATCCCCTTCCCTGCGTAGCTTTCAGCATGCTTGCTGGTACGAAAGGAGAGGGGAAGCACTTAAAGTGTGGAGCGAATCCCTGTAGCTTCGCTCGTATTTTACAGATTCTAAAACTTTTTGTGGCAGCTGATTTGTGAAACAATAGACAGTCAGTTTAGCATTAGCTTGATTCAAAAGAATAGTGTCATTGTGCTGCAAACATTCATTGCAGACGGATCATTCGTTTAGCAGAAGAGCATTTACGTGAACGAGCTTGGATGCTGGCGTTACCTAGCAGAGGGTGAATGCGTTAAAAAGAGGAAAAAAAAAAAATGAGATCATTATTGCCTGTATCGTCGCGCGCAGCAGTACGACTACTTTTTTTTTAGCAACAATAAAAGTCAATATATATGAACCCCGCACCAAAAGTGCTAATTTTACGCTGCAGACTTGTTTAGACCAATCTTCTAGTTAGGCCTAGGAACATTCGAAACGGGAAGTGATCTAAAAAACTAGGCTAAGTTAGCAGTACATTCACTATGGCACGTTTTCTTGAGATCTTATTTGACATGTGCCGTGACCCACCGATGGACCATGCGGCATATTTTGCAGGTGCGCTGTGACCCACTGGTTGGTCACGATGTAAACTGCGTTCGTGTGTTTTGAGAGTACGGCTCAAAATTTAAACCCATACACACACTGCACCTCTGAACTTCTTCAACTGAACTTCTTCAAACAGGACCACAATCATTTCTCGTGTAACTGGAAATACCATATTTACTCGAATGCAATGTGACCGAAATTGTGATGAGAGATGCGACTTTTAATTGTGTCAAAAAAAAGAAAAGAAAAATAAAATAACTGTTTGCATCATTTCACTTTCTCGCCAACAATTTCAGTATTCAATTATAGTGTGAGGGTTTGCATCAGGTCACAGAAATCTGGCAAAAACTTGCGTTACATTCGAGTAAATACAGTATTCATGCCGTTTAAACCTCAGTGTTGCTGCATATGCTCCCACACAAGGCAATAAATCAAAAGGGAATTGCATGACACGAAAGTTTTCCTTTGAGGCAAGGTTCTGAATATTAAAATATAAAGTAAAAGCCTTATTTCTCTCCATAATAATAGTAATTTCAGGCATTTCATGTCCCAAAACAACCATTTCGTTATGAGAGATGCCATAGTGGAGGGCTCCAGCAATTTAGACCAACTGGTGTTCTTTAACATGCCTGCTTATTTCTCTAGATTACACTGAATTTTCTTTACTGTGCCTTGCTGCGATATAGTCATGTAGAAATGAGGCTCAATGAGACTTTTTAGTTATGTTGATAATAAACAGCGTGAAAAAAAAAAAGAGAGAGGATGAAAATCATGCACACACTTGTCCAGTATGTCCACTTTTCCTCCCACTATTTTTCTCCCCTTTGTGCTGTTTATTATCAAGACAGTAATTATGCGGGAGGTTCAATTCATCTAATGCTCAATGTAAATTACTGTTTTCCACTAGTCAATTAAAATATCACGAATAAATTGGGTACAACAACATGTACAATGCACCTGAAATGGTTAATAGCTACATAGTATATAAAAACATAAATTAAACATAAGCTGCAGAACTTTTGCGGTGAACTAAATAAGCTGCAACTATAGGACGTTAAAGCATACAATACAGAGTAAATTATAATACAATTGATAATACGACGCCAGCGCAACTACCCTGTTGATGATCCAACAATGCATTGCAACTACCAACACTTCCATACACTCACCTAGAAATTTTGAAGTGTGACTGGAGGAGGCGTTCATTGTAAAGTGCTTCAAAAGTCCCCGGTTCTTGGACTTTCACAAGTTCATGCCGTGCCGCGCTTACAATGTGTTGCATGAAGCTTGAATTTTCTGACAGTTCTGAGAGACCACTGTATTCAGATGAAGAGCTACAGGGAATAAGCACAGGTGTGGAATGAGTGTAAAAACAGCTAAAGCAAAAAATATGTATACATATTCTGCTACCCACCAGAAAAGGTTCTCCAAGAACTTCCCTAGGAACCTTGTGCTAAGAAGTGAAGGTAAACTTTTTCGTGGTGCTGCTTTTGCTTTGGCATCCTTTCTCTTGCTTGAAGCACTGGCCTTACTGTCTTTCTTTTTATTGGAACCATTTTGAAGCAGTTGCTCAATGTCATTCAGCTGCTCAAAAAGCTTGAGGGAGACTTGTGCACTGCTGGCACTGTAAACAAGTCCCAAAGGTAAAAAGCATTCCAACAAACTTCATGTTTATCTTTCACACTTACCTCCAACTCCCACATGACAGAGTGTGCTCAATAAGTGCTTCGCAAATATTTCTTAGCTCTGTTGCAATGAGTCTATTCTTCTGACCAACACTACTCATGCTAAAGTCAGACATCTTGTCCTGCAATCAGAATTCAATGCCCTACAGTTAAGCAGGTTCCACATAACGCAAAAAAACACAGAGAAGCTTTTATGTGCTGAGGCATTTCAAAATGAAGTACCAATGAAAAAGCCTCCAATTCAGCATCCATCATGACCTTTGTTAAGTTCCCCAGAAGTTTCTGGAGAGTCTGTTGAACACCACTTTCTTGTCCATCATCAGTGGAACCTTGAGAATGTTTCTTTGCAATCATGAGGCATCGGTGGGCACCAAGGACGAGCTGGCTCTGAAAGTGAAAGAACTGTAGCATGAGTGTATTGGAAAAAAGCTAATTTAAAAAAAATTTATTATTTCCCAAATTATGTTATCATTTTGATTTGAAAGCACTTGAAGCTCCAAAGGCACACTTTACAATTAGCTTTCATTAAATCAAAGTGATTTCATGTCATTCCAATGTAGGATTAACAGAACCAGTAATGCATTGAAACGTACTTCAATTAGCAAGTATAAAAGGCAGCAGTTGTCAACTGCCTTGTAGCACATAAAAATTTTTTTTTAAAAATGCTTCCCTACTGATAAAATCCTGAAGAAGGACAAACTTTTGGTCAACTGGGAAGCCTTCTTGCCAAGAAATCTGTATGAATTTCCTAGTAGCTTCATGCAACTAACAAGTGGATGAGAATTTATTTCCCTTTCCTGGTGGGCTTCCACAGAACTAAGCTGCTAAGTTGGTAAGTTGTAGCAGTAATACCAGTAGCTGCACAGCTTGCAATCGACTTACAATCACACTACATGTAGTAGTAATATATAGCTTACACTGACCAGCCACTCATATGTAATTTATTTTTATATTAAATAACATTAAATTGATTACAAGGCCATTATTCTTACTTTATGTAAGAATAATGGCCTTGTAGAGAGAAGTTTATGAAAGAGAAGGCTTGGAGTGATGGACTGAAAGAAGAAGAGATATTTCTGGAGTTAATGCTTCAATAAAGAGACTCATCTTTCTCAATACATAAAGTTGTGCACAACTAATGAAGTCAACACACAGTTAAGTCAAGGAAGGCATGGATTACATTATTTGTGGTTTCTTAACTGTACTGCAGTGATTCTCACTTTAATTTTTTTCAGTAAAAGTGAGAATCATTGTAATACAGCTAAGACACCACAAATAATGTCCCCCCAGCCTTCCTTGCCTTAACCACCTCTCGTAATCATTAGTTGTGTACTGAATACAAAAAGAGAGCCCTTTAGACAATTTCCTTACGTTCGTACACCAGTACAAGAAGGCAAGTCCCCTTAGTAATACGTTTACTCCAGAGATGACCTTTACTTTACCACCATTTCTTAAAAATAAATAAACAAGTAAATAAATAAATAATAGTAATAATAAAAGCACTTAACTATTCATAAAACCAGGTATTAAATACAACGAATGAATCAACTTTATTAGGCCCTTCGGAACGCGCTTTAGCACATTGCGGGCCGCTCCCACATTGGAACAGAAGAACGCCAGGCCTATGCAGAGGGGGCAGCACAGTCACAGCGAAAGCTAGATGAGCAGCCTTTCAGAGCCTTTTCTAAGCACTCATTGGATAACTACTGAGAGCACACTTGCTTGATACCCACTGCGACATTAATAATAAAACCTTTTTTGTGTAGTAGGCTGGCATTCGCTATGCTATTTTTCATCATTCTTCTGAGAAGCGTGGTATCCACTAAATACTTGGAAGGAATTATGTGCTAATTGTTTATGCAGTGGCTGATGACGAAGAATTGTACATGAAGTGGGTATGTGGCACCGTTAATAGGTGAACAAGAACAAGCTTTTGTAATAAGTTGCAGCATTGGACAATCCACTCGTTATGCTATTCTCATTGAGTGGCAACTGGTTGTTCGTTAGCTGTTTTAAAACGCTTTTAAACTCGTATTGAGGCGATTGCTTTCCCGACATAAAGCCTGCCTAAGGCAAGTTTGCCAACAAGTCGCAAGCATCGGCGTGGCTCAGTGGTAGAATACTGGGCTGGCACCCAGCAAACCCGGGTTTGAGCCTCACTGTGTCATTGGTACTAATTTTTTTTTTTTAAATTTCGTGCGTTGTGATTACGGACATCGGTGGTGGCTACGCACAACTATGGCAGCGCGTGACCAGAGTTTTGATTTCATAACAGCTTTCGCTATAAAAAAGGTCTCTCTACTCATAACTGTTGTTTGAGTCCAGAGCTGGTAATTGCACCCTCCCATTTCGAAGGTGTGGTGCCTTCACCACAGTGAAACGTGGGGCACCACCAGAGCATGTGTTCTAAATTAGCTATATCATTGCAGAAGGAACACATATTAGTTGGCTGTATTTCAGGACAAATCTTGTGCAATAGCGGGGGGTTAGAACGCCTCGATTTGAAGAAGCCCGAGTGTCAGAGCTTGAGGTCTGCTTAGTTATCTGTGTGGTGGTGGGTGCTGTTTCTGTGCCAGGTAAAAATGTTTTTGTCAGTTCGTGATACGAGATGGGAGCGTCCTGGTTCTCTAAAACATCAGTGCCACGTCTCCTGATAGCTACATCGTTTACTAGTCCACGCGCAGCTATGCGGGCTGACTTGTTGAGATTGGGCGGAGCTCCCTCAATGAATCCAATGTGAGCTGGGAACCAATCGAGTGTATGTGGCTCGATCTCCTTGTCCCTAAAGTTCCGCAAAGCCGGTTCCGATATTGTGCCCTTGGCAAATGCTCTGACCGGTGATCCTGAGTCGCAGTAAATTGTGGACCTTTTGTTATCCAGCAAGGCCAACGCAATCGCCGCTTGCTCTGCAGTTTCAACCACCATTGCCCGGACCGTTGAGAAGTTTGTGATACTGCCCTCATGGTTGATGCTCACTGCCGCATATGCCTTCCCCTCACAATATCGGGCCGCATCGACGAAGCAACAGTATCCAGTGTGTTCCTGGGCCCTTTGTAGTATAGCCTTTGCCTTGGCCCGCCTTCTACCCTAGTTATGGTCGGGGTGGACATCTCATGGGATGGGAACAGCAATTATTTGTTCTCGCTGTTGATGAAGAATGCTGCAGAAGGAAGACTTGATTTCCATCAGTGCAATCCCCAGCTCCCGCAGGATGTTTCTACTGAAACACATAGTGGATAGCCTGGTGAATTGTGCCCTCTCCTGTGCCTCTGCAATTTCTTCCAGCGTATTATGCATGCAGAGACGAAGCAGTCTGTCCGTGCTTGTGTACATGAGGAGCCCAAGAGCTCTCTTGACGGCCTTTCTGATTAACGTATTGAGCTTATCACGCTCCGAACTCTGCCAGTTGCGCATGGCTGCCACGTAGGTGAAATCACACATCACCAGGGGTGTCACAGCCAAAATAAATTTTAGAGCAGCAAAACGTTACTTTTGGAGCACTAAACTCTATATTTGGAGCATAAAAAAAAAAAGTTTTTTCATGAACGACCAAATTTGGAGAAGTATAAAATAGAAGGCTTACATTTAGAATACACACACAAAACGTTTAACCCAGCTAAATCGTGCAGAGTGAACATGAGCATTCCTATTCCAATTAATATAGTATTCTGAATTTGCCCACTCTCGCATTTGCCGTGCCTCTCGAATACTTTGACAGACTCTGCGAAATCAAATGTTGATTTGCCAAGCTGGCGACTATGAAATTCGGGAAATCAGTAACATCGAGCAGAAGGGGTGGCGAAAAAAAAAAAACAATTAAAAAATGGCGCATAAGTGTGTGTTTGTGTTTTTTTAGGCCAGCAGAAATGTAATTTGCTGCTCTGAATGATTACCAGCAACTTTTTTAGATGTCAGCGATAAGACTACATAGTATCCACAATTATGCAGTGGATACACGCACGACTAATTGAACCAAACGTGCTGTGTCCCGTGACTAACGCTAACAGCCCCTTCCAAATTATAATACTTTTTTTCCGCAAGACACCGGTGTACTGCGGCGAAGGTGGCTTCGCCACAGCAAGTTAGAACGGGTTAGAACAAGGTCAAGAAATTTTCGAACCGCTACCCCCCCACTTGGCCCCCACTCTTTTCATGTTCTTCTTTCACAGTGGGGCTAAGCTTAGGGCACCACTTCTTGGCACGCTTGCATGGCACATTCAACCAAATAAAGTAAATATGGCACCTCAACGACACAACCTCAAGCCAGAAAAATGTTTGATGTGCTGTTACTATGGCAACCAATGTGGTGGCTGGCAATGAAGGCGTTAGCAGCATGCCGGCTTTCTTTGCACGCGGCATACGTTCCTAACATGCCATAACCACATTTGCTGACTAGGCCATGTAAATTTCCTAGTCAGAAAACGGGTCTGTGCGCTTAGTTTCATTGATGAAGCAAAGTGCAGGTGGCCAATGTGGCATCCATTTCTTGCTGAAATTAGCACACCTGAAATAATTTTGAGGTTGGTCGGGTATTTTGGCGCAAAGTGGCACGACTTCAGCAAATTTCATGGTTTTGTTGCAGCTAGGCAAAACAATAGGGAATTGTATCAAATTGGCACAATTGGCACAGCTGTTCTACCCCTGCATCACAAAGGTGTATACCAGCCTTACGAGGTTGCCTTCTCCCACGTCCCTGTTGTCTGTTGGCAACCTTTTTTATCAGTCTGATGGCATTGTCACTTTTTCTGGCAAGTCTCGTTACCGTCACGTTAATGGAGCCGTTCAAGTGTACGGTCATAACAAAAACCCAGAGGGAGTGCACCCAGAGGATCAAGCTGCCCTCACATGTCCTAAGAGTGATGCCGACGTCCTCTAATGGCTTCCACCCTCTTGGTTTCGAGCCCCTGCGATTGGGCTAGTACAGAAGTAGTTCCGATTTCCTCGACGAGCACCGTACATTAGTATAATTTGCTTTGCAATATTTCTCTATTGTATTTAATTCTATTGAGGTCACAGAAAATTAAATACAATAGAGAATAGAGATGCCCACGTCCTCTAATGGCTTCCACCTTCTAGGTTTGGGGCCCCTGCATTTGGGCCTTTACGGAAAAAGTTCCGATTTCTTCGACGAGCACTGAAAATTAGTATAAGTTGCTTTGTAATATTTTTCTACTGTATTTAATTTTATTGAGGTCACGGCAAAATAAAATACAATACAAAAATATTATAGAACAAATTATACTAATATGCACCATCATAATCACAAACTGTAAACTAAGCTGACTCAAAATCCCTGACCTTGCGCTGAGCTTTATACCATCACAAAGAGTGGCATTGGGCCAAGTGAAGGATGAAAACCTCTACCGCAATGAAAGCAAATCAGGCAACAATCATCAAAGTAAAACGGCATTGCAACTGCTTTATTTTCTTTCTTCGACTTTACTGAGCTATTTGCATTAATATTAATTAGAAAGTCATCTACATAGCAGTTCACCACTGAGCGCCGCAACATTACATTTAGGTCAATAACACCAGTGAAAGCTTCCAGGAATGCTTAGATTACCCGCCATTCAAGATAATGTCATTATTAACCACACAACACCAGTTCATACTGCATTTCATTAGTGATGACATGAGTTATAACCAGTATGCAGAGGCAATAGTGATAGAGTGTTCACCCTCTAAAGTAATTATAGTTAGCACATGGTAGTAGATACAAGCTTCAAGTGCTGACGGTAGTATACGTGCGACCAAGAACCACGAGAAAGAGAGAGGAAAAAAAATTGGCCCCTTATCTGCATTTAATCTGCAAATGTCGTCGAAAGACGATAGTCTTGCGTGTGGAGAGAGTGAACAAAACTTTTATTTGATGTTCTGCTTAAGAAAATCGGTGAATGGTATTCTGGAGGCGCTGCGTTAGAGTGCCTCGAGCGTGCAGCGGAGGTGAACGAGCGCATCAAGTCACATCACACGTGAGACATGACCGCCATCTGGCAGTTTTTTTCAAAAACAAAGAGCATGGCTCTGAGATGGGTGTGCGCGCCCGCCTAAGAGGTGATAAGGTGTAGAACACAAGGCGATGGGTAGGTGCCACCACCGTCTCGTTTTAGCAAAACGTTGGAGACACTCGCCTTTCCGTGCAAGCGTTGAATGGTCAGCGCACCGTGATAAGCGCTACGGTCCTTAAAACTACTTATGTATGCCTTTTCTAGTAAAAGGCACACATGCAGAATATATACGTGTTGTTATGGTGCCCCAGACACGTGCAATAATTGCTTTTTAATCGACAATTGCACAAGTATGAACACTGAATATTGAGCAACATAGGTGGGCGCTGCGAATGGTGTCGACCGTTTCAAATACCCGATGCTGTTAAGAGTGGACAAACAGACAAATGTACAGACAGACAGACCAAAATTTTTGCGTCGAAAGTCCCCAAGAAAGACTATCGTCTTTAAAAACCTTCCAAAATGAAACACTACCGAACACAGCTCCACAGTTCATACTTATTGTGAATTCTAAACGCAAATAATTCTTACTGAGTTGCCACCTTGTTTTTTGCCAAGACTAATTTGTCGCTTGGCTGTATGGCGGCTGCCACTTCAACAAAGAGCATGAAATTATCAGTTTTGGGAAGCAAATTCTGTGTTATTCATTATAAATGAAACAAACAACACTTCAAACTTGTGAGCTTCTGGAACTGAATAATGTCAGAAAAAACAAACAAACCAGAGGTTCTTGCAAAACTGCCTTGTCCATATTGATTTGGACAACTCCAGATAATTTCAATGGAGGATATGAATTGTCATCTCCATCATAATACTTCTGAAGCTGGAAAAGTTAAAAGAAGAAAAAAGAAAGTCAGTGGCATGAATACAAATCAGCAAGACAACCCACAAGAAAAGAGTAAGAAAGATTGAGGGAGCAGGCTGTACTGAATTTTAGAGGGCCAAAGAAAGCAATTGTTTTATGGTCACCAGAAAAGCATCTAGTTCCATGCTCACGTTGGCTTCAGTCTAAAGAATGCCTGATAATAAGCTCTCTCCTACCAAGTGTACAATTTCTAAATAATACATTGATTCTTCTAGCCCAGTAGTCTCAAACTCATTTCAGGTAGTGGGTTGCAGTCGCAGAAGTTACTATAAGAGTCTCGTCAGGGAAAAGTGTAAGAGTGGGGAGGGAAAGGAGCAGGGGGTTAGTTTGTACACCGTGTCAGTAAACACTCCAACTGAAAAGAAAACCTTCTCTGCATCTCATATATGGGTCATTTCTGAATAAGATTTGGTGCCAGGATTCCAACTAACATGGCAGTACCGACCTCCAAAATGACTAAAATCTGGATGCCAATTCTGAAATACTGTTTTCTGCTTCACGGTCACGCTTCGACACATTGCGACTACATAGACGCCTAACGAAAAAATGCTTTGGGCCAGTCATGTTTAGGTAGCTCACAAATGTACTTATGAAAATTAAAAATATGGGACAAACATAGCCAAGTGCGAGCCGCGGGCCACAAGCGAGAGGTCCCACTGGCCGCATGTCTGAGACCTGTGTTTTAAACTATCATGATTTGGTAATCATACACAGTGTCATAAATGACTAAATCCGTTAACTGAGTAGTTGTTTCTCTAACAACAAAGCCTCAAACATTCTTTCAGCAAGTCATGTGCACATAAGGTGGATTTTAGTTTTAATAGGAACGTTATGCCTTTGAAAAAATAAGGTTTCCCCCTGCTTAACATACTTGACTCAAAACGCTTCAAAAGGTACACAATTCTTTAGTTCACCCATAGCATCAAAGAGTGAGAACAATAAGAGTCGGTGTGGGGATACCTTACACATATAGTAATTAATTTTCTGCAAACTGAGCAGATACTAAAGTAGGCAGTTACATGGAGTCAACAATGTTCTCATCTTGCAGTCCCAACAGCACATTATAAGTTCCTTTCTCAGTTGTGCATTTGGCAGGTTTAACGTTTATTCTGGGTTTATACAATGTGGATTATCATAACTTTTTCTTTAAACAGACTTCAACTTCCTACTTTGTGCAATTGTCATTTAAATGCAACACCTTGAAACAAACACTCATTAGAAAGATAACTGGTCAGACATGAGACATACTTGAGGTGACTGTGTTGGTTTTTTTGGTCACTACGTGTTCACTGAGCACACCTGTTGGTTATAAGTACATCTGGCTAACTTCCATCTAAGCAGGTCCAGGATTTCACTCACTTTGTATTTGACAATAATTTTTCAGATAAATTTCAATTTTTAATTGAACAATATTAAATATAAATGTTTCTAAAATGATGTAAGCACAGCTGTACTTTGCATTACCATGAAACTTAGCCCAGTTTTAATTTCTGGACATGGCTCATTGAAAAAAGGCTCTTTACATTTTTATGCGACCTCCAACATGCATTTTGCTAACGTAAATGAATATCTTAAAAGAGCCCTGAAACAAATTTCTAAGTAGCCATAGATTGGATTCACTACGGCAGTTTATTGTCTCACGAAATGACCGCCGTAAATATATTTAGAATCCGTCGAGTACAAGCAGAGTTACAAAGATTTGTCACACGCTGCAAATGCTTCCTCTCTTCTCCAGTCCTGACAAATGCACTGGGAGCTAAGAAGGGAGGGACAGCACAAAAAAGGAAGGTGTCATGTGTGCCCCATGATATTGAGCACTTTTCTTTCTGTCACATTTTTTTCTTTTTCGAACGCGGACACACGAACATGCTGCAGCCTACCATAGTGGCCCCAGTAACTCCAGAGTATACCATGCTCAAATCAGTCAAGGGCGTGATATTTGGCCCTGTGACGCAATAATTTTTTAGTATATAGCATCATTTGCCGTGAGAAGAAAAAGCACTTTTTAGCTGACTTTCAGAATTCATGGTGAATTCCAGGCCGCACGCCGCACTATAGTAGTTCGCTCGCGTGTTTTCGAGAGTCTCGACTACCAACCGGCAGTGTTTTCTGACCCTGTTCTCAAGAAATGTTGCAGGGCCCCTTCAAGGAAACTGAAAAATCCAATAGCTGAAGTGATCCTCTTACTTGTAAGACAAGCAACTCCAAGACAGCTTCAGTCAGGTTGATGTTCTGATCAATGACTTCAGGAAACCCCTGAAAGTGGAATGTCTTACGTGAACATGAGCACTCAAGGAAAATGCACATGCTCTTTCACATAACAACATAGAGCAAAACCTTGATTTATAAACTCTTGTTATTTCAAATCTTGATTCCGTCAGAAATTTCCTGTGCTCCCTGCTATCCTAAATAACTGCCTTTGTGTTGATAATACAAACACAACAGCTTTACAAATTTTGGCAGAGCAGACCAGCAGGAACCACTAAAGACTGCTACACCACTATAACAAAAAAGAGGGATGACTGCCACCATAGCTCAGTGGTAGAGCATCAGACGCATTATTCGAAGGTCGCAGATTCGGTCCCTGCCGGCAGCAAGTTATCTTTATATCCATTTTTCTTTCTTCACATTTATATCACAATTATTTCTAATAACATCACCCATACCTTTCTTGGCATCCTTGTCAGTTATTTCTCATTAATATTGTATCTAATAAAGTAAACGTGCCCTTAAGTTTACACTTTTTTCTTTTATAACACAAAAAGTAAATTAGCATAGCTTGCACTAAGTCGCGCAGAGCAGTGTCACAGCTGAGCTGGCAGACACCTAGTGGGCCCTGGCTTTGGCTAGACTTTGAACCTCTCATGTCTCTCCCACTTCTTGCTATACCATGTTTACACATGGCTATGCTTGTTCTCTATTTTCCCTCTTTCTCTGTACTCATACTCTAGCACAAAAGAATTTTTGCATTCTTCGCCGAGCAAATTGGTGCACGTGTTCTGGGAGGGAGGCAGATCAGGAAGAGAAGGACAAAAAGGTGTGTGTCTCTAATAATTATGATAGCTCTCTTTCTACATGACATAGAAAACCTCCATACTATGCCTCACACATCAGGTGCAATGCAGTGGAAGCTATGCAAGTAGTTTAGCCAGCAAAATGTGTAACTCCACACATCTCGTAGTTACTTGCGTGACATCTGATTAGTGCCACCGCACCCTCGCGCTTCTTTGTGTGCCTCCTTGGCGTGACTGGCGAACAAAACAAAGTGGGAAGAACACAAAAGAGCACGAGCCCGAATGACTGTCTGTTCTCCCATGCACTGACACTGTCTCATAAGATTGAAAGTCCAGGTGGTCGCGATCACACGTATCTAGTGTGAAGAACCTGTACATGACATCATCTGGAAACTAAGCTATCCAGCCACACAATTAGGATATTTAATGGCATTTTGTTCGTAAAGCACAAAATATCTGCAATTACTTCTCACCATAATAAAGAAAAAAAAGTGTTCTGTTATTGGTGGTAAGAACATTAAACTATTTTTTGTTGCGCACGTATCGACTGCAAGATCTCTCGCTAGCCTCCACAGCGTTGCAGATGATGCACGAAACAGAGTATAGGATAAGAGGTCTGCTGTAAAAGCACTGATCGGTACAAAAGCCAGGGAAGATATTAGCATTCCTTGTTTTATGGGATCTTGGTTATCAGCTTCATTTCACACTAAATTACTAAAGACAAATACAACAACCCAACACAGAGTTAGTACGATAGCTTCAGTTGCATATACACACCTGGTATAGCAATTGACGTAAGGCCCCCTGCTGTGTGAGGCTCTTACTAAGTAGACCAAGCAGCTCCATACAAACTGAATGGTGTGAGCCAGGGTCACTTTGCTGGGGAACTTGCACGGAAAGCTTCAGAAACAGGCAAAGCCATTTTTTATCATCAAAAGTGGCAAGTTTACACAAATAATTGATACATCAGTCCATCAACAATGCACACAATACTATACTTAGGGTTTGTCATGGTCCATTAGTTAGAACTACAATACATGTGAACGATTGTATTTAAAAGAATTATACGATATGACTGTCTAAGGTGCTCTTTGTGTTCGGACTCGCTCACTGTATTTCGTGCCGACCGGTTGTGCCCCCGCGATCTCTGACGACAGCGCAGCTCTGGCCAACTAGCTCGCCCTACGCCATCTCCCGATGCTGACAAGAGCTCTCGCCGAGTGGCGCCCCGTCCTCGAACTCCTGCCACCGTGTCCATCTTGCCGATCTTCCTACTTCCTATCTGGCTGTCTCCTTCCCTCTCTCTATCTCTATACCTTTTAATCCTTCCTTACCCCCTCCCTGGTGAGCTACAGTTAAGGTGTCCTCCCCCTGAGAGACAGTTATGGAGCTCACTTTTCTCTTCTTTTCATTTAATAATCACTCCCCCCCCCCCCTCCTTGTATTCAAAGAGGTGATGTGCAACATCACTGTACAGCTTGTTGCTGCTTTTGCTTGGGTCAGAATTCACTGACACTTCAATTCCTTAGGCTATCAAAAATCAAGATGGGAGCCGATAGATGGAAACAACGTAGTGGGATAATCAGGGTGAACAGTGTAAGTGCCTCAGACAGGCTGGCCGACTTTTCGATAGGAAAACCTATCTTTCTCAAAGGCATCGTGTCATCCTTCGTGTGTTAGTTTTAAAGTGGTTAGTAGTGACGTCATCTCCTGGCTATCAAAGCACGGCCACACTGCCAAGATAAAGCAATAGAGAACAAAAACATTTGCTCCAGCAACTATCTAAATTCTCATCCATAAATGCCATCTTCAAGGCTGGAAAAAAGGTCTGCAATCTTTTTTGGGGCCTTGGTTATTTCATGAAAAGGAGTGTACTTAGGATGAATATATATTTGATTAAGTCGCCTTCGCTTTGCCAACTGCCAGCCTCCTGGTCAGCTCAAGTCTTGGAGTGACCATCCTGGATAGGCGATGACACCAGGTACAGACCCTAGTCATAACTTTTTGCCAACTAAGAAGTTGTACCTTCAGAAACTGCACGGATTTCCTTGTTGCCATGTGCTACAAACTGGTAGAAGCCAATTTTCCCTTTCACAACTCTTCCTCCACCTAGCGGAACTTATTTACTATATTCTGCTTCATGCTTCTTGTATGTTAGGCATCTGGTGTATTAGGAAAACCATAACAATTCTTTCAGCAGTTGTAGATGTCAGTCTTACCATTTTTAAATGGTAATACTGCCAAAACAACTCAAATACCAATAAATCAGCTAATTTCTTATAATTTTTTTATAAATTATATCCATAATTCTAACACTGACAGGGTACCTCTTACAGGCAAAAAAAATGCAGTCATAGCCTATCAAGAGTATAAGAGCCAGCAAGTTGGACAGTGAAAACATTTACTTGAATTACTCGTGCACCTATCGCTAATGCAGCTAAAAGCCACTAGAAAACTTCAGGTGAAACAAAATGCAGCAAATTACACCAGTGACTATATCATAATTTATACATGTAGACAAAAAAAAAGCAGACTATTCGATGAATCCAGGAAACATGTCTGATACAACCAAAAATTTTAAAACACCGAGGAGTCAGGTTATATCACTTTATTATGCATTGGCATCAAACTATTTTAAACACATCTACAGTAATTTGCTTAGGATGGCCTAATACAGATGTCCTACATAGTATTTGGTGTTTTAGCGACTACAAACGGTATTATCTCCATTCTCAACTTTTGGATGTAAAACACTTCACTTTGCAAGCCCTTTTCTTACTTACAATACCTTTGAAGGGCTGTTAGGTACAACTGGCATTCAAAGTGGCCAGCACCATGAACGTTACACTGGAAATACAACTCGACAGTATTCTGTCACAAAGTTGGTGTGGGAAAGCCACAGTATTTATAAAAGCGTAATGATGGAAAGTTTGGTACAACTTGTAGTCACAACCATAGAAGGAATGACATTTAGCTGCAGAACAGAACAAAATCGAGCCGAAGGAATGAAAAGATGTCATGCCTGCGCAGAAGGTGCAGCACAGTGACAGCGAAAGCTAGAAGAGCAGTCTTTCAGAGCCTTTTCTAAACACTCATTGGGTAACCGCTGCAAGCACACTTGCTAGGTACCCACTACCAACGTTACTAGATCCTGCCAGTTCTCAAACTCCCACGGCGGCTGCCGTTGATGCGTGGCCCCGTTTCGTTTCCGCTCACCAGACGGCGCGGCGGCCCCGGTTAGCCCGTTGCTGTGCAGCAGGAAGCCGGCGGCGCGCGTTGTAAATGGCCGTTCTTTGCCTTGAAATACTCGTTCAATGCGTCTCAAATTTAAACTACCATTAGGGACCTCTTCGAACAATAGGGTGATGCTTTATGTATTACATTACATACATTACATTTATAAGTACGCATTATTTCAACTGTTACTATTAATGTTAACATTAATTTTGTGTTTTCGAAATAAGTATCCTGTCGTTTTTTTTTTCTATGAATGAGCTAAATTTCCATTTATTTAATGCCTTGCTCTGTGTATCTACTTTAAGGTTGTCAACAAGTGCATTTTTTGTGTGAATTCTTGTCATGTTGCTGCTGCTATTGTATGGGGAGGTGGGACTAGTCAAGCTGCCTTTAAGCAGCTTTTATTCCGCCATCCTTGCTACATATGCATGTTTTGTGTTTATGTAGCAATAAACTTCATATATATATATATATATATATATATATATATATATATATATATGTGAGCGGAATGAAAAGCAAAGCTATAGCGGCGAAGCTGCCCGCAAACGTGCGGCCAATGTTTGCGGATATTCGTTACTGCAAACAAAAACTGAGCAAAAAAGAGGAACTTTTATTCTCAGTGCCGCGAAATGCATTTATTGCCGAGGCCCAAGGCACACGCACACAATGCAAATGTTCAACGGCTTCACAATAGGCGAGCTTTCTTGGTGGCGATGGCAACTTTCTCGCGGGTTTGAAGGCGTCGGTTGACATCCCTGTCGTAAAAATGCATTCGTGTCACGATGAAAAAATACAGGACCTGACACGTGAACGTGGGCTTGTGCTGGTCGCAACCCAGCCTTGTCAGATCGCACTCATCCAACTCGTCCAAGACCTTCCAAAACAGGTCCGCACAGAGACCTTCCTCATCAAGAGAAAATGAAATAGATTCATTTACAACTCTGATGAAGTGTAGCATCTTGATGCTGGGGTGCCTAAGGCTGCCTTCCTTGAAGCTCAGGTATGTAGTTAAGTATGCATCAGAGCCAATGACAGGAGCTTCTGAACTAACGTCCTGTAGACACAACTGGCACTCTTTACGCTTGGTCATTTTGTGTACAACATATCCAGCTAAGTAGTACACAACACTGTCGCCTGGTGAACCTCTGAAGTAGCTGTGCTCATCACTCATTTGGTCAGGAGTAATACATGGAAATGATGTCATTTCCAGTAGCCTAGCTTCAATCTCAGTGCGCAAGTTAGCTCTTTTTGACCTGTGAGCTTCTCCAGCGGTCTTCAATGTGTCTTCCACAGAAACGAGCACAGCATTTGGTTCGCCTTGAACACTTGCACGTAGCGCTGTCTTGATGAATCTTCTGTCCCCCTTCGGCCAAGCGAGTTAGCATGTCAAACAAAGGTTCACTACTATCCGTCGTCCCGATGTTTTCTGTTTCGTTGTTGCTATCACGAACTGCTGAAATCAACTGCTCACCTTGTCCTTTTCGACGCTTGCTTTTTGCCGGGGAGAGTCTGCGAGCAGGAGCCTTGCGTTTCCGTGTCGGTTTCGAAAGGTAACTCGGGCAATTCGGAAACAGCCGAGGCACGGCGTCGTCTTTCAGTGCCCATTTGTCGCGCGGCATCGTTACCAGCTCACCACAAATGTTGTGCTCGAAGACTTTCGAAATGTCTTCATCGCTGAAGCGAAGGTCACAAACAGAACACGTGCTTGAAAGCTTTTTGTCCTGCCTGGGTACTGCTCGCTGCCATAGTGCAAGGCGTCTCGGGGCGGCCTGAAAAAATGTCTCACCCGAAGGTAGAACGGAATCGTACCCGCTTTTACACCCGGGCACGAAACAGCGTGGCATGGTTCATACACTTGCCAGCACAGTCCACAAACATCTCAGGGTACTCTCGCAAACGTTACCAAGCACACTGCAGCGGGCTGTTTACAACGGTCGTCCGGCCGACCGTGTCTGTCGCGACTAGCCGCAACTCGTCGGGCAAACTCCGTCACGCGCGCCCCCACGCGGAGCGCAACGGAACGGCGTCAGGCGGAGCTCCGCAGTTTGAGAACTGGCAGGATCTAGTAACGTTGCCCACTACAGCATTAATAATCAGGGTTCATACAATTGAAACAAAATTCAAGTGTTTTCAAAGACTTTCAAGGAACTAACAAGTATTTTTCAAGAACCTAAAAAACATTTGAAACTGCAAAAAATGACAACGCCACTTCTTAGAGCCTAAAAATTTGTACTTTATTTTGTACGGTTGGCAACATGAACACACTCAAGTTACCATGGACTGTAGTGGCTTTTGTGTTCTCAATGTGTTGCATACTTTTCATGAGACTTTCAAGGACAGACTTCCCCGTTGATGACACATCGAAGCTCTTCCCACATGGGAAAACTTTGCCTGATGCGAGTTTGACGTATTAGGTGCAATCCACTCTTTATAAGCATCAATGCATAACCAGGACAGCTGGAATTTGCACTTGCCCGACATAGTTCCACCATAAGCGACGTGACTGCAAATATCCGCGTACACTTGCACAGTCTCCACAAAAAAGCCAGCCAGCTTAGCTCGACGTTGCTGCTGTAACCACACAAGCGCTACCACAACTAGTCTACTAGAAAAGTACACTGCACTACTACACTGCAATATATGGCTACAGGAAACAGATTGAATTAGATGGTTTGTTGGCTAGAGAGCACATAGTTGCCAGGCACGCAAAATAATCCACTAGATTATGGCTGAACAAACTTTTGACGAAATTCAAGGACTTTTAAAGGGCCCGTAAACCACCTCCAACATTTTTTTAAGTACTTCAAATAAACGCACGCATCGTGTGCAGAACGCTGTCGTGATCATCGATTCTGCATGTGGCAGTGCTACGAGCCGCCGGCACACCATAAATTCCAAGAAACAATCTCTCCTTCTTTCCGTGCCTTTTGGGCCTCCCCGTGACGCACCGTGCCACATCTCTGGCGCGCTAAAAAATATGCCAGATATGCGGTCGAACAAGAGCCGACGACTCCCGGTCAGTCTGCAAGTTGCTGTCCGCGCTGCTTGTTGTTGTTCGTTGTGTTGCCTGCACTGCATGTCCCTTTACAGGTCCATCACGTAGGCGATCTTTTGAAGGCATGCGCGAAACGCAGGTTCCATACCGGCACGATTACGGCAACCACGGTTCGCCAACAAGCACACAACTGACAAAGTCGACAGTTGTAGTCACGGCAACCGGAAGTAGACTGTGTTTCGAGCTGTGTGTCAGCGATGACGTATGCCATGCGAGATCGAAAAGGACGCTTGGCAAGAGGGCAAAGTGGCGCGGAAAAGGATACCAGCGTAGGGAAGTGCAGGAGAGAGCGAAAGGTGTGGTCGTCACGGTTTCGATAATCAAACGTGTCTAACTACGCTATTACTGCACCGTTTCATAAAATTCTCACAGCTCCGCGTTCGTCTTACACTCTGTGGGAATCGAGGTTAGCCCGCCGCCATGGCACGGACTTTGCCGCCTCTTTCTCCGTTCTCATGCCCCGACATGACTACCCTTCTCCATGGTCTGCCGCACTGAGAGAGTGAGTAGTGACGCTTAACCCCTCTCGCCTGGTAGCGGATGTCAACTGTGGCGCCGCGCGCAGAGTCTCCCGAGAGGTTCTGCACGCGCGCGTCGAGAGTGAGAGCGACCTCTCCGGGGACAAAAAGGGGGTAAGCACGCTTTTCTTTTCCGTCCGTCAGCTCACTTTGGGGCTCGTTTGGACTTCACCAACAGCGCCTTGCACCCTCAGCGAACGCTTACCTTATGTCGACCCCTTCCGAACACTAGGCCGAGGAGCGAAGCGGTGTCCTAGTGCATGGCCAAGCTGTGCTGACCTGTATCTTTCTGAAGCCAACGCGAGCGCCTTTGCCCTTGCTCGAGCAACCGGGTCTTGGTCCCGGTGTCTCCATTAATCACTTTTACCACGGAGATGCGCTCGCGGCACCCTGTGTAGTACTTCTCGCCCGTGGCGTGGATAAGCCCATTTGCTTTCCTGCCGCGCCTTTGCAACGGGCTGTACTGTGCTTTGGTCTTGCTGCAGACAATAAAGTGTTGCGACCTTGAGCAGTATCGTGTTCTCGCCACGGCGATGGTTATCGCAGGCCCTGCGGCTCGCTGAGACCGGACTCACGCTAGTGGCTGTAGTCCTTCGGGATACGAGTGTCACTACAACTCGAGCACAATTTTCTCACAACAACTGACTTTCGACCTCTGGGTAGTTAAGGGTTTTCAAGGCCTTGAAAATGCCATTCAGAAATTCAAGGGTTTTCAAGGGTTTCAAGTACCGCTACGAACCCCGATAATAATAATTTCTGGGTAGTAGGCCAGCATTCGCTATGCTATCCTCTGTAATTCTTCTGAGAAGTGTGGTATCCGCTAAACACTTTCAAGGAATTTTCCGCCAATTGTTCATGCAGTGGTTGACTGTCATGTTGTGCGCCGTACTTTCGTGTGGTGCGCGGTGGTTGTGGTTTTGTGTTGTGTGGTGCATCGATGAAAATGACAAGACAGGCTGGAAGAAACAACCGTAATTGGGAAGCTAAGCCGGACAGGCAGGAAGAGAAGTGCAGGAAGAGGAAGTGGGCTGGAGAGCGTGACGCAGAAGCATTCGCAGGCAGAGGCACTCGTCGGGTCCTGGTCCCGAAGCAGACCGGTGCCTTCTGCCTGCCCATGAGACGTTCACCCTGACTGGTGTTCCAGTAGCCGGCGTCAGTCTCTTGTGTTGGGACCCGGGTGCATTCAAGACCCGGTCCTACCATTAACGCCAAGACGAGTTTCTTCCATGTCGATTCTATGTGATTTCAACCACGTCTGTCCAACCCCTGCTATCAGCATGAGACTCCACGCAGTGACTCATCGACCTAGCAGGCTTCGACCCGCACAAGGTGAAACTTTGTCAGCCTTGTTTAGTGTAGTGGGGGAACTGCTTTACGTGAACAGTGTTCGTCATAGTAGTCCCTTGTGTATCGCTTTGTTGACGACAACCCCTATGCCATCTCTTGCGTTATAAACATGTTTTCATCTTCGTGCCAATGTCTTCATCCATCTCGCCAACGAGTATTTAAGTTGCCGTAATTAGTAGAACCTGCCCTCACACTGAGGACGATGAGGAATTATGCCTAAAGTGGGTGTGTGCCACAGGTAACAGGTGATCAAGAACTAGTTTTGTAATGGGTTGGAGCATTGGACGACCCATTCGCTACACTATTCGTATTGTGTGAATACAGTAACGCCTGGTTCTTTTGCCGTTTTAAAATGCTTTATTACTCACACTAACGCGATTCCTTTCCAGACATCAAGCCTGTCTAAGGCATGTTTGCAAACAAGTCTCAAGCACCGGCATGGCTCAGTAGTAGAATACTGGGATGGCACGCAGCAGGCCTGGGTTTGAGCCCCACTGTGTCCTTGGTACTAGGTTCTTTTTCTTATTTCGTGCGACAGTGGTTACGGACACTGGCAGCAGTGGCAGACAACTATGGCGCTGCGTGTGACCCAAGTTTTGATCTCATAACAGCTTCTGCTGTAAAATGTAGTGCATAGTGGATGGTAATACACTTGAACCTCGCTACAATGAATCTCACGGAGGGCGAGAAAAATTTCGTTGTAGTGAAACGAAAAAATATGGCTGATCTGAGCTAGCAAAACAAAGGAATGTTAATTCTCAATATTCAAAAAGCGTCCGCTGCTTCCTATTCTTTCACAGCAGCGCCACAACCCAATTCACCCCCATACATTGCGAAGCCATGGTGAAAAGCACGCTGAAACAACGCCTACAACCACTTTCATGAACGAACCAAACAGCTGCACAAACACGTTAACACCACCAGCTGTCCGCCGTCAAAGCGTATCTGACAACGTCGAGATGGAGGCAGGGTTTCGTAGAGCAGTGACTTTTGCCTTATTCTATACCATTCTTATCAACGTTACTAGATTCTTATCGTCCACCACTCGCGGCTACCTGATTTTGTTCATAATGCAGACGAACAGCCGCTCTGATTAGTTACCACAATGGCCAAGCGCGAACGAAATGATACGCATTGGCATCGAAACAGGCATTGTTCCGTACAGCTGTGTGAAAGAAAGCCAGGAACCGAGCGACTGAGCTTCAGCTTCAGATCGTCTGCGACTCAAAACAAGCCTGTGGCAAAAGCAGGGCAATCTCATTGCCATCGCTATCAAGCAATGGCAATGCCCATGCTTGCTGAACAGCGGCGATATCTGGTGGTGCTGTGTGTTTTAGACTTCATCGATGTACTTTCAGGTGCTGAAAATGCATCAAAATGTTAAAGATTGTGTTTACTGTATAGCAATAAATATCTGAGCCTGGAATTGCATTGTGGCATTACGTTGAAGGGGGACAACAGAAGAAAGAGTCTTCGTTGTGGCTACAATATTTATGCATTGACTCCTATGGACTGCTGACGGGGAACCAATTTTTCGTTGAAGCGGCATTGGTTGTAGTGAGGTTCGACTGTATCACATCTGCTACTTTGTGTATTTTGGCTGGATTGTGCCCGATCTAAACAGGGAAGAATTTACTTCGGGACCTAAAATGGTTTTCCTTGGCAGCAGACGGTCTTTCATAAACACGTCTCTTGTATACAATGTTAACATGGCAAACATAAGACAACCAACCAAACCACTTCAACATAAGAAGGATGGAAAGTTGGGTCAGTTTGTATACTTGCACGATAAAATGAAACAGGGCGAAAAACGTGCCTAGATACAGTGGTTTCTAGTACATCAGGCTCGGTTCTATGTAATAAAATTTTTTAGGACAGCTATAGTCCTGTCTTTTCTACTTCAAGTGTGTTTATGCTTAATGCACTCTTCCACTTCATCATCTTTTTTCTCTACACATCTCTTGTAACCGAGCATCTTATATAATGAGACTTTACTGCACTTTGTAAAGCTCTCATAAAACCAAACTTGACCCTCTATGAGTCTCGCTGCTGGTAGTTGAGCCTCCTTTGGAGGAAAAACAGAGTTTTTCTCACCCCCAAAGGTGGCTCAACACAACAGGCAGAGGCGTAGATTGCGTACATCTGCAAATGTCCACCACAAACTTCCTTTGCGCAGTTTTATAAGTGTCCCTCTTTACTGCTTGCATTGGGTTTTTTCATGCAAAAAAATATAACATAAGCATTACAGCTAGGTGCCCTCGTGACACAATGAGACAGGTCTTCTCCCACTTTTTCTAAGACGCTTCATGGGTCAATGGAACACACACATACCACTTTTTCTCGTATGCTAATGCTCACAGGTTGGCGAGAACTGCTTCATACTTTTTCTTAACACGTTACTTAGATATTCTGCAGACAGAATTCCTAGTATGTGAAAAATTAGGATGAACCCACAAAATTTAACATTAAGGACCAATCATTTCTACAAGGTAGGCTTACCTCCATGTCATAAAAATAATGCAACAAATCTTTCGTTGCTAGAAGAAGCGTCACCTGTAACTGCCTTCCATCTATAAATGCTAAAATAACTGATTACCACTAGTTCTAACGTTGGCTTACAAAATATCTTGTGAGTATAGTATCTATATTTATATATTTTTATAACTGCCTGTTTTGCAAAGGAAAACCAGTAGATTCTTCGGACCCAGAAATTATTTTTAATAAAGGAATAAATAAATAAATATTTTTTAACATATTAATACTGCTTCTGCAGTGTGATTTCACAATTAAGTTCTTTTTAAGCATTTGCTGCCCAAAAAAACCACATATGTAATTATAAATATCTTCATTACAGGTCAAGCAGCATTCACATGATGGACGAAATCGTGAAACGAGCTCGTGGATTTTCACGCAGTCTTCTTCAGATCTGCACAAAGCGATTTGTCAAACGTTCATCCAAAACATCGTTGGAACTTTGCCAAGAAATACCGAAATTCTTCTCTGTCATTTTAATGATGGCTGTGGAGCTAACCAAATCACATCACATGTCATGCGACTGATTCGTCTGCAAGTCCATCTGTCGTGTGAACACACCGTCAAGAGTGTTGTTGCATTTTTATACAAAATAAGCCCATAATGTTTTCCTGTAATTAATACTGAGGTCACAAATAGACTAAATAAGCGTGACTTGGCCTTGCCTGTTTTTTATTTATTTTTTCCCTTTCCAGAGTTTCATTCACACTAAGACATTTTTCATTGAACGGAAATGAACAAAAAATTCCGTTCGACATTTCGTGGAAGACACCTATATAAGCACTTTGCTTACGAAGCTTCAACCTGTACCTCATTTAGATGTTGTCAAAAGCATTTGCTACTGGACAGGTTGATATGGTTTTTTACAAACTGTTTCAAGACAGGAAAAACAGAGATGCTCTTCTGTGTTCTGATTGCTATATGCTTTTCATGCTGTCAAAAATAAGAGTGCAATGTTGAATGTGTTGTTCCCAGACTGCTTGAAGGAACTCAGAATTGTGTTGACTTTTAATTCGTACCTGACTTAAGGTAAAGTCAACCTCCCGACCAAAGCCACCAACAGGTCCTCGAGGCTTGAGGTTGCGAAGCAGAACGAGAATACCAGACACTGCCACCTTCCGGCATTCCAACTCACTATGTAAATAAGAGACAAAAAATTTGTATAGTACAAACATACATAGTAGGATGACATAACATATCAATAATAAGTCAAGATTACTCAAACAATACCTAGATAATGATAGAGGTTATGGTGCCTAACAACTAGTACTCCTAGATGGTTAGTAACTAGACTTGTGCAAATAGTAAATTTTAGGTCCGAAATAAATTCAAACCGAATAGTTATTTGGTTTGAATGATTTAGAATCGATTTCGAATACAGTGTAACACAATTATAACAGTGCTCAAGTGCCACAAGAAGCTAGAAACGGGTTACAAGAAAAAACAAGGCGGGGGGGGGGGGGGGGGGTGAGGGGAGGATGACAGACTGTTGGGAGAAAACTACCAACAGATACCAGTGAGAGGGATGACAAAGTTGCTCATTTTTTAGACGATAGAAAAGTCGGATGCTTTCACAAGACCACCACAAGCACCATAGAGCCAATATATAACATCTGAAGTTGAGGACACTGAAACCCTTCAAAGTCTCTTATTTTTACTAAAATTGTATGTTTTAACAGAAGCTCCCGTGCTGTAGCGGATGCCAAGTTAGTTTTACTGTTATGCCAAAACGATATGTGCTGAAGCATAGCGAATTTCTCGAAGGAACTCAGGGGTACGTTGTTGGGGTTATGGGCGGACATTTTGCAGCTTGAATTTCTCATTTTCTTCTTTTGAATGCGAAGCATTTTTTCGTACTCTAGGCCCTTTGAATGTCTGTCTGTCTGCCTGTCTAGCCGCTTACATATCGGTGCTCTCATGATCCCCCCCTTAACTTGGGGTAAACCAAAATTAGTATGGGAGAATAAAATGGTTTGACGAATGCGACTCACTGGTCATGACATAAATAATGTCACAATCCCGCCACATAACTCGTCACACACTTTCCACCAGACAGTGGCACATGCCCGGGGGCGGTTATGCGCCACTGGTACGTGGGTATGTGCCACAGGTGTTTGACAGTTTATATCTACCCAGGAGTGGCGAGAACACACATGGGTAATGTTAACGCTTGAGAGTTGAGAAAAAGCGGATATCAGCAGCGCTGACCGGACGAATGGAAAGAATAAATGTCATTGTCCCATGCAGGAATCAACCCCTAGCATTCTGCACGGCAATTAAGTATTCTACCACAGAGTCATGCCAGGTCTCGCAACTGCCTTTTAAATAGTCCCTTATGTTCGTGAAACGCCAATTGTGGTTGCAGTGCTGGCTTTCCAACTTTATAAACATTTCACATGTACCCCTATAATACAGCCGTCACATCAGGTTAATATCAATTGTAGTCAGGTGTCATTCGCTTAAGTTTATTTATGTAGCATTGTCCAGGACTACCTTCCTCACGAGCAGCAGCGCTTTATATCAGCTTGCGGCTTCTGGTGTTACTAACATCCATGTTGTTGTTGGCATCGCTACACAACTTTAAACTGGTAATATAAAAAACATACGTGGCTGTTTAATGTATATCTGTGCGCGCATTCGTACATATCTTTAGCCGAACTTCATAAATGTTTGCTCAATAAAAAATTTAAAACACAGTCAGCTTGCAAGCGCATGCTTCGCATAACATCGATTCCTAAGGTACGCAGGATCTGCCAAATTTTCTTTTCAAGGATTTTGCAATCGGATTCCATTACACCTTGGCATGAACGCCCAACCACCAGAATTCATTGTGATGACCGATAATGTGGCACGCGGGCATTGCTTTATAAGCAGGTTATTTCACCATAGAAAACATACAGAAGTGGCAGTGAAAAAGTATTTCATTGTTATAAACAATATATTATTAAAACCGGTATCTTTAAAGTGGGTTCGACGTTAGCATGTACCACATATTATTTAAAAGATGAGCATATTTGTCATGACTCACCTAACTTGCACAATTCTTTTTCAATTGAAATAAGGCATGTGCAGATGTCATTCTTTTTGGTTTAATGGAAGTGGAAGCAACTTTCAGGGGTGGAAGTGGGCTTCAACATTTTGGAGCAGCTCAAGGAGCAGAAATAATGCGGTTTTGGAGCAGCTTTGGAGCAGTAAAAGGGGAGTTTTGGAGCAGCTCTGCAGCACCAAAAAATATGTTTTGAAGCAATGAAGCTTAGTTTTGGAGCAGATTTCTAGGGTCACACATCATCGTTAATTGAAATTCTTGTTTTCCGGTAAACAATTTCAGTAGCTTTTCCAACCATTCAATGCTGATGAAGTGACTAGACTTACCACAAATTGAGATATATATTGCAAAATCAAAGCTGAAAGTGCAGCAACTGAAAAAAAAACATAACCGACGCTTTGTATAGCTACTAGACCTCCGACAAACAAAAAAACGTTAATGTTAAAATGTTTTAATGTTAAAAATGTCATTAAAACACCGCATTCGACATGAACAGCAACCAAAAACTAGAGATGAGCTGAGAACAGTTATCTTCATTTTAAACTGAACAAGACTAAACTAAAAACAAATTCTAAAAACCTATGTTCCGGTCATTTGTGGGGTCTCGAGGGGAGCTTACATGAGAACCGCAAGGAAAATGAGATCTGCTCGCTGCGCCATAGCTAGCCTATGGCACGGAAAGTATTTTTATTTCGATAGAAAGTATATGGGCACTCTACGGGTTTTTGCCGTCGCCGCCACGTTCTGTGTAAACTTCAAGTTGGTAACATCCCTCGCGCACCGTATGTTCTAACAGCGGGTAAAATCACGCGAGCGGGGGCGACAAGCGCTGCTCAAGCAGAGATGAAACGAGGCGGCCGATCACCGTAGCTCGGAGGAGCACGCGATAGCATCCCGCCACATGTTAGACCTGCCATCGAATGCTGGGCTGTGAACTTTGATTCTAAAGGTGTGCGCGCTATCTCGGAAAGCATCAGCGCATGCCCCATACACCCTTTTACACGTTGCGCTCTCAACATGAATAGGTTGCACAAAATACACGGTCTGCAATGATAACAGCAAACATAAAGCGTCTTCCATCGGTAATCTGTCAAACAGTGAAGCGTGTCGGCATGGCATTGAAGATTCCATCGTTATTGCTCGCGTAAGTTCCAGAACAAACTACAATGTAGGCATTGTGCGCAAAATCTTACTGGAAGGTTCTAAGATTACCTAGATGGCTACCAGTCATTCGGCCACAGTTCACGCAAGGCTGTGTTACATGTATAACGGTGCGGTAACAAGAATAGAAAGAAAGGAGAGCGTGCGGCATTACCACTACAACATTATAATTTGTTGCTAATGCATTCATCACTTTAATGACGAAGCTTTTACGTTTAAAAATTTTTTTTGTCTTTCCAGTTTTTATGGTTCGGCGGTCTCCATCGAAGAGCGTGTGCTGTGCTTGGCAATTGTGCGGAAACGGTGCGGCGAGTTTTTTGCCACCACTGCCGTCTTATAGTTTGACAAACAGCTTCACTGCTAAAAGAGAGTTGCCTAATGAGGTCTGCACTTGACAAGTGCCACCTCAACAACATTCATGCATTTTGTTCACATGACGCAAGATTCGTGCATGATGTCAAGTTATTCAACGTGTACTTCAACATGGCTCGGACGATGACAAGACTTGGCTGAATTTGGCGTCGCATGTGAAAATTGCCGTTTAGGCACAGCAAGTCAGACTGGCACAGCATCCCTGAACTTTGCATAGTAGCAGAATTTGACTTTCGGTAGAATGCAAGAGATAACCTGTGAAATATGTTACATTTCAAAATTCATTATATTTTGAGCATATTAGCTGGCATAACAAGCTTTTAAACTAAAGAAGGAATAATCAATGTGAGGGTAATATGCTCATTTAGGCTTGAAGTGAGGCTTTACGGCAGTGCGGCTTTTCCTTAAAAAGGTGTGTTCACGGTAAAGCACTCTACCCCTGATGTGAAACCATCTTTACAAGAGGCTACATACGGACAATATACACTAATTCATTCAATTCAAATACTTCAAAATTCAAATAATTTAATTCTAATCAAAGCAAATTCAAATACGTTAATATTTATTCGAATATTTGAAGGGCTTGAATATTTTCACAAGCCTACAAGCAACTTCTTTCGAGATTGAGTCAGGTCTGTTCATTTCCTTGATGGCCCCTTCATCAGGGGTGTGACATAAGTGGTGGAGTGGATCAGTAATCATAATAACCATTCAAAATTTTGAAAAAGGTTAACATACTGCAAACGAAAACAAGCCTTAAATGATGAAATTGTACAAGAAAAGGTCATTATTTGCTTAAAAAAAAAAAAAGAAACTTGAGCAATGAACATATGGTGATTATTTTTAGCTACAACATGATGGACAAGGGCATTCCAATATGAGGCTGTTAGCAAAATAGAAAAGAGAAGGAAGCTGTGTGTCAGCGTAGCTTTAAAACTTTGAGGGGGTGACCAGTATGAATTCTCGCGGTGTAGCGATGTATGGCATGCAATTAAGTGAACTGAAAAAACTGATGCAACAAACTAAGGCTGGTTATAACAGAAGTGCGAGACTGTATGTAACTAAGATTCATTTTTAGACAGAATATGCTTACTCCATACAACTGCTATGGTTCCTAGAATTATGAGAAAATTCAAATCACACCCCGACAGACAGAAGAAAACATCTATACAACAGTAAAAGTCATGCACTAAAGTTGTATTATTGAAAATTGATTTAAATGATGAAAAGTTACACAGCGAAAATATGGGAGAAAAAAAGTAAGGATAGGACACGTTTACTGGCACTTTTTTTATGATAGAGCCTTTTACAACATTCTAGCGCACTTACAACTGTGTTTTAACCTATGGGCTTCCACAGCCAGTGGTCGGCGAGCCGTGTTGGTAAGGCCGAAAGCACTTTGACTGGCGAATCGCCGGTCTCTTAGAAAATGGGTGTGTTTCACAATGTTTTATAGACGGCAGCACATTATTTAATGTTTGCCGTATGCTTGATATGCTATCCCACGAGATGGAAATAGTTGTCTGTTGTTGGAGCTGTTTGTATAGCCGCGGCCACATCTGTGTAGACTGCACGGGCAGCCTGTTTTTGCTATGTGGGGCTACACCTTGCAGCAGTTTCGGGTTCTAATGTAGTGTGTCAGGAGCATATAATAGTCCTGCTGACCACATCAGTGCTCGCAACTACCGTAAGGTGTCGCTCCACAGAGCAAAAACCAGTTGCACACCTTCCACACAGATGTGGCCGCGGCTGTACATGTGTATGTGTGTTTTTAGCGGTGAAGGGTGCACGCTGCCGGCTTTTTCGAAACACGCAGTCACGTGAAAATCATCCTGTCACGGCCTCACAAATGCATCTACAAGCTGCCGAAAAGGCGCATTTTTCTCGTTGCATCCTGCCAAACAAAGCAAAGAAGTATCTCTCAAGGCTAGGCTTAGTTTACAAGGCACACAACAGTAGATGCAGAAAGCATTGGTAACAATATTAAAAAAAAAAACTGTTTTGCCATGACGTCTTTCGTGAATTTTATCGTGATTTATATGCACTGACCCATGCTGCCTGCGGGCACAAAATTTTTCCCACGGAATAACACACGGGAACAGCTGTGAAAAGCATGAAAGCCAAGGGGTTAACTTGCCATACGGCTTTACACAGCAACGCATCCATCTACCTACTAAATATTGTTGGTACCTCTAAATGTTTTTTCATTACGTGGAGAACTACACATGAAATCTTTATGTGTGCATGAAAAGCTTGAGTGAAGGTTCTATTATAAAAACCAGAGTGAAACTCACCGGTAAAAAAGCAGCTTGCGCAGGACGATCATAAGCCAGTCACAAAGTGTTGCAGATGCCTTGATGAGTGGTGTTGATGCACGTAAGAGCTTTACAGTGCTATGGCAGGGCATGTTAGGCAGGTGGCCCAATAACTTCTGCATCTGTGACTGGCACTGAACTAGGAGCTGAGGTGATGTCTGAATCATTTGGGCCAAAAGCTCTGGAAAAATGCACAAGGCTTTGCACTAATGCCAAAAGTAAGGCTAGTTGATCGGATAGCAGCGTAGACTGAACATCAAAGCATGTTGTTTGTGCTGTAGAAAGGAAATGTTAAAGTAGGGGTATTATTTTCCTAGTCCAGTGACTGCTCCTAGCACTGCCTCTCTCTGGAGTTACGCTCAATCCTTAGGCCAGAACAAATTTGCTTATAACCTCCCGGTTTCAGCACAGTGTATAAGTACAGCAGAACCTCGTTGACAAGTTCCCGCTTAATACAATTCCCCGGCTCCTGTGCTCAAAATCGCAAAAACTAGAAATGCCCCCATAGAGCAACGTGTTAATACGTTCCGCTTCACAAGTTCCCGGAAAATACAATTATTTAGCAGCAACATTAGGTACTGCGGCAAACTGTGGTCGTATGATACGTTCCGTGGGCGAAAATTCTCATGCAGGTGAGCAAAAAAACCACTCTCGCATGCTTGTGAAGGGCCATGTGGCAGACTGCCGCCGCGCCGTGACGGTGGTTTCCTTACTGCATTTCAATTGTCGCCTCCCGCTACCCTGCATTTCTCAGTAGTTCGCGATCCGAGAATGTTGCATCTAGCACGGCGTCAAAACACCGCAAGCCCTTGTCGATTTAGCTCTTGTCGATTATCCTAGCAGCTCTTGACAGGAACCCCAAAAGGCAGCGAATCGACATAGCAAACTAACTTGGACTGCCAACGTTTACTGTGAACACCGCAGTGTCAAAGTGGAAAGAGATCGCGACAAACGCCTTGGTATTCGGGGGCACAACAAAGCAAGCCCATGGAGCCCGCCACTGGGAGCTGCAGGAGGCACTATTGAAGTGGTTTAAGCAATCAAAAGCCTCCGGAGTTAACTTTGATGGCACCGTACTCGAAATTAACGATGTTCTTGGCATCAATTGAACTAACCGCCTCTAATGACTGGATAAGCCGCTTTTGAACAAGGCATGGCGTCGCCTACCGAAAGGTAAATTGGGAGGCAGTAAATGTGAACCTGGCCGACGTCGATAACTGGTTATCACTGCTCCCCACCATAATTAATTCCTATGATTCACACGACGTTTACTATGCGGATGAACTAAGCCTTTTTCCCCGCTTCAACCTAGCAAATCTTTGAGCATGAAGGGCAAGTCCTGCCACGGTGGAAAGGTCAGCAAAGACCACGCAACTGTGTTGGTTTCTTGACGGCAGTGACATGATGAAGCCGTGGATGAATGGCAAATCCAAAAGCCCAGTAATGTCGCGAGCAAAAACAAGATCTGCAGCCAGGAGTTCACCCGAACCGGAGCAACCAAAACGTTCTCTTCTTCTTCGTAGCCCAAAACGGGTATGAGCCACAGCGGCTCGTTCATCAATGGTGGCATTACCCCCCTCTCCCAAGAAGCATCGTCTCGATGCTGTACATGAAGGCAAAAAAGAAAGAAAATGAGGTAAAAATTACCATGCAAGCAAAATGAGCGGTGTAAGGCGGAATAACATAGTTGGTTGTGGAGTCAAGAGTTAAATGAGAAATAAGAAAAATAGGAAAGAATGCAAGGGAAAGACGAATAAAGTCAGTCACTCTCTGGCGATTCACAGCGCGAAAAGTATGGTTTCAGCCGTGAAACGTGAACGACTTCAGTTCGCGGGGTGAAACGGGAACGTCTCGAAGTGCCTTCTGGGAGAACCTCATATGTGACGTCGCTGAGACGTCGTACGACCTTGTAAGGGCCGAAGTAGCGGCGAAGAAGCTTTTCTGAACGGCCACGTTGTCGGATAGGGGTCCACACCCAGACTTCATCACCGGGCTTGAAAATTACTTCACGGTGACGAAGATTGTAGCGGCGTGCGTCTGCGCTTTGGTGATGTTGAATACGGTGACGAGCAATTTGACGGGCCTCTTCTGCACACTGCGCGATCGTAGTCGGTAGCGACCACGATCCACCGGTTTCCAGACGAAGACGTGGGGAATGACCCCAGCAAGTCCATGCCAATCTGATGAAAGGGCGCCCTTGGTGGGCCTATTGGTTGCAGTAGTCCCGCTGGTTGTAAAGGTGGAACCTTACGTCGCTGACAGTCGCGACATGTGCGAACGTAATGCTTCACAGTCTTTGCGAGACGTGGCCAGTAGTAGGAGCGTTGAATCCGTTGCAGCGTGCGCGTATAGCCGAGGTGTCCGGACGATGGCTCATCATGACACGCACGTAAAATATCACCACGAAGCGTAGTTGGCGCAACAAGCAGATACATAGCTTGTGTAGGATGAAAGTTCTTTTTGTAAAGCACTCCATCGCGGAAACAAAAGGAGGATAGCGAGCGTGCAAAGCTTCGAGGAGGGTGGGAATTGCGTCCTTCCAGGTAGTCAATGAGCGGAATGAGCTCCGAGTCGTGACGCTGTTGCTCAGCTAAGCGGGTTGCTGATACGACAGAAAGAAAAGTGTCGTCGTCTTCAAGGTCAGTGTTGGCATTTTCGACCGGTGCACGTGAGAGACAGTCGGCGTCGGTGTGTTTCCGCCCAGATTTGTGGACGATGGTGACATCGAAATCTTGTAGCCGAAGGCTCCATCGTGCTAGACGACCTGAGGGATCTTTGAGATTTGCGAGCCAACAAAGGGAATGGTGGTCGCTAACTACCCTGAATGGGCGGCCATACAAGTATGGGCGGAACTTTGTTATGGCCCAGACAACAGCGAGGCATTCCTTCTCGGTTGCAGAACAGTTTTTTCTCCGCTGGGGATAACGTTCTGCTCGCATAAGCGATCACGCGCTCTACGCCATTATGCCACTGAACTAATACCGCTCCTAGTCCAACGTTGCTGGCGTCAGTGTGTAATTCCGTGTCAGCGCTTTCGTCAAAATGACCCAGTACAGGCGGAGCCTGGAGGAGGTTTCGGAGCGTGTCGAACGCATGACACTGATCGGGACCCCATAGAAACGAGACACCGTCTTTTGTAAGCTTGTTGAGGGGTTCAGCAATCTTCGAAAAGTTTTTGACAAAGCGCCTGTAATACGCACAGAGCCCCAGAAATCGGCGTAGGTCGCGCTTATTTGTGGGCACGGGAAAGGCGGCAACAGCACGGGTTTTCTCCGGGTCTGGGCGGATGCCGGCATGGCTCACAACGTGGCCAAGGAACTTCAGTTCTTCATATCCAAAATGACATTTCTCGGGTTTGAGAGAAAGCCCCGCTGTTCTGATTGCCTGAAGTACTGCCTGAAGGCGTTGGACGTGTTGTTCAAACGTGTCTGCAAAGACCACGACGTCATCAAGGTAAACAAGACATGATTGCCATTTGAGCCCTGTGAGAACCGTATCCATCATTCTTTGGAAAGTAGCTGGCGCTGAGCATAGACCGAAAGGCAACACTTTAAACTCGTACAGGCCGTCGGGAGTAATAAACGCCGTCTTTTCGCGGTCGCGCTCATCCACTGTGATTTGCCAGTAGCCGCTACGTAAATCCATGGAAGAAAAATATTTAGCGTTGCGTATACGGTCCAACGAGTCATCTATCCGGGGTAGAGGATAAACGTCCTTTTTGGTGACCTTGTTCAGTTTGCGGTAATCAACGCAAAAACGCAACGTACCGTCCTTCTTCTTTACTAGCACAACTGGCGAAGCCCAGGGACTGGTTGATGGCTGGATGACGTCGTCCTGAAGCATCTGCTGGACTTGGTCACGTATAGCGTCTTGCTCTTTTTGCGACACCCTATAGGCGTGTTGTCGGATGGGTCTCTCGGTGGGTTCCGTGATGATACGGTGCTGAGCAAGTGGTGTCTGTTTAACCCTTGACGTAGTGGCAAAGCAGTCTTGAAATGAGCCGAGTAAACGCAAAAGGCTTTCTCGTTGAGACGAAGGTAGTCTCTCGTTTACGTCTAGAGTGCTCGTGAACGCCTCGTCAGGGTGGCCATTCGATGAAAATAAAGCTAACGTGGGCGAACCATCGGCATCGACAAGTTCTTCACAATATGCAATGGCAGTGTGTCTCGTTAGGTGGCGATATTCGTCGCTGAAGTTCGTGACCAGCAGGTGAACATGCCTATTGCTAGGCTGAATGATTCCTCGGGCAACACAGATTTGTCGTGAAATAAGGAGAGACAAATTGGCCTCTGCAATTACCGCGTCAGACATGTCCTGTCCCAATTCTACTTCGACAAAGAGGCTGCTTCGAGGTGGGAGAGTCAGAGAATCGTCGGTAACACGAAGTGCTCTTTTCCGGAATTGTGTACTGTCAGTTGCAGCGCAAAAAGGATCCTCGAACGACACAAGTAATTCACGGAGGTCGATGACGGCGCCGTATTCACGAAGGAAGTCCATTCCTAGAATGACTGGCCGAGAGCACACGCGCAATACGAGGAAAGAGCCTGCAAATGTCGACGTACGTATACGAATGCGTGCCGTGCACATACCGGTAGGCATCACCAGATGGCCCCCTGCCGTGCGCAACTGCGGTCCTTGCCATGGTGTGGTAACCTTCCTCAGTTTAGATGCCAGTGCGGCGCTCATTACGGAATAGTCGGCCCCGGTGTCGACGAGGGCGTTGACAGCATGATTGTCGACGAAGACGGCGATTTCGGCAGAAACGATCTTTCTGCTGTCAGAGAACACTGCAGAACCGGAACGGTCCTTGTCTGGTCGTTGCGTCGAATGAGGGTCTTTTACAGTTCGCCGGGCCGCGACTTCACCCCCAGAAGTCGCCGTTCCTAGTTTCCCCTGCGGGGACTTGGTGACCGGCTCCTGAAAGGAGCGGAAGACGATGTGGGCAAACTAGGTGACGTAGACCGGCGAGGCGACGGTGTAGCGCGGGCATCGAGCTTCAGGATGGAAGCCGCGGAGACCTAGTTGCCGGTATTGACAGTTCCTGTATACGTGACCCGCTTCGCCGCAGTGATAGCAGAGCGGACGGTTATCCGAGGTGCGCCACGTGCTTGCCTTGCTACCACTTTGTCTTGAGGTAGACTGCAGATAGGTGGGTGTGCTCTGGAACCTTGAGCCGTGAGGCGGGCTCGAAGCAGTGGTGTGGAATGACTGCATAGCCTGGTACCTGGGCCACATAGCAGGATCTGTAGCCGGTGGCGCAGGGGATCGCAATGCCGCTGCGTATGTCAGGACTGGCGCCTCGGGAATCGGTGGTGTGATTGGGGTCAGGGGTGTGACGGCCTGCCGGACTTCTTGTCTGATTACATCCGCGAGGGCAGACACAGGTTGATGGGATCCCACCGCCTGAAGCTGTCGCAGTTCGTCCCGAACAATACTTCGAATGAAGTCTGCAAGGGCCTGTCTCTCGCTGTCAGAGCCGATAGAGCATGCGGTGGCCGGGATCTGGCGTTCGTATTGTGATGACCGCTGCTGAAGCGTACGTTCCATTGTGTTCGCCTCACTGATGAACTGGGCGACTGTCGTTGGTGGATTGCGCACGAGCCCAGCGAAAAGCTGTTCTTTTACTCCACGCATCAAATGCCTCACCTTCTTTTCCTCGGGCATGGCGGGGTCCGCGCGCTTGAAGAGCCGAAGCATGTCCTCGACAAACATGGATACTCGTTCGTTCGGCCGCTGGTTTCTGCAGGATATGGCTTGTTCGGCCCTCTCCTTCCTTTCGGTGTTCCGAAAGGCGTCACGGAGCTGACGGCTAAACTCTTGCCAGGTTGCAAAGGAGCCCTCGTGGTTCTCGTACCATGTCTTCGCAGAATCCTCCAAGTAAAAGTAAACTCTGCGCAGCTTGCGAACATCGTCCCATTCGTTGATACAGGCAACCCGATCAAAGTGGTCGAGCCAGTCATCAACATCCTCGAAGAGATCTCCATGGAACGGCTTTGGTGTTTGTGGCGCATGAAAAACATGGGCGAGAAGAGAACCATGGGCATCGCTGGTTTGGACCGCCTGGCTTGTCATCGAAGTTGCCATCTTTCTGGGTGTCGATGTCAAGGGACCAAATTCAGGGGGTAACCCACGCAGGCGGTGGCTGCTTCTTGCTCTGGGAGATGTAGCTGTCTCCACGATGGCCGACACAGCTGAAGTACACGTACCCAGCACCTCCACCAGTAATGTCGCGAGCAAAAACAAGATCTGCAGCCAGGAGTTCACCCGACGGAGCAACCAAAACGTTCTCTTCTTCTTCGTAGCCCAAAACGGGTATGAGCCACAGCGGCTCGTTCATCAATGGTGGCAATATACCTGCAGAACATCCCCCGTCTACTTTGTATCAACAGGCGGAGATGACCTGCGAGATTTTTTAATGCTTCCTGCGTTACCTCGATGGACCCCTAGGATGCCAGGGGCGCAGTGGCATGCTGTAGGAGATGTCATTCCTTTGCAACCCTTTCGACGCTGGTATTCCTAAGAATGCGATACATTTCCATCAGAAATGTAATGTGCGACGCTTCCTTGCTTGCGTGTCAGATGGTGATGACCCCGAGAAGTTATCGCTTCTCGACACGGTGCAGTACTTGAGCATTTCTTAGGACAGTGTGACGAGTGAAACGATTAGCAACTGTTGCAGGAAGTGCGGTTTTCGCCGACACTTTGCATCGGAGGATACAAAGCGCAGCAAAGACGACCCTGTGGCGTGCGCATCTGACATCGACGACGGCGTCAATGCGGAGTTCCTCTCCACCGGCACCGATGCACGCTTCACAGAGTTCGTCTCGATAGACGACAATGTCCCGTATTGCGAGTTCTAAAATGTTGCGGAGATTGCTGCAGAGGTGGTAGGAGGTGCCGCCGCGAAAGGCACCTAAAGACAGCGGCGACAACGAAAATGTGCACCGACCGGCTAACTTTGCCGAAGTCCTTGCTGGACTAGAAGCCTTACAAAGCTTCTTTTGCACAAAAAACAATGAAAACGTGGACGAGGGTCTACGATGTGTGCAGAAGGAGCTTTTCTTGTCCAAGGATGAGAGGCAGCAGCAGAAAATTGTTTTTTAGAAATAAATAATGTTTTTTGCCTTTATACCTCAGTGTGAACTTGTCAGCCTCAATTTTTCTCTAGACTCGGATTGTACGTTCATTTTCCACGTTTTTTAAAGAAAATGTATCAACGAGGTTACTGTACTTTTCCTTCCATGAGCTCATTTGGTTAGCTTAAGAAAGCACACTGAATAGGTTGTGCAAAGAAGGCAATAAACATCGTAGTACCAAATTTAGAAAACAGTCAACATATTTGCACAGCGCAAGACTACGAGTAGTTACGACATAACTACAAATATGTTGATTCCCAATCACCAACTAGCCCAAGCATCTGTCTTATTAGGCAAGAGGGAACAATTTGAAGGGGTGGCGAGAAATATTTCAATTGGGGTGTTCATAAAGTCAATAAATGATGAATGCAAAACCCATAAGTTCCCAGTCGAAAAGCCTCTTCCCTACACAGTTTTGAATTTCAACAGCCAAGATTCTCCAAGTTGTAGAAAACGGTGTTAAAATTGTAAACCCTGGTCATGCTTGTAACCTAACATCTACCCAGCTGCAATTTAAAATCATGTTTTACATATACAGTCGAATATCAATAATTCGAACTTGAAGGGGCCCAAAAATTTGTTCGAATTAATGAAAGCTACATAAACGGAGGGCTCTCCATGCAGTGGCGCATGTGCATTGAGCTAACAAACGAGGGGGAAGTTTCAGATGACTTACATTTATTCACAAATCACAGGACATCTGTTAATAATTGAAGTAATCGGTGATGCGCGTTTGCACACGTTCCCCTTGCAACGAGTCAATAAATTTTGCACGCAGCTTGCAAAGCATTTATACTTTGGCTTCAGCATTCTCCTGGCAAGAGAAGTTGCGCACGGAAATGTTTATCGCCGACACTTTCTACAGACGACAACGACTGCGCAGCAGAGCCTCTCCGCTACACAGCCGCAGCATGGCCAGCACGTGACGAGAAAGGAGGAGCGTCTCCACGCGGAGAAAAGCAGATCAGCATTTGAGAGAAAATCAACACTCCATGACAGCTTTTTTTAAAATGTTTTTTTAATTTGCTCTCTTCGCCCGCGTCGTTGAAAGAAGAAAGATTACGTGGCAGGAACGGAAAAAGGAAAAGCGTGGCACTGGCACGTGAGACCTCCCCCTCAAGGCGCAGAGCCGTGCCTTTTTTATTTCCTTCAGCCACACATTCATTCAACCCAGCGACAGCTTTTTTTTTTCTTTTCCTCTCTCTCTTCGCGCGCGGCGTTGGAAGGAGAAGGGTCTTTAGGTGGCAAAGACGAAAAAGGGAGAAGCGTGACACGAGCACGTCGCAGATCGGCATTTGAGAGAGGGCAAACATTCACTGCAGCATTTTCTTTCCTTTTCATTTCCTTCGAGCACAGCGTTCAGGTATCGCAGGTGCCACCGCGGGATCGGGGGGGTGCTCAGAGCATTTTCGGAGCGCGGTATGTTCGAATTAACCGCCACAACAAGTGCTTGCGCGTTCGAATTACCGGGTGTTTTCGCCCATTGAAATACAAACAGCTTTGACAAGACCTCGTGAGTTCGAATTAACCCGAAGTTCGAACTAAGCGTGTTCGAATTGATGAGATTCGACTGTATAAGGATGGACGGCAAGTTGACTGGTTTAACAAGTAATGCACCACAATTTAGTTGAGTTGTATATGTGATTGTGGAAAAGGTCAGAAAAACACTTGTCTTTACTATAAGTCACATTCTTTCCTGGTAACATTTTCCCCGCTTGAAATAAAGGCATATTGCGCATTCTGCTAGACAAAAAAAGAAATTTCTCAGGCTGCCAATGTGCTGCACTAGCTTTAAAGGACCCCTGACACAAAATTTGAAATCTCAACATGTTTGTGTTGTTTGATTACCCTGTATACATGTGGGCCCTTTGGACCAATTATCAGTGGCTGACGTAAGCTTTCAGATATTTTAGGTTGTTTTTAAAGTAAGCATGAGCGCTTGTCAGAGTTGGCAGCCCCTCGTAACATCACCACTACTATGACGCAGGTTAAGACTCTGTGATGTTCGAGTAAAGTGAGTGTTGCTGACTTTACAAAAAGATCTGCGGGGCACACAAAATACCACGACTGGCACCTGGCAAGGGTTCCTCGCCCTTCTCACTCTGTTGTCAAGCTGCCCTCAAGATAGTATCAGCTGCTTACGCCAGGAATGCTTTTCTTGTTTCTGACAGGACATGCACTTAACAGGCTTAAGTATAATCGAAGAACCGACATCATTTCAATCTTCACCATGTGCAGCACCTATATTTGAAAACCAACATTACCAAAGCGTGAGTGCACATGATCTTCGGCACTCCCCAGCTGTGGGCCCCTAATTTCTTATGATTTTAGGCTGGCATTTTGACGTGGTGCAAAATTGGTCACAATTAATGACGCATGCATTAAATATACAATGTGTTTGAGCATTTGCGACTCAGTTTTTGGATTAATGGCACGAAGCTACAATTTACAATAAAAAAAGTCAGACACAAAAATTTCACTCTCAGGAGTTCTTTAACTATGGATACTTTTTATGTGCCCCAGGTAATGTAAGAAGTAGTAAAGGAAGCCGACATAAAACTGGTTAAAGCAGACATACCGAAATAATGATCTGTAGGTGCACATGGCTTGGACAGAAACCGATCAACAACGAGGTCCATGATGTTGCCAGAAGCATCCCTGTTTACTATGAATGTCTCAAGAACAATTGCTTGTCCAAGTTGGCAGCAGTCAAAAGCTGTGCTGTGCCCTGTTCTTCCAAATCCAGCACGAGGATTGTACATGTCCATAAGCAAAAAACCAAATTCAACAAGGCTTTGTGACGATTCTTCCCAGCCACACTTGCTGTAGAGAAAATAAAAATGAAATTGAAGAAACATAATAATAAGCAGTAGGTACTATTTTTACTAACACATCTAGCAGAGCAGTTAGGCAAAGGAATGCATTAATTTTGACCTAACTAATGGCGTTATCCATTGGCAAAATAGGAGTGACGAACTCTGCACTGGAGCACTCCACTCTGGCGGAGGGCAACAGAAAGGAATCTACCAATGGAACACACACGCTACCTCTGGAGCAAATGGCAGAGTCAGAATGAAAACGCGATGCGTGCTTCTTGCTTGAGTGGGCACGCTGGGAACAGCGATGCTACGTTAGCAAAAGTTGAGCTCCGACGCAAGGCGCAACTGTCGCGACTGGCGTCCCCTGTCGCGCCCAAAGTTGGCGCCGCTTGAAAGCACGGGGTGCTTGCCACTTCCGGCCAAATCCGCTGATTTTTGCAGAGTAGAAAAGTTGCCCCGTGGAGCGGATCTCGTGACGGAGCTGTTCCAGATCTGCCAATGAAACGTAGAGGGAGCACTCTCAGCTCGCCAACGGAATAGACTTCCTCCGCATGAAGCTGAAGAAAATATTATTGAAAGTGCTCCGAATCTGCCAATGCATGACACCATTAAATAAAGTTGTGTGCATTTTCAGCTTCTGCATATTCGATGACACGATGTAATCGCTCTTTCTTTCTGTTTCCTGAAACTGCCCATGAAGTGTACTCTGTTTTATTAGCCCCGAAAAACGCCAGTGCTGGTTTAGACAACATTTCGGTTTTACACCTGAAAATTGTTGCACCTTTCATTTCTAAAACCTGTTACACTATAGTTAGTTGCATTTTCAAAAGTGGCGTTTTTTCTAGTTCACTAAAAAAAAGGCAAGAATCATTCTGGTATATAAGAAAGGTGATAAATCTGAGGTATCTAATTATAGTCCTATTTCTATTCTATCATCAATTAGTAAACTTGTAGAAAAATTATTTTGTAAACAATTAAATGCTTACATAAGAAAGTTCAATTTGTTAAATCCCTGATTTTTATACGGGAAGTTCGACTAGCTTAGCTTCATTATCGCTAACAGAGTACACTCGTCCCTCACTTGACAGTGGAAATTTTGTTGCATCTGTTTTCTTAGACTTTACTAAAGCTTTTGATAAAATTAATCATAACATTCTTTTTCTAAAATTCGAGTGATTTGGCATTACTGGTCCCATCCTAAACCACTTTCCTAGCTACTTGCTCAACAGAGAGCAAACAGTATTTACAGGTGGTGTTTATTCAAATACCAAAATTATTATTCAAGGTGTACTGCAGGGATCTATACTAGGCCCCTTACTTTTTTCTATCTATATTATTGAATCACCATCACGTCTTAGCTCTGCACAGTGTACTGTATGCAGATGACAGTACCATCTCATTAAATAATAAATCTCTATCCAGCTTAATCTCTAAACTTAACAGTGAACTTAAACAAATTGTTGTATGGTGTGTTTAAAATCAATTAATCATCAATCCTAACAAAACGACTTTTATGATCTTTAGATATATGCAAAGAATACCACCAAATAGACCTAATTTAATTTTAAATGGTCATATCATTGATATGACCTAACTGTACATCTTTTTTGGGCATTAAAGTAGATTGTAACCATAATTTTTCTGATCATATTACTTTCACTAAATATAAATATACATTTGGTATAAGAGCTCTAATTAGATCAAAATCAGATATCTCTACGGGTGCCCTATTATCATTATATTTTGCCTTCATTAACAGTCACATCATCTACGGCATTGTCTCATGGGATAACACGTATCATTGCCATTTACCATCTATTCAGCGCTTACAAAACCAAGCCATTTGCACCATAACTAATAGCAACTCCCTTACCAATATGTCTCCATTACTTCATGACCATAACCTATTACATATATCAGGTTTGCTCAGCTATCATCTCACTATTATGTTTCATAAAATGCTTAATAAACAGCTCTCATATGAGTTTATTGATTCCAGTTATCTTATTAATAAAAATAATATCAGGTTTACATAACACTCTTACTTCTTTTTACCCGTTGTACATACTAAGGCAAAATGACCACCACCTTCACCGCCATAAAACTGTAGAATGATTTACTCGTCCATATCAAAACTTCATCAATTCAGATATGCCAATGAACGTTTTTATTTGCAAATATAGATTTATGCAATGGAGTATATCACTACTTCTACAGGTTGTTGTTTGTGATCATCACAATGCAACACTTATGTTACGATTAGTTCTGTTAGTTTTTTTTCTTCAGGTACTGCACTTTGCCACTGTGTTCAATCTACATTTCTTTGTATATTAATTATTTTTAATACCTTTTTTGTTTTTGTTTACCTGCTCGCAGTTTTTTTTTGTTTTTAGACTTCTTGCTACCTATTATTAACCGAGGGTTTCGCTGCAGTCTTCAACTACGGGACTCTCGTCTGTATATTTTTCTGTAACAACATTTTATTGCATAAGAATAATAAATTACTGACTGACAAAAAAAAAGCGCAAGATCAGTCACACAAAGAGAAAACACGTCATTAGTATTTAAGATTCCACAAGTTGATGTTTAAAGGGACCTACAACTGTCCAGAAGGCGTGATTAAATCCTAGTAGAAATTAAAAGACCATAAAATACAATCACAGACTCCAGCATATTTTTTTTCACACTGTGAGTAGTATTTATATTTTAAATCATAATTAAAAGTAACAAAAACCGGCATGTCGCACAGCCTAGCTGAAGAGAATTGAAGCTGGATTATCAAATATAGAGTCGATCCCTTTCCTGAACGTAGTCGCAAAGCCTGAGGCTGTCATGCGTGCCAGTCTTGAAAATTAGAGTACGTATATCATTACCCAGCCCCGCTCAATTCTACAGTGCTTTCGACTTAAAAAGAGTCGCACGGTGAAAAGCAGCGCTGCCCCTGTGGCCACCAGTGAACCAGGTCGAGCCGCAATGCATGCGTGTACTCCGTATGCAAGCGCAGTAAGCCACCACGCTCAAACACAAAGCACTCAAGCACTCGCTGTTTGCAGCATGCGAGTATACGACTTCATATTTGCTGCAGATAGAAAAATTTCTATTACAAATGTTTCACGCGTTTCCCACTTCGCCATTCCATGATTAGACTAAGGAAATGACAAAGCTTTTCGTTCGTTCCACTAAAAAAAAAAAAAAAACGGCACCATAAAAGTGGTTGTCGGTCCCTTTAACATAAAATTGAGAAAACTACTACTTCATTTATAGACATTAGGCACCACAGAAGGCACATTTCGTGAGTAAATTAGAAGAAATAAAGTAGCTATAGCAGCTTGATCACTAATAAAGTGTTCCCACTAAATGTTGCTGACTTTTACACTCTCAAAAGATATTAAAAACGGTAGTCATTGAGCCCTTTCGTCAATTAGCCATTTGGCAAAATTGTAATTTTAGCTTGCTTTGAATTTTAAACAAAACTAAAGAGACCCAACGTTGAGCATGTCCTGATACATCTACTTTGTACAAGAGGCTACTTAAAGGTCACAGAAAAAGAAGCAGTTATGAGCACTTGCATTATCCACATTTCACTAGCTCAATGTCTACTAAACACCCATCCCTGTGGACTGCAAAACTATAACAACAATTCAAGCTGAAATTCATGCATCTGATTCCTTTGCATTTAAGTGTATTCATCCTCCAAGTATCCATAAAAAGCTACTTTTCAGTATGATGTGTACTCATGTGAGCCCATGTTTAATTTTTTTCTGATCTTGTCAAGGCAGCACCTCACTCATAGTCAGGCCATTTCAGTACAATTTGCACCTGATGTACAAAATTTACATGATTCCTTTGTACCTAAAGAATGAATGCTATTTGTTTTATAACATATTTATCGGCATATTTATTTATGGCATATTTATCACAGACTAGCATTTATCACCAATTTCAAGTTTGCAACAGCTCACATTATTCAGCACATGATACTAATAGCTCAAGCTGAATATGTGCTGAACTGTACATTGCTTCCTTTTACATCATTTAAAATATCATGCATATAAATCCAGAACATGTACACACATAATGAGAACACAATAACACACAACTGTATTTTCTAAGGTACAAACCAATCACACTGTCATTTGCTTACTGGGGCAACAATTCACTGCAGCAAACCATCGCTTTTCTTTACCCTTTTTATATATTCAAAATAAAAGCCATTTAACCGTACATAATGTTGAAGTGCTGATAATATGGTCAATAACAAACATACCAAATTGAAATTCAGTCTTGTCCCCACAAAAAAAGAGCTACTGAATGATAGCCAACACAAAATATATATGTGTGAATAAGTGTACATGCCGATACAAAAATTTGTAACAGCAAGCAAAACTTTAGCAATGCCACTGATTTTACAATCGTATAAGTAGTAACATTAAATACATGCTTTTAAGGTGCATACACACACACACTTTATAAAAAAAAACAGACACTTGGAAGAGAGAAAGATTCAGAATCAAGCAGACCAACCTGTGCTTAATCATATTGACAATAAGCTGCTTGATGTCCTTTGGCACAGGAATCATTTCTCGAACCCACATATACTCTCTATACTTGGCTTGCCTTTGAATGTGAAATGATGCAGCAGATTTCAAGACATCAAGTACCTGCTCAGAGATTATCATGATTACAAGAAGTGCAATGAAGACTTCAACAAGCAAAGTGTCCCCTCACCTGCTCAGTGAAGTGTCGTGTTTTAGCAAGAGCCAGCGCAAGTGTAAGTGTGAACTGGCCAAAGATGAACTCTGCTTTCATCTGCCTCACCTAATTGTGAAAACAGAGCAGCGAATATGTCAACAAGCAGAATCAGATGTCTATATGACAAGGAACCGCCATTGACAATGTGACTAGATGTCCCAGTTTAGGAAGGACAAGTGTCCCCTTACATTACTCTCATGCATTTTGCTAATGCCATGCAGCAACGTGTAGTACAAAATTTAACAGGGAGGTGCGGAACAGGGTACATTGGTTTGGGAGCAGTCCTGGGAGCAGGCAAAAGTGCCTTTTGTAGCAGGCCTGGAGCACCCAGAAAGACATTTTCGGGCAGGCTCACGGCAGCCATAAATGGTTTTTCAAGCAAGTTTCGAGCTGTCAGAGGGAACATTCAGAGCATATGTCGTCCCGTTTCACAGCACATGTGAAGCAACATTTAATTGTCCTATGCAGCGTTTTTTAAAACACTAAGCTAAATTGTACAACAGCCTTATTATTTCAATAGCAATATGGACACCAATATAAAGTCCAAATTGATAACATGCCCTCGCTCATCGTCTTGTAGTAGTTTTAGCTGCGGGTGAAAACATAAAAACAATCAGTTTCGCCACAAGCATTGAATGCAAAAAACTATAAATTGTAATGTTATACAATGCTGGCAGCTGATGCTCTTGCATTATAGTGAAAACTGCCATGCCAGGGAGAAATTGCAATGCGAGCTATTGCGCTAATTGCCGAGATGGAGCACGCGCAAGCGATTACAACCAAACCGTTACAATCAAAATTCACAGCTGCTGCTCGAACGATCACTGCCTTGATGAAAACGAAACAACGTATAACCACTTCAATGAAACTGAACAGAATGTTTGAGGCAGGTTTTCGGGCACAGGGCTCGACAGCAGTTGCAACTTGTGGCTAAATTTGGATGATACGGCGTGGTATGGCGCTGATAAACGAGTTTGGCGCAAGAGGGGTGATTCGAAGCAGGAAACCAAGTTTGGAGCACAACGGCGCCAATGGCGCAGCTGTTCCACTTCTAACTTTATCAACACTCGGCTGACTCACGGCAAGATTAGCTTGCTAAATACGGCATCACACTTCTTTTTCACTTTTGAAGACGAGGTTGGGGAATACTAATAATATCCACATTTAATGCTTGGCATCAATTTGTACCGAACACAATCCCCCCCCCCCCCCCCACACACACACATACACACAAAAAAAGGATTTCAGCAACCATGAAACAATATTATGACAGCAACTAAGGTTAAGAAAGTAATTATTTAAATGCTCATTTTTTTGCTAAACAATAAACTAATTAGAACAGACATGAAAACCAATTATAACAAACAAGCAAAGAGAAATGAGTCCTTTAATGCTCCCCTTCTTTCATTCATTTAGAGCGAAGGTCTCTTTCTAGGAGACTAGATGCGGTAGTATGTTGGTCAGCTGCAAGCTAGTAAAAAGAGCACTTGCTACACGACGCCAACAGGCAGAAAGTGTTCCACACTCGCTGTCACAGGTACCAGAAGCGCTGCCTATACACATATATACCCGATGACACATATACCACACATATACCCGATGAAGTGGACGGCAGCATCACCACCACTGTAGCCCAGTTGATAGAGCATAGGATGCACCATTCGTCGGTTGCAGGTTTGATTCCTGCTAGCGTCTGGTTATTTTTTGTCCACTTTAGTTTCTTCACATTTACATCACAATACCCACTAATTAGATCCCCTAAACTTTCATTGGCTATCTTGTCTGTTAGTTCTAAGCAGCTAATCTTGCATTTTTTTAAGCAAATCTGTGCATGAAATCAGTGTTCATTACAGATTCTGTGTCCAGCTCACAAAATACACCTCATCGTTAAGATTAAGGGAAAATGAGAAGAAAGTACAGAAACCTATATCATGCAGAGTTTACAGTTTGTTGTAGGGCAGGTTGAAAACAAGTATAATTTTTAGATAATTAAATATATAGTATCCATTGGTTTCATTCAGATGCCGACCAAAAAGATCAGGCACCTTAGTCTCCATTCATTTCGCATACACACATCCACACTTTTTTCATGCTTTTTTCTTTCTTTTTACTATGCTACTAAAGAATGATAGAAAGAAGATGTTGGTAAGTAAGCTCACCTTTAGCATTTTAATAAAAAAATTTATGATGGTAGGGTTCTGACGTGCAGCAAAAACAATGTGAAGAACTACGGTAGCTTCTGTCTGTTCAAGGTTCTCCCTTCCATTCAATGCAGTAGCTCTGGAGAAAGAAAAAAAAGATCATTTACAAAGTTAAACAATGCTATAAAGCACCACAAAGGACAGTAATACATACCGCAGCTCTTCTATCTCCAAATCCTTTTCTCTGAAGAATTTAACTACTGACTCTATTAAGATTTCAGTGCATTCCTGCAAGATGGAAAAGACTTTTGATAGTACGCTTTAGAAACTAGAGTGACAAAAAAAAAGAGTGGGGGGGGGGGGGGGGCAAAATAAAAGAAATGTCAAAAACATACTTGGTTGGAGAATAGTAGTAGTTGATACACAAGGGGAGGAACTTCAGGTAATTCGAGGTTTGGCAAAACCCTCATCATCTTTGGAATGGCCAATTGCAGTTCAGATGCATCAAGTGGAATCTCACTGAAAGAGGGCACAAACGAATACAATCTTCACATTCAGATATTTATTCATGGTGTTCTAGCATGATCATTTGCACGAGATGATAACAGTTATCCTATACACGTCATTTCTAAAATAAATTTTTCTGCTACCTTTCTTTTATGGTATAGCCACTCGACCATAAGCTGAAAACAAAACCATGAAATAAGTTTCAAGTTATACAATGCAAATTACTCACTAGATTCCTGGTATTAGCAAGTTAAGCATTTGGCATTTGTAAGATAATGCCATACTACCGAAACTATGTAACATGATCAGCCACTTTTTGTCAATAAGTAATAAGGAACTAAACATTTTTATGAATGTCAAATATTTCATGCAGTTAAAGAAATAAAGAAGAAAAACTGAAGAAAAAAAAACAATGCAAACTTCGAAATTCTACTTGGACGATGTGACAGTTCCAATAAACAGAGTAGATTGGCCATATTTTTCAACATTTGGCTGTATTATTGATGGATTGTTAGCACATGACAGTTGCATGTGAGCGCAAGCCGTGACGCAGCAATCACCGAGGCGCATGCAGAGTGCACATATTTTTTACTTCCTCTTTCTTTCCCCACTACTTCTTTATTCCTAATCTCCCCCTTTCACAAAAGCACTGATGCCTTCCCCCGGGTGGGAGCTTTGTTCGCTACCAGTGTGGTTCATGCTGTTTCTAGGAGCTGTAGGCGGAGCTGGGCAGGTCGAGAGATGAGAGCGAGGGCTGGCATTGTTAGCTTGGCCCTTACGGGCATGTGTGATGCAACTAATCATCACCTTCTCAAGACCATGATCTTGCTCGCAGATGTTGCTTGCAAATGACATCAAATTGCATCTTTTGGACCTATTTTCATCTAACTCAATAGAACACTGCTTGAAGGGACTAAGGCCACTCCACGAGCTCAAACGGTTTTCGTATTGTCAGTTATGCAAGCGCGGAGCAGGCAATAATAGCACAGAATGTTTACAAGCAGTCTCATGACGACTAAAGATAGCGAGTGCCAGCGATTGCGCCCTTCGAGCAACGCAGTCTCCCCCCGCCCCCCAAAACAAAGCAACATGAAGCAATGAATGCGATACTGTAACGGTTATTTTTTAACCACCAGCTTTTGACCATGGAGAGCAAGGGGGCGGATGAGTAAGAAGGCGCAGCCGTTTCACAGTGGGCCTTACGACACCAGGACCATCAGCAATCGACCTACTACTAAAGCTCCGCGTGTTAAAACCGAATTGCAGCTGCTCCGATGAGGAGACATGCTTTTATTAATGAGGTGACATTAAAAAACAAAAAAAAACATGCAAATTCTGAATTCGAACCCTTGCACTCACGAGCTCGAAAAGATACGGTCTTTTAACGGACATTTACGCAAGAGCAATTACGAACGCGGATGCGCTGATTGAAGGAATAACAAAAAAAGCCCTCATCAATGAATTAAGTAAACTTAAGGAAAAGTGTCGACGCGTTCCCACTGCGAAGCACAAGAAATTAGATCATGATGTCCAGAAATAGACATTCTGGTGATATTCATGCCGTTATTAGTGAAAATTGCTTTAGTTACGTGCAGTGCGACTCTTTAAACGAGCTATCAGCAGTGTACCTGGAACGGACAACGCCCTGCGATAAATCGCCGCCACAGTTACACGCTAGCTATTAGAATATATTTTACAAGCCCCTAGCTGCAATGGGTGCGTTTGACGTTGAGCCAACTTGCAGAAGAGACGTTGCGTCAGCACCAAGAAAAGTATCGTGGATTACCTGGGACACACTTGTGACCTCTGTTCATTCAGCATAATTCTAGATACATGCTTGTGGCTTTGGTCGTCCCGAGAACAAGCTGCACAAGTTTTGACGTGCAGGTGTGGCTATTACCAGTAGTGGAGCTTAGGCGCAGTTTGGTGCAATTTCTGTTCATATTATCAGGATAGCGCAGTAAATCTTATAGTTGGCGCAAGAGTAGAATCACTGCTTATGAATGCTATTTGAACACCAGCCATTTTAATTTCTCCCCAAAGCACTGCAGAAATGATGTCTCAGCGTGCACTTGGTGCAATTTATGACATTTCTGCTGAAATGTAGCAGGTTTTCCCTCTTGACGAAGTTTGGTGCAATCGGCGCAACAATCACATCACTGGTTCAGTCAAGCTTTGTGCTTTCTCAAATAGAAATTGATGTTTCTGATGAGCTCCAAGGTATAAACGAAACCACAACAAACCTGAGAATGCGTGCCAATGGTGTGGCCCATTTAGGTTCCCACGGACAGGAGCAGAGATTTTCCACGACCAATTTCTTAAACTGCCCACCAGACAGCCTATCGCCCCTTGCAGAAACAGTATCACTTTGAGAAATACTTGTCAATAAGTCCGGGAGCACCTCAAGCCATCTAAATGGAGAGCAAATGCAAATAATTAACTTTCAATATGCAATTTTGCAAGATCTGATCCAGAAATAGTTGCCTCTCACTTGCCTTCTGTCCAACGGTATTCCTTCCTTCAGGCCATCAAGAAGGTCATACACAACAGCTGCACGTGTGCTAACGGACAAGTTGTTCACCTGTGCGAAAGTTTCAGGCATGACATCGGTAACTAACACCAAGCCTTTCCAGGGATGACCCCTTCTGCAATGGCTTCAATGCTTACTTAATCTACAATATAGCAGTCATCGTAAAAGCAACACTCACAGCACATAAGGGGTTTTGTAAACGCTTAAAGAAAACTCTTATATAGAGCCACTTCCCAAGATTATAGACAAAATGGCTAATTTACAGAAAACTTTATCAAAGGAAAACTTATGTTTACATACCACAATGCATTACAACAGAGCGACCCACTATGGTGGTCTAGTGATTATGGTGCTCGACTGCTGACCCGAAGGTTGCTGGTTCGAATCCCAGTTCTGACGGCCACAATTCAACGAAGGTGAAATGCTTGAGGCCTTCGTACTTCAATTTAGGTGCACATTGAAGAATACCACACGGTCAAAATTGCCAGAGCACTCCCCTACAGCATCCCTCTAAATTGTATTATGGTTTTTAGGCATAAGCCGTAACAATTATTTTATAACAGAGAGAGAGAGAGAGAGAAGTGGAGGACTGCTACCTGCAGGCTGACTCTTTGTGAGCTTGCATTTCATGATTTTAGCTGCATTAGTAAATACCTCTGGATAATCAGAAAAGTTAGTCTCACAGTGACACGATACCAGAGAAATCATGAAAAAAAAAAAAAATAAACGATGAAGCCGTATTGAAGTTCAACTTCATAAATGTTGACTCCATCTGACCAGGCCTAGTAAATTTTTATCAGTTGATATGGACAATATTACAATCAGAGGCACGATTCTCAATGAGTCCACCTTGCGGACTTTCCACTTCGGCCTTCACTGACTGGCTGGAGCTCGGCGAGCAACATGCCCCCCATTTCCAATCTTTCCAAAAATCGTAAGTAGGCAAGCACGCTGAAATGTGCTAGCAGACAACTCAATGTTTGCTTTCAATGTATGGCCCATATCTCTTTCTTTTTCAAGCTATAAAGAGCGCTCGAAAAAAAAACAAAAACACTTTGGCTGTCTGCAAGAAGAAGCACCGAGGTGGCCGCCTCAGACTTTTATACTTCCCTGACAAAGAAAAAGTGGCTATTCCTGTTTTCCTCTGCACATTTATACAGAAACAGATAAGCACGAAACATTACACAGAAAATAAGAGGATGCGCTGACCCAGGCAAGACTGTTTGCAGCTTTTAATGAAAACATCTGGCCGCGGCGCACCATCATTCAAGTTTTGTTACTCCTGAGTGACAGATAGTTCCAGCCTGACGTAGCAAAACTGTGAGCCTTGTGTGATCAGTTTTGATCGCGTCTGTCAAGTTAGAAGATGAATATCGGGAACTATGTGCAACCTTTTCGAAAAATAGACATACTGTAAATTGGCACGCACTTCAACTTTGTAATACAAACACCTGCCCTCAAACTAATAATTAAAAAGCAAGTTGACAATTTTCGTCAGTAACAATAGTATCTTGTTAACAGTGGCAAAGTATTTTTATCTCGACGTGGAGCTCGTGTGCAAAAACGACAGGAGCCTTACTGTTATTGTTATCAAAAATCTGTACTTCCTAAAACGATCCCCCCGTATATTAGGTGTCCCAGCTATCTTTAACCAAGGGTTAAAACAACAATATTAAAGGCAGGCGAGTGAAATCAGCTGCGTATTGCTGACAGCACCTTGTGTATCACAACTTTTATTTTGTAATTAATTCATTTGTGAAATAAAATGGCTGAACTAATTCACTAAATATTGACTTTAGGCCACAAATGGGACTTGCCAAACTCAAGAGCGTTTTCAGAAAACTCCATCGCATTCTTTGCAAAGAAGAAAGTCTCACACACACTTTTTCCAAGTTCTAAAGAAAGTCCGCAAAATACAAAAAAGACCACATGACTAGCGCATTCACCCGCAGCGAACGTACTGCTGTCATCCGTGGTTCGAGCGAACTAAATCCGCTTCATGCCAGATTTGTTGCAGCGGTTGGCTGATTAGTCAAGTTGCAGTCACGCAAACCAACTAGCTGGCAACGGGCAAAGAAGTCACCATTTGCAAGCAAACTTAATATTTTTATTCTCACTTTCAGTGATCCCACTGGGGACTGCCAATTTGGAGCAATTTTAGGAGCAGTCAAATTTTAGTTTTGGAGCACTTCAGAGCAGTAAAATATTAGTTTTGGAGCATTTTGGAGCAAGTGATCTTGCGATTAGGAGCATCTTGGAGCACTGAAATTTCAGTTTTGGAGCAGGAAATCTTGCAATTAGGAGCACCTTGGATGTTGTAAAATTTTAGTTTTAGAGCATTTTAGAACAGGTAATCTTGCTATTAGAAGCATTTCACAGCAGTAAAATTTTGGTTTTGGAGCAAGCAATCTTACTATGAGGAGCCCTTTGGTATAGGTATATATATATAATGGAGCACTTCAGAGAACAAAGTACCTCAAACATTTTAATAATAAATGGACGCTAATCTAGAATAAAGAATTTTTTACGATTGAAAAAGGCTTCACGAACTTTCACGTCGTTCTTTTAACCATCTCAGGTTTATTAATTGAGGAGAAAATATAGTTAAAACATTTATTCCTAAATTTCATGCTGAAATCTCTACACGTGATATCACGAATTTCAATGTGCATTTTTTTTTACTTTAGCGACATTCACTCAAAGTAATTTCTTGAGACTTAGTACGTTAAGTCTAGAGCCATCTCAGAAGTCAGTTTACTTTGTTTTTAGTATTTAAAAGCTATGTAGGACCTAGTAAAAAAACGTCGAAATTTATGAAGTCACGGCAATTGTTGCATTAATGCAACTATGTGAAGCCAGCCGAATTTTCTTTTTGCGCGTTTTCTTGCTTACCGAGAGAGTTCACATGACAAGCATGGTGATCTTGGAATTTTGAAAGCGTAATTTACTAAAATCAAATCTCAATAATTTGAACATGCTTAATTCAAACTTCCGGTTATAGAACTGACGCTGTGGTCCCGTCAAAGCTATGTGTGTATTCCAATGGGCAAAAACACCCTGAGATTCTAACGTGCAAGCACTTGCGATGGTAAATTTGGACATACCGCACTCCGAAAATGCCATTAGCACCACGCCCAATCTCACAACGGAACCTCTGACACCTCAACGCTGCACGCGAAGAAGGAAAAGAAGAAAATAAAAGGAAACGCTGCGGCGGAATAAAGCCCCTAGAACTTCGTGCTTTAGGAGCTTTAGGGCGGAACGTTTGCTCTCTCTGAAATGCCGATTTGGGACGCCCCTGTGTCCCGCTTCTCCCTGTTCTGTCCCTGCCCCGTAGAGACCCTTCTTCTTTCAACGCCGCGCACATGGAGAGGAAAAAAAGAAAAGCTGTCGTGGCAGTGGTCGTAGCGGTGGCAGTGGTTAGAAGAGAAAAGAGGAAGAAAAGCGCCTAATTTTTGCAGCCCGGTAGGGAGCACGGCGCAGCACCTCCGCAGAGTGTTGGCTCTCTCTCAAATGCCGATTTGTGACGCGCTGGTGCCACGCCTCCCCCTTTCCCGTCCCTAACATGTAGAGACCCTTCTCCTGTCAAAGCTGCTCGCGAAGAGAGCAAAAAAGAAAGTGCCGTGGAGTGTTGGTTATCTCTCAAATGCTGATTTGCTTCTCTCTGCGTCTCCTTTCTTGTCACGTGCTGGCTACGCTGCTGCTGCGGGGCAAAGAGTAGCAGCGGAGACGCAGTTGTTGTCGTCGTCTTAAGTGATTCTTAAAAGAGAGAAAAGAAGATAAAAGTGAGCCTCGTAACTGTCTGCATCATAGTGCGACAGTGGCTCACAAGGGATAAAGTAAGGAGGGAGTAAAAGGGATAGGGAGGATTAAAAGATATAGGATAGAGATGAGAACACTCAAGTACGAAAGTAAAGAGAAGATAGAGAAGGATGGGGACACAGTCGCAGGAGTCCGAGGACGGGGCACCCCTCAGCGAGAGCTTCACGGCGTCAGGAGATGGTGGAGGGCAAGCCGGTCGGCTAGAGCTGCGCTGTCATCGGAGATCGAGGAGACACAACTAATCGGCACGAAATCTAGCGACCGAGCCCGTCGTCGTCTTAACACCTAGTATATAGCTGTTCTGTGGTGATGGCGCTGGACATAGCCACAGCAACTTCTCCTGCCAAGAGAATGCTGAAGCCGAAGTAGAAATGCTTTGCAAGCTGCATGCAAAAGTGATTGACTCGCTGCAAGGCAAACATGTACATACGCACATCGCCGATTACTTCAATTAATGACGGATGTCCTGTGATCTGTGAATAAATGTAACTTCCCCCTCGTGTGTTAGCTCAATGCATATGCGCCACTGCATGGTGAGCCCTCCGTTCAATTAGCGTTCCTTAATTCGAACTTCTTTTAATTCGAACAAATCAGGCCCCTTCGAGTTGAAATTATCGAGATTCGAGAAAAATCATCTTTCTTTTTAGCGTTCCCTCAATATGGAGCTCTTACAAAGAGCTATACAAGAGCACACTCGTGTGCACTTGATTGGATGCCCTGGATATCGTCGTTGTATGGCATTCTAACTTCAACAGCAGCGTGATGTTCTTGGAATGCAAAAATATGGTTATCAAATCAGTCCTTGAAGCCTTTTGCGGTCTATCGCCCTTTTATTTTACAAAATAAACAATATTTCATGCTTGTTGCATGTTGGTTTGTTTGTATGTATAATTATTCTTTGCTGCAACCGGGTTACGTTTGCAAACGGGTTTCGTTTGCGATTAGAGTACACATATATGACTTTGGCATACGTGAGTAAACCAATGCAGAACTATTACACCATATTACACCACTGCAATCGCCGTCGTTCACAGCCACATATCTCTAGCCTTCTGCTATAGTTGCGGTCCCGCTGCAGAAGAAGGAATTTCATTGCTCCGTAGAAGTACTGGCAGACAATTTTTCAAATCGGCAACGGCCTGTTCGCGGGAAGGTAAAGAATTCTTTCATTAGACTCGACCGCTGTCTCCGGAAATATAACACTAATTATAGCTATTTAAATACTGCCGCAATTACAGCGTCTAGCGATTTTAAGATTTCTGACGTCACGCAGGGAGCCGCATAAAACTGCCCAGCGAACCGCATGCGGCCCCCGGGCCACAGGTTGCGGACCCCTGAGATCGACGGTTTGGCGCAGTTTGGAGCAATTTACGTCGATTTTATCAGGTTGGCGGAGCAAATCTCGTTTGGCGCACTTTGGCACAGTTGGCGCAGAAGTGGGATCCCTGAATTTTCTCGATTTTAGGGTGCTGAAAATGTTCGAATCCTGTCTGGTAATGGTGTCCAGCTTATAATATTTTCAGCACCCTAGCACCATTTAACAAAAGGGGAATGAAAATGTTAAATCCTTCTAGAAAATGGGGACTGACAAATCATTTATGGGCACAATATTTAACTATCTCAAACGTGCACACCTAGGATGCACAATTTCATCATGCACTCAACACGTAAGCGATCTCGCATTAACCTACATCTGAAAGATCATAAAAACAACCTTAGCAAGCTATATATTAATTATACTGTTAATTATTGCATAAGATCATGTTTCTCAGTTATAAAAAGCCACACACGGCGCTCTAGAGGAATGTCCTGCAGTTATAGAGCGCCATAATCATTGTGTTGCTTTGTACTGTGAAGCGATTGAATACTAGGTGCCCTTTGATTATCCAAAGGGGAACATATGATTCCCTAATTTTAGCACTCATGTTTTTAACGTTGCTTAAAGCGGTATTACTAAAAAATAACACAAGCAATGTTGTTAATTGCATTATTTACTTCGAAAGCACATCTGCTAGAATCCTGCGCTGATGTGCTGTACAGTGAAAGCGAGGCAAAGGCTAACTCTTTACAACCTTTCACTTCAGTACGAAATTTTTTCTCTCGCTTTAAATAAAAGCTACTCTTTTCGAACTTTCTGTATGTCATACCAACAAAGCACACTACACAAAGATGTATAAGCCACATTTCCATTGGGATTGCTACATTGTGAAAATGAAGCCGCAATATGGGACAAAATGCTATTTTTTACAACTTTGTTGCGATACTGTGGCAATGTTTCCGCTTCATCCATTGCCGCAGTATATTCAACAATTATTATAAGAACCTATCAAACTTGCACTGTGGATATACTGCTGGCGAAAATTTTTCTGCTTTTTCTACAAAACGTTAACCATGCATCGTTTTGCAATTTTTCACCAATGCCAAAAGATCATGAAAATTTAAACTAAAATGAATAAACGATTATTGTCATGAAAGAGACCTTGAGATAATGCTAAGAAATGTTTTGTGGTAATTGCTCAAACCAGTAATTTTATGAAAATTATTTAGTGCGACACAGTTTCACTCTTGTGCCCACAGTTCAGAGCGCCCTCTAGGCAATGCAAAACTTTTTTCCCGCGATATGAACCCTGAATAACTGCTTCTCAGATTCGCCCATACTAGCAAGACATTGTTCAACATGATTGTACATGGTCAAAAATTTACCTTTTACACTTGATATGGAATGACCCATATATCAAACTAGTAAGTGACTTACTTCGGCCTCAATTTACCGGTCAACCATTTCAAACTCAGCATTCTCCTTCCTCTTCAGTACAAATACAACTGAGGCAGGGGGTGATGGAAAGGGAAGAAAGAAGGTAGCAAGCTGATTGCTGTACAGTAGAATAAGGAATATGATAAATATAAAATTTTCGGACAGTCTATCTAACCTTAAGACTTAAAATTTCAACATAACCTCATAGCTCTTACATGTCAGTAGCACAATCTTGTATGTTCTTATCATGTGCGCTAGTGGGAGAATCCAGATTAACAAGGGACCCAGATTAACAAGGTCCCTTGTTTTGCACATGAAGCACAGCACACAAAAGTAGTGTAACATAAGGGCCAACTGCTTTCTTCTAAACAAGGTTTTGTTTCAAAGCGTATTCTTTTGCAATGTGCCTGTTATTTGGCTTCTTGTGCATTTTTATTGCCATGCTGTACTTAATTTGTCAAAACATGCATTAGCCAGGGGAGAATGGGGTAATGCTGGTACAGGAGGCTTTGATGTAAGAGTGAAATCGATTTATTATGGACAAAAATAATTTTCAGATGGTAGAGAATGCCATTTGATTCCACACACCTTGTGCAAAGCCAGGGTTACAAATTTTTCAGCGAGAGGTTGTTTTCTACATAGGTATCCATGCCACTATTCAGTGACAGAAATGGCAGTAAAACCCTTTACTGGCCTATTAAGTACCATCTTCATTTCTCAGAACTTCTATCGGCAGATCAAAAGAGCAAAACTTTTGAAGACATCTCAACAGAAAGCATCCCCAACACGTCATTGTGTTGAGGATGCTTTTCAGTGTCAGAAGAATTTCCGTTTTCTTAGAATGAAGAAATGTCGCTACACAATAGAATACTTTCTTTTAGAGCCTGTCATAGCTGAAACGGGGCTACAGTTGTTCATTTAGACAATGTACAAGTCCATTCAAGGGGCATTTTCCACTGAATGTCTGGCCTTTCACTGGCCTAAGATGAAAAATTTAAATGCTTAAAAAAAAAAGTGGGAATAAACCGCCTCCAGTGAAACAGCTGCCCCCAGACAGGACGGCCGACATTCCAATTTTGATGGGCGCGGACCTGAGCCACGCTCATTAAAGAGATCCAATTCGGTGTACTCCACTGCCACAGCACCCCCTCCTGTGCTTTCCAGTTATCATCATGATCAGCCCGACTGCACCCGCTGCAGGACAAAGGTCTCTATCATGATCTGCATATAAACCCAATCTTGTGATTTCTGCTGCCATGTTATACCTGAAAAGTTTTTAATTTTATCAGCCCACTTCATTTTCTGTTTCACCCTCGTGCGTTTATTCAGTCAGTTACCCTTAATGACCAGCGGTTATCCTGTCTACGTGCTACATGCCCGACCTGTGTAGATTTCTTTTTTTTTTTATTTCAACTATGGTATCTTTAACCCCAGTTTGTTCCCTGACCCACTCTGCTCTCTTCTTGTCTCTTAACCCTTTACTGCTAAGTGTCGCGAATTCGCAACATACCAAAACAGTTCAAGCAGGCAAGTCAAAAAATGCGCGTCACCTTTAATGCCGGCAATCAAGTACTCATGGGAAACGTAGCTTTCAGCATGAAAAATCTAGCACCATCTCGTGAAGTCAGGGGTGGAACAGCCAAAATTAAATTTAGAGCAATTTTTGGAGCAGCAAAATGTTACATTTGGAGCACAAAAATCCAAATTTGGAGCAGGCTGCGGGAAAACAACAAATTTTAATCATGAAAGACCAAAATTGTAGCATTATAAAAATGAAGGCTTACATTTAGAAAAAAAAATGTACGCGCAAGACATTCAGCCCACCTATATTGCACAGACTGAACAAGCACTGCCATATCAATAAATGTAGTATTCTGAATCACCCCACTGAGCAAACGATGATAGCGTCCACACTAGCATTTGTGCCGCCTGTTGAACCCTTTGACAGACTCTGCGAATTCAAATGGGGCTTTGCCAAGCTGACGACCTTGAAATTAGGAAGATTCGTGAAATCGAGGAGTAGGGGAGGCAAAAAAGAGAAAAAAAAAGAACTGGCATATCTTCTTAAGTTTTATGGCGGCAGAAATGTCATTCCCTGCTCCGAATAATTGCCAGTAACTTTTTTTAGACGTCAGGAATCATAGCAGTATTCAATTATACTGCTGATACACGCATGAGTAATTCAACAAAATGTGCAGTGTCCCATCCATGACTACCACTAATAGCCCCGTCCAAATCATATTACACTTTTCCGCGGGACACCGGTGTATTGCGGCAAAAGTGGCATAAGCACCATTTTGCTCGGGCTTGAACAAGGCCAAGCAATTTTCGAACCGCTACACCCCTCCCCAACCCCACTTTTTTTATTTTACAGTGGGGTTCGATTTAGGGCACAGCAGGTACAACTTCTAGGCTCGCTTGCAAGGCTCGTTCGACCTGATGAAGTAACACCGGCACGCGCCCGTTGGTCCGGGGACGGATATCTGTCGCTGGGGCGACGCAACTTCAAGGCAGAAAAATGTTTTACGTTCCGTTGCTATGGCAACTTACATGGCGGCTGGCAACGTTGGCGTTTGCCGCACGTCGACCTTGTTCGCGCGCGGAAAACGCGGCATACGTTCTTAACAAGCTATGCTGTATTTGCTGACTATGAAATTGATATTTTCTGCGAAGCATTGGTGGGTACGGTAACGCATATATTTTTTTTTTGCTTGAAGTGTCGTCGTCCCGCCAATAGGTATCCGCTGTGGTCAGTGGATCGATGGGCTCGAGGCGTTGTTCCTTATACTTTATCTATTCGATCATGTCTCGCAAGTGTCTTCACCTAGTGAGTATATAACTTACACCGTGGTTTGGGGTCTGCGCGCTTGGTTTGATTTCTCACAGAAATTAGCGCACCTGAGATAATTTTGAGGCAGGTCAGGTATTTTGGCGCAGCGTGGCGCAATTTCAGCAAATTTCGTGCCTTTGGCGCCGCTCAGCACAACAGTGAGAAATTGTATCAAATTGGTGCAATTGGTGCAGCTGTTGCACCCCTGCAAAGTTATTTCATGCTAGAACTAATTGTTTTGTAGCTGATGATGGAGAATGCGAAGCGCATGCAACAGCTCTTACTTCGTTTTTTTCTCACCTGTGTCCCGTAACTTACATTTTCAAAAACTATGTTTGTTTGGTGTACACACATCCAGGAAGTGGCACTCAACTTGTTACGTAGTTCTGAATTACATTTTTCATCGCAAGGTCCTCGCTTCTGTGGCATATGGAGAATTTGTGACGCACATAAAAGCATGCATTAAAGTTGCATTTTAGATTATTTAACTGCAGAATAATTTAAAGATTGCTATTTAAGGCTTGAAAATGCAAACAATTTTTGTTTTGTTCGGCAGTTTCATAATTTAGGCATTAAAGGGTTAAGGGTACACCTATCATTTTCCTTTCCATCACTCATTGCGTCATCCTCAATTTAAGCTGAACCCTCTTTGTAAGCCTCCAGGTTTCTGCTGCATAGGAAAGTACAGGCAAGATGCAGCTGTTATATACTTTGACCTTGAGGGTTAATGGCAGATTACCATTCATAATATGAGAATGCTTGCCGAATGTGGTCTACCCCATCCTTACTCTTCAAGTTATTTCACTCTCATGGTTTGGCTCCACGGTTACTACCTGTCCCAAGTAGACATATCCCTTTACAACTTTCAGCGTCTCTCCACCTATTGCAAAGCGCTGTTTCCTGCTGAGATTGTTGCACATTATTTTAGTTTTAAGCATATTAATTTTCAGACCTACTCTTCAGTATTTCGTGTCCAGTTCAGTTATCATGAGCTGTAATTCGTCCCTTGAGTTACTCATCAAGGCTATGTCATCAGCGAACTGCAGGCTGCTAAGATACTTTCCGTTGACTCTTATTCCTAACTCTTCCCAGTCTAGGGCCCTGGAAACCTCCTGCAAACACACGGTGAATAGCATTGGAAAGATCGTGTCTCCCTGCCTTACACTCTTTTTTATTGGGATTCTTTCACTGTCTTTATGAAGAACTATGGTGGCTGTGGATCCGTTGTAGATTACTTCGAGTATGTTTATGTATGGTTCGTCTATGCCCCGATTCCGTGATGCCTGCATCACTGTTGATACCTCAACCAAGTCAAATGCCTAGGCACTGCGCCGTGCTCCCGACCGGGTTGCAGAAATTAGGTGCCTTTTCTCATCTTCTAACCACTACCACCAAGTCAAATGCCTTCTCGTAATCTATGAAGGCTACGTATAGGACTTGGATGTATTTTCTGCATTTCTCTACCACCTAATCGATAGTATGAATATGGTCTATTGTGGAGTAGCCAGTACCAAATCCTGCTTGGTCCTTTGGATTATTGAACTCTGGTGTTGCCCTAATTCTATTAGGTATTATTTTTGCAAATAATTTGTAGAGAATGAACAGTAAGCTAATTAGCCTGTAATTTTTGAAATCCATGATGTCTCCTTTCTTACGAATTAAGTAACGTTGGCATTCTTCCAAGGTTTTGATACCCTTCCCGTTAAGAGACACTTCGTACAGAAAGTGGCCAGTTTATCTAGCACAATTTCTCTGCCATCTTTCAGCAGGTCTGTTATTACCTCATCCGAACCAGTGGCTTTGCCTCTTTGCATTCCTTATAGGGCTTTCATTACTTTCTCTGTCGTTACTGGTATGATGTCGAATTCCTCTGGGTTATTATTGCTTGTTATGATATAATCCTCGTTATTTCGGCTTTTGTACAACTTTCTGTAGAACTCCTCCACCACCTGAACTATCCTATCCATATTGCCTTTCTTATCCCTTAATGCATACGTCTGATTTTTGCCTACAAATTTGCTTTCACAGCTTTTAAGCTTCTGCCGCTTTTTACAGCCTGCCCGATTCTCTCCACGTTATATTTTCTGATGTCAGCTACCTTACCCCTATTGACCAACTTCGAAAGCTCCAATAGCTCTAATTTGTCAGTTGCATTTGAAGCTTTCATATTGACATTTTACAGCAAAAGCTGTTATGAGATCACAACTCGGGTCTTGCTCAGCATCGTAGTTGTCCGCCGCCACCGCCGGTGTATGTAACCACATCGCGCGAAACCAGGAAAAAAAACCTAGTACCAATGACACAGCTATTAACTGTGGCGCATACCTGCTTCAGACATAATTCATCAATGTTGTCAGCCACTGCATGAACAATTGGGAAAAAATTCCTCGCAATACTTTAGCGAATACCATGCTTCTCAGAAAAATGAGAAAAACTGCCATAGCAAATGCCAGCCTACTACACAAAAAAAAGCTTATTATTAATGCCGTAGTGGGTATCAAGCAAGTGTGCTAGCAGCAGTTATCCAAAGAGTGTTCATGAAAAGGCTCTGAAAGGCCACTCTTCTAGCTTTTGCTGTGACTGTGCTGCACCTTCCGCGCAGGCCTGGCCTTTTTTAGTGAGGTTTTTCATCTCCTGGGATAGTTTGCCTGTGTAATAACTGTATACCTCGACTTCCATTGCACACTCCTTAATGATACCAGTTAGATTATCATTCATCGTGTCAAAGCTAACGTCATTTACCTCGTTTAGAGCTGCGAGTCTATTCCGAAGCGAAACTATGAATTCCTGTACTTTCCCTCTCATCACTAGCTCATTATTTGGCTTCTTGTGTATCAGTTCATGCCTTTGCTTTTGTAAATCTAGGTGAATTCGAGTTCTTAGTATTCTATGGTCACTGCATCGGTTCTAGCCAACTACGTCTACACCCTGTATATTGCCTGGGTGTGCACACAGAATGAAGTCTATTCCATTTTTAGTTTCGTCATTAGGACTCTGCCACATCCAATTATAGTTAGCCCATATCTATGTGGAAGGTATTAAAGATCTGTAAATCATTACATTCTGCAAACTCTACTAATAACTCCCTTTTGGCATTTTTAGAGCCAATGCCATATTCCCTCACTGCTTGGTCTGCGGCCTATTTCTTGCCTACTTTGGCATTAAAGTCGCCTATCAGTATAGTGTACTGCCTTTACTTTATTGATCGCTGACTCTACGTCTTCGTAGAAGCATTCGACCAAATTATCATCATGGCTCGATGTAGGCGAGTAGGTCTGTATTACCTTAATCTTGTACATTTTGTTAAACTTTAGAACGATACTTTGCACCTGCTCACTGATGCTATAGTACTCCTCTATGTTGCCAGCGATATTCTCATGTATTCCAGTAGTTTAAATTTATGGAGGGTAAGGTATTTAGGCGCTAAAACCACGATGTGATTAAGAGGTATACGCCGCGGTTAGATATTTCCGATCAATTTTGACCATCTGGAGTTCTTCAGTGCGCCAAAATCTGAAGTACACGGTCATTTTTGCGTACTTACCTCAGAATTGAGAACTCCTATAAGTGAAGAGGTGACTTCAGGTGAGAGATCAAACTTTTTCAATATAGACAGGATGATGTCAAACATCTCCTTATGCTGTTCTCGTCCGAAGTCATTGTCGGGAAGTTCTGAAGTAAGGACAAGATACGATCATGAAACGCTGCGGGGCTCTGTTTTACTTTCGCACTAAATGTTCTAATACGAGCACACTGTTTACCTTCGATAACTTTTTTTGCAATTGCCGATACGTCCGATCCACCTTTGGCCGCATTGTTCAGCAAAAATTGGTGCACCTAGGATGAACCAGGACAAGGTTACTCAAGTTATCGAACAAATCCCACAAATATGACTGACTGTCGGTACTTACTGGCTTTAAGTTCTTGCTTGTGATACACTTTCTGATTTTCCCGCGAATCGCCTCGTTGTCCATCGCTGACTTGTCAAAGTCACAGTGCGACGTCGCAGCTTTGGGAAGTTACCCTTAACATATCAGGAATTAGTTTTCATCACTAAATCTGCACTGTAGCAGCTACGAGTGCGCAGTAAGCAGGTCTAAATTGTGCAGCAACTATGGTTACACCGAAATGAAGTGCGCGCCCGAAAACACCATGCGCGCGCCATATCAAAACAGGCTGAAACCCGCCTGAACGCGGGCCAACGAAAACGCGAAGCAGGACTGGCAGGACGTTCCCGGATTTAGAAGCAGAGTGGTCAGATACGCACAGTGCTCACTTTTATTTATATTTATTATTAACGCGCGCACTTGCAAACTGTTTTGAACTTTTTGACAAAACGGGATTGGTTATCCTCTCGGAAGTGTCTGGCGCGATTTGCGAAGTGCGCGGTCATAGGTGTTTCTGATGCGTTTTACTTGTTGCTTCTTCATAAGAAGTTCATTTTCATGCAAAGAAGTTTTGCATGTGTAGGCGTAGTGTTGTGTGGCTGCTCTGCGTCGTCGTGCTTGCGATTATTTGGTGCTATTCCAGGAAAAACGGCGGACGAGCGCCGGTATGTTGGGAGGACGTGACGAATGCCGACAAGTTGTCGTGCAGGCCTGCGTGTCCCAGCGGCACCTTTGCACTGCGCGGGATGTCCGACTGCCACGATGTCTTGTCTTGCGAGGATATAAAACGTGAAGTCCATGTACTCGACTTGCTAGCATCTGGCACAGTAAAAAATGTGCGTTTTCAATTGGAACCTCAAAACAGAGATGCTCCGAGTGAAAGGCAAAACACTGTACTTCACCGGTTTTCATGTCCTTGCAGGTATACGTTGCGAAATGGAAGCATCACATTGTGGCCCTGTCAAATTTGACCGAAGCTCGGTTTGAGTCGGACTTTCAGCACAATTTACAGATGTACCAACTTTTGGGCAACGCTGATTACACAGCTCAATATATAGGGTCCTGTAACAACACACTTGTCACAGATTACTTTGCTCTTGGTTCTGCAGCAGAGCTGCAAAGCCTTTTCAACACAGAACTTAATAGGTAAGTGTCCCGACTTCACCTTGAAAAAATATATTTTTAAAGGTTTCTGAGTTCTTTATTACCCACATAATTCAGACTATTGCACGTGCTAAATGCACTTTCAGTTAATGCACTTACAAGCAACTGCCATTGCTGTTGGGCACACTTACAAAGCAAGTGCATGGGTAAATTGCAACAGAAGTGCACTCATGCAATTGTTATTTCTCTGAAACTTCAGGAACTTGTGTTGTTCTTCTCCACATTTCTGCTTTATCTATACACTGAATGCCCTTTCCACAGGTACAACACCCTGTCGAAGCGTTTTTCCCTATGCCTCAGCTACGTTGCGGTCCTGGAGTATCTCCATGCTCACAGTCGTGTTATGTGTGACTCAAACACCATGTTGAAAACCCTGTCACAGTATTTGGTTCACCCTGACCTCACTTTACGACTCAATGACATGGATGCCTTACCGTATGCCACTTTTACTAAAGGGCTGCTTGTGGTTCACCACCATTGCAAGGGGAACTGCTGGCACCCGAACAGCGAGGAGCGCTGCCGCAGGAGTCGCTCTGCACAATAGCGTGTGACATTTGGAAAATTCCAGATGTCTGTCTGTGGTTTCTGGGAAAGAGTAGCGAGGCCGAAAGCTTTAAGTTTCATCTGTTTGCAATTCATCGTCGGTGCAAACTGCATCAGCCAGAAGAGCGTCCCAGTGCAGAGGAAGTTCTGAGAGACTACCGGAGGGTTTGGCTGGAGTGGATGCGAGGTCTCTAAGTTGAACTGTGGTATTTGACAGTGACACTATATCAACACTCCCGGTACTTTAATGCATCAGCGTCAGTGTCGTCTATTGTGAGTAGAAAACCATCTTGTCCATGACCGAAAAATCAAGAAAGGTGCAAATAGAATAATTCACGAAACATCTTTGGTTCGAGGGAGAATCGAACCCAGGCCATCTGTGCAACAAGTGTGTGTTCTACAAAGAGCGATGCTGCTGCTTGAAACTGCTCCGGAAAAAAAAATTATGAATGTCATGTAGTGGAAAGAGTCTTCTAAATGCATTCAATCTTGCATGGAGCTAGCACAGAATCATGCTAGGTGTTAAAACATGTGAATTGCGCAGCGAGTAAGTTTTTTAAAGACCAACCCATTACAGACCACTCGGACATATTTGATGATTGTCAGCAGCAGAAGCATCAACAAAGTGAACAGCTGTGTAGATCCACGTATTGCCTTACAGTGGGCCTTTCGCTGATTCGCAAAAAAAAATTATGGTGTATTGGGCACTTAATAACCGTACTTGCAGTAGGCATTCTAAGATAGTTTGAAACGGCCAATGTTACGTGCTCAGTTATGAGTTTCCTTGTGGCACATTTAATGGATGCACCGAGAACTGAAGCCGAATAGCACTTAGCAGGCGATGCGCACGGGGCCAGATTACGCTATCACATTCTACACTTGAAGTCGAAGCTCAAGCATCCTCCAATTTTGTTTTATATCTTGCAGTGATAGGCTGCAGCTGTTGCAACATAAGCATAAAGTGCATGGATGATTTGCTGAAGTGTCCTGTGCAAAGACTCGCATATGTAGTGATATGATTTTCTGTATAATGTAGTACTGATTGAAAGTTTCATGCTATTTTTTTTGTATAACATGGAGGCCCCTTTATCTGTTGAAAAGAATCGAAGAAGCACTAGAGCAAGCTAAATTCTTTACTGTAGTACCTCTTACAAACCAGCTTGGCTGCAGTGCTCAAGAGGTAGACATGTAATGGCGCAACTGATTTGCTCTGTTGCTGTAGTGTTTGCACTTGCCATGTGCAAGCATTGTTTTATGAAACTTGTACGACCCTTGCTGATTATTTTCATGACCGACTCCATCATACCTACCCTTAATACAACAATGCTGAAAATTTAGTCTTCGCAACACCACAATGATGCCAGGTCCACCATTTCTAGGCAAAAAAAAAAAAAATAGTAATATCCAAATATACTTGCTACGTATATTTGTACATGCAATGTGTGTGTAGCAGAGTATTGACAACTTTGAAATGATGCTCCTGTACTCCTCCACTATGCTTCCACTTTGCTATGAAATTTATGACTGCAGCTGCATGGGAGAAGTACCTTGACCAATTCAAACAGTTAATTTCTAACTTTCTGTTATGACAGAATATGTGTGATTGTTTATTAAAAAATTGTGTTCTTATGGCCTAATTACATATGTGAAAACTGTTTCCTAATGAATAGTGTGTAAACATTGGTCCTGGCATATTTACTGGGTTTGTTGTGTTGAGCTGACGAGCGACATTTGTAAACTGGATTACCATTTGTCTTTAGGCAGTATAAAAATTTAAAGTGCATTCGATTGCTCCACCAGCTTGATTTGTAAGGTTAAGTGCATGGCATTACGTGTTCTGAAGGACTGCAGCTCTTAAATACGAGGCACCTAGAAGAAGGAACCATTCTTTACCCAAAGTGCATTTGTACACTTAAAAAACCCCATAACTGTACTACAACCCTTTCTCTAGAACTTATAGCAAAAGCAACACAGTAGACATTTAACGAAACCTTCAGTCATGTTAAATAAATCTAAAGAATAGCAATGTGGGGAAGTTGCTTTGAGTTCATGGTGTAAACGGATCTGTCTGACACAATGGGCGACAGTCATATCATCCTGTACCATGGAGATGTGACTCATAATTTCAGGCTGAATGTTTATCACCGTGTTTAATAGACAGTTTTAGAATAGGGTTCATAGCGTTAATTTGTTGAGGGACATGTTATTTTCGTAGCTTGAGTACTCGAAAGGATAGCATATGACACATGTGCAATGGGGATAAACACTAACGCAAAGCTTTGCAAACCCTATTGTTAAGCTGTCTGCTGTCTTGGCTGTATACAGTAGGCTCGATAATTCAAACTGAAGGAAATGCCAGGATTTGGCTTGAATTTTTGATATTTTGAATTTTAAGTATTTTCACAAATATGACTCGAGGCAACATACCAACCTGTGTTGTTATAAAATATTCACATACACATACGTGCCAACCGAGCGACTTGGAAATTCAGGAGGTTCATAAAAAGAAAACTGGTGTAATTTTTTATAATGTCATAGACATCTCTGAATGATTGCCAGTTCTGTTTTTAGATGTTAGGAATCATACTGGTGCTTATTATTATACTCCGCATTCACGCGTGTGCAATCAAGGGACAAAATGTGCTGTGTCCTGTGACAGTTGAAAGCCTTTCGTTGCTCTTGGTACGCCTTTTGGTATATTAGTGTACTGCTGTACATAAAATAGATCGAGGTCAGACCATCTTTCTTTTTTTCTTCTTTTTCTTTCTTCTTCACTCAACATGGGATTGTCTGCTGTTATATTTTCTGCCACAGACAAGCAAAAAGTGAAGTAACTGAATTAATGTAATGAAGCAGTTTCAATTAATTGATTTTAAAATAATTTTGGAAGTATACTGGAGCAACCTAAGTTTGAAGTTTGTTCAAATGAACCAAACGTTTGAATTATGGCAAGTCTACTGTATATGAATGCGTTTTGTAACCAATAAAGTCATGTGGTGGTCAGCGCACTTGAGTGTAAATTTCTCTTGCTAGCTACATATTTTGAAATAGCCAAGTCATTCACTAAGTGTGCTTAGTTTACATTGTTTTGAACATGTTTTATGCTACTACACAGGTACATTTCATATGCTAATAGTAATTGACGTTTTTGTTTGAGCAGTAGCAAGCTAGAAACTCATTACGAGCTAACCTGTTCTTCTACAAGTCATTAAACATCTTTCTTCCTTCACTTTCTTTGTTGAAACAAACTGACTTTCTTGATGCTGTTTGGCCAAAGCTGGCCCTTGTGGCACTGAAATTCATACATCATCATCAGTTGGCATTATTTGTGGTGTTGTAGCTAGGCCTCTATGTTTTTGAAGTTTTTTTTTAATCCAGAGGGTGCTTTTTGGAGTTTATTTTTGGGGAAGAAATTCATTCGGCATTTATCAGAGTTTATTTCTGGTGAATCCCCAATTCATTGGGGATTTATCAGAAAATTGTAAACTTTATAGGTTGTTGCAATGTGATTTTATTAATTATTTCCAATGAAATTGCATTGTTGCTGATAATTGTGCTTCTCCACTCAATATTTCCTCACTTAGTGTTTTATTTACCCTGTTAATAAGGCTGTTCATGTGCACTGCTGTATAATCGCTAGAGTGTACTTTTGAGGGCCAGGAGCTACTCAAGCTGCTCCTCGACTTTTTCTCCCAACCCCCCTCATATTCTTGAAAATTAAAGCTATTATTATTATTAATATTATTTTCACTACTCTGAAATCTTTGATAAAGTGACATCTGACCACGAAAATATGAGAATTCGATAAGTGTATTTTAGATGGTTGGAAGGTTTGACCGCACAAACATGTGCATGCACAAGCACAAATACTTCAATACAAAACACCTTTCAATAATTTTCAGCTTTGAAAATGCCTTAAACCTTAAAATTACTCTTATGAAATTGCAGTTTATTAGATAAATCCAAATTGCCAAAATTTTATCCGCAAGGGTTTTCCCACATGCATCACCTTTTTATTCTGCTAAGTAGTGCAAATTCAAATTTTACAAAAAGTGGTCATATTTATGGTTATGACATTGTATATGTTGAAAAAAATGATGTAGTAATAAACACGTGCAGTTGAGCGCTCAGAGAAGAAGTTGGAATCTTGAACAGCGATCGGTCTGTATTTTTTTCACCTATACATAGGTTTCTCTACAGTATATTCATCGAATAGCACACCAGTTTCAAGGAAAGTAAACATTTCTTTTCGTAGTCGGCAAGCAATAAAGTCGTGTCTAAACAAGCTGTCTTTTTACCCTGCCTAGCTGAACTATGAACTACTATCAGAGCTTTCAGCACTTGCCATTATTAACCCTAAAATATGTTCATGAAAGTCGCACTCTGTATGGAATACACATGCTAAAAGCCACTCCTCACTGAATGTGGAATTGACATTGCTGATTCATGAAACAAAAAAGACCGAATAACAGGTGAAAGGAAAGGGTGTTTTATACATAGGCGTATCAGCCGTGGGGGCAAAGGGAGCACAAGCCCCTTCACTGAGAAAATTTGGGGGGGGCTGAGCCCCCCCACATTCGACAGTGGTCACTCTTGGCTGCACGCTTGGGAAACCAACAAGTAAGGCGAAGTTTTCCATCACAACAGTAATAACTCCATTATGTTCTTACAGCAGTATGAAAATGTTACGAAACAATGCTACAACGTAGTGAAATTTTGCCAACATTTCCGCTGTGATGATTTTCCTTATAGGTCCTTTGCAGTGCGGGTCGCCTATGCGACGTTTTCGCGTCTTGTGCTGTAGTACTTCAAAGCAGGCAAGTGCTGAACAGGGGCCCTATAATATTTTATCACTTGTTCATGTTTTTATTCTGCTGCGACTTGTTGATGCAGTTACAGATTGGAACGAGCAAACTTTTTATCCGGTCAAATTATTTGTGGCTTCCTTAAAATAATTTTCTTCGAAAAGGGTATATCATCACCCCTTCTCTGTCGAAGCTGTTGCAAGTCGATGAGTGTGACAAATCATTTTTCATGTATAATTTTTCCGCACTGAAATGCCAAAAATTATTTCCGCTTTAGTCTCTGATAAACCTGGTCAGCCTTGCTTATGGTAACTTGGAAGTGTAAGCTATAGAGGCAGTAAAATGCTAAAGTAAAACACGTCTTTACAGAGGTAATTGAATATTTACTGTACATTAATAAATGAGGGTTTGCCGAATGTATACAGCTATAGCCTCGTTTAATGTGTATATGTGTATCCTCGTTGACACTTGGTACATCTCCATCCCGACGACTAACATCCATGATAAATTTATTAAACTATTGTGGTGTTTGTAGATGTTAACTGGCAAAGCATAATCAGAGAGAGAGAAGCGTGATAGCAAGATGAGCGTCGCATATTGCACGCGGAAATGGGGCCAAGGGCACCATTCTTCAACCTTTTAAAGTGCAATTCAACTTCGTGGTATCTCAGAAAGTGTGTCGTGTCACCTCTGTGTATGAAAATTCATATCGAAGTGTGAGTGCGTCAATGAAGTTCTGTGTCTTGATATATATATATATTATATATATATATACCTTATTCGAAGGTCGCAGGTTCGGTTCCTGCCCACTGCAAGTTATCTTTTCACCCACTTTTTTTCTTCCCATTTACATTACAATTGGGTCTAATGACTTTCCTTATACTTTCCTTGGCATTATTGTCTGTTAGATCCCGTCATCATTTTGTCAAACACAAAAAAACCGAGTGCTTAAGCATACACTTCTTTCCCTATTCATTAACGAGGGTCTCGTACTGGCAGACTTGGTGCCTTTAGGTTGTATACGAGGGACTATTGGTCAGCTGCCCACTCGTGATAAGTTTATGTGCTATGTGACGCCAAACAGGCTCATAAAAAGTGTACCACACTCGACGCCATGGCTATTGGTGGTGCTGACTCACATTCCCACGTTTAAAAATTCACATAGATACCCAATAACGTGGTGGGGGGGAAAGCCGCGGTGGTAGCTCAGTGGTATAGCATCGAACGCGTTACTCAAAGGTCGCAGGTTTGGTTCCTGCCCACGGCAAGTTATCCTTTCACCCACTTTTCTTCCTTCACATTTACATTACAATTTGGTATAATAACTTCGCCTATACTTTTCTCGGCATTATTGTCTGTTTGATCTCATATATATATATATGTAAAGGAATGTATACTTAAGGGCTCGTTTTTCCGTGTTTTGACACAACACTAATGAGATCTAACAGATAATGCCAAGGATATATATGTACATATACATCACAGCTGACGCATGCTGTAGGTTCCCCCCCCCCCCCCCCCACTCGCGAAATAGTTAGTACGCCACTGGTTTTATGAAACATCTACCAACTGGCCCAACAAGTCTTACTGGTACACTGACGATTTTTCAGCAGCATATTGAGTAATGCATTGGTTGGTTCAGGTTGTTTTGTATATCAGCATGACGCCCATAATGCTCTGGGTGGCACACTGCATTGTCATAGTATACATTTTTACGAATGTGGATATGATTTACACCTGTGTACCGGAACTCTTTAGATGCATTCATATTTATGTGCCTGTGTGTGTCATTTTTTTAGCTGCTTTGAGATTCTCTTGTATACAATTTGAAACAAAAGTGTGAAAACCCGGTCAGCTCGCTTTTAAAAAATTTTTCTCCTCTCTTAACATATACTGATGCTGAATACTGAACAACTACTGTTGGTAGTTACCTTCTTTTCTCTACTTTTGACACTGTTTATTCGTAGAAGGTTCCTTACAAGGTCACTTTGCCAAGTTTGGTTACAAAGTGAAACTTTAAGGATGGAAAAAGCTTAGAAAATTTCTGTCTAATGGCCCTCGCAACTGCCTGAGCACACGGATGCAGGGAAACTGCGCTGTATACATGCACCTTGGGCAATAATCAACGAAATGGCCAGCAGTCGCGATAGCACCGACAGCTGCACAGTGTTCTCTCAAACGGTCATTTAAGCGACGATCTGTCAGACGAATGTAAGGCGTTCCGCATGACAGTGGAATCGAGTAAACCACTGCCACAAAGCATTCTACAAAATGCTTGGCATCCTTTTTGTCGCAGGCTCGAGCACCCTCAACAGCATTGACCATGCTGCACATACAGGAGAGTTTTTTCGGCACAATAAGAACCACTGAAACCCCACACTTCAGTGCTATATTTTTTTAAACGGTGCGACACTGTGCACCTTCTCAATTCAAGTAGATTCCACAGTCATGCGGAAAGCTCTACAGTGGTCAGATGGGCCGTTGCTTACCGTTTGAGGGAACACTGTGCACCTGTCAGTGCTGTCATAGCTGCTGGCCATCTCGCCGACGATTGCCAAAGGTGTATGCGTACAGCGCAATTTCACTGCACCCTTGTACTCAAACAGTTGTGAGGGCATTGAGACAAGGAAAGTTTCTAGTATTTTTGTATAAAAAAAGTGGGTGATCAATGTGTGAGTGCACCGTCACTAGCTTTCAGCAATAAAGAATGCACATTCCTCGAAAAAAATCTGCATGAGACCATTTGGTTAGGTGTGGCACATGTAGGTTGCATAAACATGCAAAGAGTTAAAATTAACGGCGTTTGTGGGGGGTTTTTTAATGACCTTCTGGGCGTTGTGTAGCTTGTAAATTTGTTTTTTACAACAAATAAATGCTCAATTGAAGTTATGTGCTCTGTCCCATCTGTTGTCTTCATCTTGTCTAGTGTGTTTTGCACCCACTAGTTATTTCTGCAGCTTTAAGGCTAAGAAGCTTGTTACCGCAATAATTTTTAAGTGTGGTCACTATGAGAGGCAATTTAACTGTCCTGCTGCCATGTCACAAAGTGGCAAGTGGGCTATATGCATTAGTTTTTTTGTTTTTTCTCATTCCCGAACCTGTTAAGGGGTCTCTCCATCCCAGCCTTTTTTATTGAATGACCCAGTATTGACACTGTAGCCTCAATTTCTTCAGGGCTAGTATTAGTACGGTCATTTAAATGCACCTATTAAACAGGGAGAGAGAAAGAATACCAGTAGAAAAACAACACTAAAAAGATGGGACTATGGCAGAATACAGATCATATTGCTGTGGTCTATGTTGTTTCTTTGTCCCGTGTTTTTAGCACCACTTTTCTAGCGGTAATCGTAAATCAACCAGCCCAAATTGTACCCTACCCTGAATGTCAATGTGAGTGTGAAATAATAAGCTGAATACCGCGAAGAAAACCTACATCACGACCATGATTCTCCACTGAGCAGCCAAATGCAATTCCCATTATTTAAAGGGCCCCTCACCAGGTCCCATAAATAATTCTAGTTAAATGCTGGCAGTTACGTGTTTAAAGAAGAGCATTATGCCACCAAAATTTTTCAATCGGTTCATTACGAGCGGAGAAAACGAATTTTTAAGCGACTTGAAACCATGATGAAAGGAGGCGAGCTCGAAACCCTTGCTGTTCGCCCCACGTACTTCCCTATCCTTTCCAGCATCCGAGCAAACGGTTATGTGCACATAACATCCCCGAGAAGCCTAACCCCTGAGCATGCGAGTGGCATTGCTTTGTTGACCAACATTATCTTGTGGTCCACTGCCTGTTTCTGCGAAATGAATGCCTCGTTGCGCATTCGTTTCGAATTAGACGTGGTAGAATAGATGAGCATATTGATTACTCGAACGCAAAAGACCATTTAGTTTGTACAGCTAATGTCCGCTCGATGTGCTCATCGCAGGGACATGAATGTATGTAAAACGCAGGCACATTAGCCCAGCATATCATTTAAATTTACTTTTTTGTGTCTCATGTTTATCTCACATTTTATTAATTTATTCAAGCCACAAATTACACAAACTGCACATGTCAGGTGAAATAATGTTAATTGTGCCACATGCTACTGTTGGCCACGTCAGAGCACCGTCGTCTACGCAGAGGACAGTCCTCGCAGCATTATTGTCTACAAAGGTCAATTCCTACCTCTACGTCATGCCCTCATTCTCTGGGCGCGTGCCCGCAAAAGGAGGGGCAAGTAGCGTTCATCTTGAAATTTGACCCATTTCCGCGGCGCTTGGCATGGCAAGTTTTGGGAGATGTGATCATGAACACCCAATGTATGCATTGCCCTCGTCAGCTCAAAATTATCAAACCTGGCGAGTGGGCCTTTAAGTACTGCAGAACACACGTGAGTAAAAAAAGAGCCACTACGTGCAGCATGTGTTGTAGCAGTAAAGAAAATTTGGGCAGTGGTAGTTTGTTCAGTACGACTGTGCAACTTTGTCTTGAGGCTCAGATACGGGATCGACAACTACTGGCATCTCGGAGTAAACATAGGCTGTGGAGTCTCGTCATGCGATGTGAGCGAAGTCTGCGCAACACATGGATAGTACGAGGAAACATGTTATAGTATCAACAGTGCTACTTAGACTTGTAGAATTACACTAACTGAGACGGTAATAGCAACTGAATGCAACTTTAATTTCAGCCAATACACACTTCCAGCCTGCAAAAAATGAGCTGTTAAGGGGAGATGCGCGTCGAAAAATCGCGTTTTTCGCGGAATTTTTCAGTTTTGAGATTTTACCTGTAAAATTATCTTTGTTTATTCAGCTACAACTCCGCAAAAGATCAAGGCAAAATTCGAACGAGAAGTTAGTAAAAATTCTATTTTATTCAGCCACGGTGGCTCAAGAAAGTGCTAGTTTCGTCGCAAATCAGCAACTTTCGATCGTCTCCATCTCGAAAATACGGCGTCTCCAGCCATTGCTGTTTGCTTGGAGAGATTGAGTAAGCCTTCGTTTAGCCTACAGCACCTCCCTCAGTTTCGCATTTTGGCCCAAAATAATAAAAAAAGGCACGTTTTGGCGCCTGTTCAAGCGTTTCTACTGGACATTTAAATCACGTGGTGCTCTAGCGAGGCCGCCATTGGCCTATACGGAGACGTTGCTGCGGCGAAGCACCGAAGCCTGCATCCGTCCTCGACTGTGTACGGCGACTCGATCGAACTCTGTGGCCCTTTTCCTGCGTTTTTTCAGTTATTTCGTAATGAACGAACCGAAAAGCGCGATTTCCGAGCTCGGAAGGCTTGGGCGAAGATCCCGTACCGAGTGCGGCGTCGCAAACCTCTACGGAAAGTGACAGCGGGAAGCAGCCGCCCGACGCCTCCGGCTAGCCCTAACCAGCACGACATCTCGGACGAAATCGACGCCGCGCTGAACTTTGTGAGCGCTTCGGAGGTGAAGATTAGACTCTTTGAGAACGATAGAGCAGCAAGCGATCGGAACTCTGCGAGTGCTGTGATATGCGGTATCAGTGCGCTTACGGTGCTGATAAGTGGAGCTGCTTGCCCTGCGAGCCACACTTGTACCCTCGCGGTACGTGAACCGGTCGAAAAACGGAAGGGTCTCTCGGCGTTTCTTGAGTTGCATTGTGCAAACAGTGAGTGCCCTGAATCGGTACTTTCTTCTGTGCACACCTCGAGCCGTGTTGTGCCTGGTGAGCTTACGAACGGTGCTAGCGGAAGCCGGGAATATCGGAGTGGGAGCTCCCGCGACAGCTTCACCGTGAACGTCAAGGCAGTGGTAGATGCGCGCGCGATTGGCATCGGGCACGAACAGCTTTCACGTTTTTGCGCCATTCTTGGCTTGCCGACGCCGTTACGTCACAAGAACTTTATTGCGATCGGCAAGAAAGTTCATGCTGCGGCTATGAAAGCCGTGAAGGAAAACATGGAGAAAGCGAAAGTTCACACGAAAGAGATGGTCGGCAGCAGTGATGTTGGGCAAACGTATGCTGAGGGGCAAACGTATGGGCCAAGGGAGTTCTGAACAGCTGTGCTGTGTTTGAGACATATTGCTCTATATTTGCAAGAAATTTCATGTGCTTTCGTCATGTTTTTGAAAAATACAGATGTTTGAAACTTTCAAAAGCATTTTTCTCCATTTGTACTTTTCAGCATTTTTTACGTTTTGTGCACCACATTTCAGGTACTTCAAATGGTCAGATCTGAATGAAATTTTGCACACAGCCTCTTCAAAGTGTGTAGAATGTCGATATCTATATGCATTTTAAATATCGCTTGTACATTTTTTGAAAACAATTAAAATGTTGACTCACAGCACACAAAGTATGTACTTTTGGTATTCCTGATTTTTTTTTAGAAATATAGAAATTATTTGAATAAATTTTAAGTAGTATCTAACATACTACTTTACCTAACCAGCAAAATGAGCTATTGCAGACTTCTCTAAACAAAAATTTATTATGAAAAAAGATGTGCACAAAAAGCCCTATATTTTGCTCTTGAGAGGTGTCTCGCACAAAAACTAATAAAGCTACATAAGAACTAAGCACATATTTGGAATCAGCGTTACAAAGTCAGTCTATGACCAAAGTTTCATAACTTTAGGTATAATATTAAAGAAAAATTGTTTTCGAGGAGCATCTCCCCTTAATGCGTTCTCTTTTATGCATATTTACATCCACTAACTTGTACAACCAATTTCTAATTGCAAGTGAACTATAAGGCACTTCAGGACAGTGTGGTTGAACTTATTCTCTATAAAAACAACTTATGACGGCAATGTTCAACATTGTATTGTAATATAAAAAGGTATAGTACAGTAGAAATCATGGCTCTTAAAACCAATGCACAATGGAGCACTATTAACCAATAAATCTGCCAAAAAGAAAATAACATTATGCAGAACACAGAAATAACGTAATACAAAATTTATTTTCAAAAACAGTTGGGTAAACTGCACACCACAAAAACGGAACACATTTTTAATGGCAAGATGAAAAAAAATAGACTGATAATGTGAAAATTGAGTGTAAAAAAAGCCTTTGTGGTCCTACTGTATATACGAAAATTTACACTTGTGTCTTTATGCCGTAGTCAAGAGATATTCTTTGGCTAAGTGCAAAATACGTCTTCGTATGGTGTAATACCCATGAGGAATTTTCGCTGACTAGAGTTCACTGTACTCTAGTTAACTGCTTTCACAGCCTGGTATACCCACGAGTCATCCCTGACAGCTCGTGGGCATACAGCACTCGTGGGCTAGTAGGGCATATGCATCTTTTTGATTATAATACACTTCCATACCATCAGTTGACAAGGCAATATGAATAGAAATATAAATTTTGCTCTATCCTGTAGCATGTGCAGATAGCTACATGTAAGAAACGTTTTCTTCATAGTCACAATTATTTGTAAATTGCTTGGCCAAAGGTGTTCGAGAACACTCAGATGTGGCACTAATGAACACATAAGACTGTAGGCACAAGTGATGCAGTCAAAATGGGAAAAATATCAGTCACTAGGCTCCTACTGAGCATGATTCACATTATGCTTTTAGCAGCACTGAGTCCATATATTTACAGTGTAAACACATCATGGAAACACAGTCACAAATATTGCATTCTAGCCACAACTATTACCCCTTAATGTTGCGTCTGAGTTCGGCAGCATGCCAAGCAAGTGTCTCATCCACAACTGTGGCAGCTAAAAGGACTATGACAACAACTTGATTAGTAACAAGTGAATCAACTGCTCTAATGTCAATAGCGCACATTACTGAGTTTAGCGTGTGTGACTTCAACTAGCATGTATGCACTCAAAGCAACGTACGTGACTCCATATGAGATTACATAGGCGTCCAAATAGCTGCAAGTGCCACACATACACACTGCAACTACAAATGTGCCCCTTCTCTAGAAAAAATATATCACAGTAAGTTTATTGTTACTTACGCATTCCACTGACAAGAACTGCATAGTTTAGGCTACAGTCTGCACCACAGAAGCTGGATTTATGGCACTAAAATACAGCGAACAAGCAAATAGTGGCAAGTGCGCTTATAGTGTCAATCTTTTTAGGCCAGCAAACAAACCAACCCATCTTTCTTGAGTTACAGCCTATATTTGCAAATGTAGAAAAAACACAATACGTGGGATACATGATGTCGGTATAAGAATAGCAAACAATGCTGCTAACGGTGCTAATGTCCCAACATTTGCTATTTTTTATTAACAAAATGGACAAGACAATGCATAGACAGTGGAAATGAACACAATGTAATGCAGCGGTAACAAGTTAAGTCAAACTATGCCCTAAAACATTCTACAACCACACAGAAAGGTTTTCTGCAGTAAATAAAGTACTGCTCACAAAGCAAAAAAAAAAATTTTTTTATTCTTTTCTGTTTTTGTAATACAAAAAAAATGAAGGCACACTCTGACTGCAGCAGTAATCACACAGTTATCCGCCCAGAAAGACAGATGGCCCAAACGTGGTTCTGAAGGACGGAAGGCCTCATTTCTTGCTCGCATTCTTGGATGCTCGCGATGACCGGCGGGTTGGTCCAGGCCAGTCAGTTGTTTTAGCCTAGAAACCAAACCAAAAATTTGCTTAAGGTACACTAAGCAGTGCTAACTTGCTAGGAAACAGCTATTTACTTTTATGCATCTGCTAAGAACTGAAATTTGGTTTTTAAAACATTCAAGATATTCCAAAATACGGCATGAGAAGGCCTGTATATACTAAAAGTCCTTGCTAACTCTTACAAAGATTTAAAAAAAAGAAAGTCATGCGCTCTAGGAAAGTTCTATCTGCTGTATACTAGTGATAATCATGTGTGCACACAATCATTATTTTTCCATGACTAAGCACTGATTATTCACCTTTAATTAGCAAACTTTTTATTTTCGCTTAACCTGGCAAAATATTAAATTGCAGAACACCTTAACCCCAGAACCAAGCATTTATTTTGCAATGAAATCTGCCTGGTTCTTTTTCCTGAGAAAAACCAAAAGCTTGCAAAACACACCAAATATGAAATACACGCATGCCGATGTGCCACTACTCAAACGCTTTCGAGCATTTTTTAATACATGGCTGCATTCGACCATTGTACAAGGCTTCACATTTTTTTATAAACGCGCATCAAAACACGCCGCTAACACATCGATCATCAAATGCAGCCATGTGTAAACCAAACAACGCTTGGATGCACTGGAACAGTTGTGCACAAATGTACGTCTGTTTAATTTTTGCTTTTTTTGTGTGTGTTTAGAAAAAACCAGGCACATTTCCACACAAACTAAATGCTTGATTCTTGGGTTATTTGAGGCAGCCTACAACTTACAGTTAGCCATTTACCAATTAAGTAACAATAAAAAAGTTGGCTAATTTAACTAATTAATTAGCACTTAGTTGTGAACAAAAGACAACTTCGATGTACTCACTACTAACACTAATATACAATAGGTATAATTATCCTGCAGAGCATTTTTTGTTTTTTATATATCTTTGTCTAAATTACTGGGACACGCGGTATACACCATGAATCAACCACCACATTTGTGTGCCTGCGAATCACCCTGTGCATCAACGCATGGCTACCTGTACTTTTTTCACTTCCTAAAAATGAAGTATACTTGGGGCACAATGATTACCGGAGGGGGTGGGGATCTTTAGTGAGAAAAGATTGGAGTACTGAGAACTCAAACAAGTTGCACTGCAGAACGCTCACAACATCCTCCATTAACAGTTATACGAGGTCTATTTTTGTAATAAATGCACATGCTCGTTATATGCAATGCATTAAGTTTTCAAAGGAAAACCTGGCATGTACATGAGGGTGGCATGTACATGAGGGATTATAAAATTGAAAAAAAAAAAAAAAGTGGAGGGGGGACCACTCAATTCGACATCACTAACGCATATCTACATGTTAGAACTATTTCAGAAAATGCACTTTGCCCAAAAAAAGTATTTAGTACGAGTGCAATATGATTAAAAAGCACAAAATCTCCCATGTACATGAAAATGTACAAGGCTAAGCAGCCACCCTTAGTGTGGCTATCACATCTTTTGCATTGCTCAGTGCCCTGCATTTTGGTGACATTCGAAAGCTCTAAGTATTGTTTTTCCATTTGCACCCTCTCCAATTACAATGCAAGCCTCTCGGCACGTAGTGAGTAGCATGCAAGTCTCTTGCCTTCATTCAATGTATGCTTCATTAGGCTGACAATAATACCAAACTTCTCCTTCCATACTCTAGCATATTTGGGCTCAAGAATTCAGTAAGCCTCATTTATACAGAACCTGATCCATATACATCTTATTAAAAACTAGAATATTTTCAAAAACAATGCAGTGTGATTTATTACACGAAACTATTCAAAGCATTCAAGCATGACAGAATTCGCCTAGGTGTTATTCCATAGCAGACCAGAAGAAAAATATGCCTGCCAACTTCTCCCAATCAGCTCTTTCACAAACCAAGTACATTCTTTTTTGAAAAGAAAATAAAAGAGGAGAGAAAGAGTTGTACCTTAACTCTAAGCAAAAACCACTTTGTTAAAACGAGGCAAAAGTTGAATGCATTTCGATCAGAGCGATGAACGATAACGAACAAAGTTTGCAGCAGGGTACGCAATTAGGCTTGTTGGTTCAATATTATGAATGGAGAAACAGCGCTTAAGATATCAGACAAGAAGGAACAAAGATTATAGCGCTGACTGAAAACCGAAACATTTTTTTGATTGTCAGTGAGTACCACGGTCTGTCCCATCTTTTAGGCTCTGTTTTTTTTCACAAGGAAAAAAGACTTGTCACGAGCTCCATTGAGCCATGTGATATCGTGGCATCCGTGGTATCGAAGTTCGACTGTATCACTGCTAGTCTGCATAAAATTATTACGCTGACTAACATATATTACAAGGTGCACACAGAATGACATAGGGTGATCTACTGCTAAAATAGATCAATGTTAAAGGGGCCAATGACACCAAATTTTTCCTCATAATCTGTGTTATGTTGGTTAATCCTTGGATAATCACGACTAAGTGCTAATTAATTAGTTAAATAATCCAACTTTTTAATTGTTACTGAATTGGTAAATAGCTAACTGCAAGTTGTAGGCTGCCTCAAATAACCCAAGAATCAAGCATTTAGTTTGTGTGGAAATGTGCCTGGTTTTTTCTAAACACACACAAAAAAACCAAAAATTAAACAGACGTACATTTGTGCACAACTGTTCCAGTGCATCCAAGCATTGTTTGGTTTATACATGGCTGCATTTGATGATCGATGTGTTAGCGGCGGTTTTGATACGTGTTTATTAAAAAATGTGAAGCCTTGTACAATGGTCGAATGCAGCCATGTATCAAAGAATGCTCAGAAGCGTTTTGAGTAGTGGCACATGAGTATGCATGTATTTAATATTTGGTGTGTTTTGCAAGCTTTTGGTTTTTTTCAGGAAAAAGAACCAGGCAGATTTCATTGCAAAATAAATGCTTGGTTCCGGGGTTAAGGTGTTCTGCAATTTAATATTTTGTCAGTTTAAGCAAGAATAAAAAGTTTGCTAACTAAAGGTGATTAATCAGTGCTTAGTCATGGAAAAATAATGACTGTGTGTACACATGCCGAGCCTGAAGCTTCCGAACAGAACCACTGTGGCGGCGATTTGCGGCAGCGCGTCGTCGACTCCGACCTGGGAGAGCGGGTGGGACATCTGTTGCGTTGGTTTAATTACGGCCGATGATGACACCAACACTACGGAACAGTGCACAGATTGGGGCATTGTGAATGAAGTACGTGGCGAGAGTGATTTGGAGGAATCGTATCGCGAGAACGATGAAACTTTGGCGCCAGTGCCTCATGCAGCTTATGCCACAGGCCTCGGCGAACAAGCAAATTAACTCGAGACTGCCCTTATCGCTTCTGCTCTTCGAAACACGTGCATCTTGGACTTTTTGGTGCAAAAAAGTTTATGTTTTCAATCTCAACTTTTTCAAAGCTGTGTTTCATTTACTACAAACTTCGGGATACAGCGAACGGATGCTGCGTCACGCTCAGGTTCGTTATAAGCGGGCTCGACTGTATGTCGTCAAAAAACTACGAGTGACCTCATATACCCTCGCTAAACACGTGGAATCTACGGGGGACCAGATTGACTGGTCAATTGCGCATATTCTGGCTTTGGCCAGAAAGCATGCATTATGCCTGCACCTGGAATCCTTGCACATACAGACTACCGCACATACACTGAACAGGAGTGACCGGATGCTTTCAACAATGTACTCTCGGTGCTTGCATCATGTACTTAGGCGTACTTAAATATGCCGTGTCTTTTTTTATGGCTGTTATTGTGAACAAAGCTCCTAGAGCGGGTGTCGAAACGTTCGTAAACGTTGTATTCCTTTGGAAGGCGCATTTTTTCCTATCTACACTAAGAAGCAACAGTTACACACTGCCTTTTTTTTTTTCATGCACCTTCTAGTTATTAACTCTAGTTGCAGCCGAAGGAGCGACTTTTAAAGCGTTGATCAATGGTAACGCTTATTTTTGTAATGATCGCACAGACTGCCATCAGTTTCCATAATCAGGCCAGTTTTTTCAGAAATTCCACGACTTTTTCAGGTTTTCCAATTTGGTAGACACCCTGCTTTCAATCAGACTTTAATTGTATTTGTCTTTGGGAAGGTCAAATGAATTTGAATAGCAAAATTGAAGCGCGAATCGAATCGAATAGCACACACTATTAGAAGGATATTAGAAATTCATAATATTCACACACGTCTAGTTAAAGTGTACCTCATTTCATCATTTTATGGTTTCAACTATGCACAACTAAGAAATGAACAACAGAGTATTGGTTATGACTTTGCAACATACAGTGAGAACGATATTGAAGGAATTATAAACCATTTTTCCGTGTAATGATTTAATGACCTCAGTATCAGAATTTATTGCCTCATGAATCTGATGCCACAAAAATTTCTCAAATCTGTCACGAAGGGGCGGAGTTACAGAAATCTGTCGTGTTCCTGTAACTTATTGCTCCTATTTTACTCTTTTCGCCACACACACGACTGTAAGATTTGGCTGAGATGTTTATGCCAGTGCCTGCTATCCGCAGGATGTGTTTCCTCACCAAGCACAAGGAGTGGTTCATGACCCCTCAAAAAAAAAAAAAGTCAACGTGTCACCTCCTTACCGTGTTGCGATTACGATTCTTGTTGGACATGCGTGGTGCCTTGGCTGGAACTGGGCAAGGTGATACGCTGAGTTCATCATGGGGGTCTAGATTTTCACCATACCTATAATGAGATCATCAAGCGTTCAGTCAAAGCCAACACAATAAAATGAAACAAATACATTTCGGCTTTGGGAAATAGAAATGCTTCTTTTAGATACTGTCCATGATTGCTCACAGCGCACATATACCGTAAAATATTGATTGAGCACTTTCCCTTATGGTGAATGATAATCGAACAAGATTTGGAGGGTGGGTCCCAGTTCAGTCATGGGCCAAAATTAGAGGTGGCAGCAAAACATTCTCTCAAAATAATAATGCAAACCTGCACTTCTAATAAAATGCATTATTGAATATGCAAGCACGTACTGTTTTCAGTGACCTTGGGGGAATTTTCATGTGCAATATGAAGTCTCCAGCAGAAAAACAGTGCTTAATGATGGGACAAAGAAAGCAGACAAACCACAGCGGTATGGTTTGTGTCCTTTCTTCAAACACCCAGCCTAAATCCGTACCATACTGCAAATATCAAGCGTTATGACAAGGAGAGAAAAATGTTCTTTAAGTTCTCCAACAATTTGTGCCAACTCCGAATGCAACTCAATGACACCACAATGCATAAATACTAAGATATCGTGCTCATAACTAAATACTCACAGAATGTGAGTTCCTAGAAACTGCTACTACAGGATTCTGTAGTGAAGAACAGGCTGGGGAAAAAGAAAAAAAACGAAGGGAGAGTGCGGGGGAGGGGGGTGCAGGCAGCAGGGTGTCACAAACGAGCACTACAAAGCACCTGCCTCCAAATTCCAACTACTACGTGAAATTGAGGCGCCGGACAGACGCGACAAAAGCGGGCACAAATAAGAAATAAGCCCCGCCACGTCGACCAGCCTCCTCGCATCTATCGCTGAGTGATCTCTAGAAACATCTCGAAAGAAAGGGGTGTGGCGTTGCAGAGTTGCGTCACTTTACAAGAAAGGTCACGCGCTTTCCACAACCTTGGCTGTGCGGTGCACCGACGAGACGCCTAGAAATTTTGGGAACCCAACGGCTAGTGCATATAAGCCAGCAGCGGAAGGAGTCAGATGAGGAGATGAGAATTTTTTGCTACCAGGAAAAGGCTTGTTCTACAGTGACCAAACAGAGACGAAGAAGGGTGTTTTCCACCTGAGGGTGAAGGCTTGCCTTGGAAGCAGGAGAAGAGTGTGTGTCAACCCCCCATGGGCGAAGATGTCTTCTCCACTCAGCGCGCGTGAGTGGCTGATGTGCTACCAGCGAAGAAGTTTTGTTATTGAAGCGCGGACATTTTACAACACGAGAGTTCCCTAGAAAAGAAACCTCGGACGCAGCGGGACATAACCGGCGCACGACTTTGAGTGAGTTTTTCCTTGAAGAGAAGCACTCAAGCTTTGTTCCAAGAACTTTGGACTGAATACGTTTGACAAACATTTTAGTCTATAAGCGTCTTAGTTAGTTAATGCATGATATTTCATTGTAGCGTGTGTTGTTTGGGCCCATTGTTTTGAGTGTATCTTGTTGTGTTCTGTAGCCCGTTGTTTTAAGTATACTGTAATTGGCGACGTATTGTTCTGAATTATTGTCGAGTGTGCATGCTTGTGTGTTGATTGTTCTGCCTTGTTTTTTGGACCACAACCAGAGTTCGCTGGCGTACTAAAATGGACCAGTTCTAAATTGGCCGTGCTATCATGGTCATTTCGAGGGGGGGGGACACACACACACGCCTGTTCTTGGTATAAGCTGGGCGATTGCCTCCCTAATTAACGAGACAGTTCACAGAGGGTAACGGGCGCACTTGCTCGGTCACTGGTGCATACTTGAAGTCGGAAAGGGCAAGAGGAAGCTTGGTCGCGTAGGGGTGTGTGCTCAAGTCAAAACCACGATATGATTATTAGACACACCGTAGTGGAGGGGTCCGGAAATTTAAACTCCCTGGGGTGCTATTAACATGCACCTAAATTCAAGAACACAGGCTTCGAACATTTTCGGCTCCATCAAAAATGCAGCCACACCACCCGGGATTCAGTCCTGCGACCTTCGAGTTAGCAGTCGAGAGCCATAACCACTTAACCACCACGGCGGGGCAAGATGTTACAGTACTCTACTGTAAATTGTAGTATTATTTATATGTACAATTGACATCGCTTGCTGTTTGTGTTATAGCCAAGGAATAAAGAGTGGGTAACCACTTAGTTGTGATCTGCTCATTTTTTAGCACTGCTATAATATGTCAAATCACTCACTCAATCACATTTATTCAAGCTGCATCACTCAAAATCACCAACATGCTCTTATAATAAAAATCAGTGTTGAGAGCATAAAACTATTATTAGGTACAAAATGAGACAAGAGTATAAGTATATACAAGGTCTGTTAGAAAAGTATCTGACCTTTTCTTTTTTGCGAGCACCTGATGGATTTCAAACAAGTGCGCTTGCATCAGCCGACCTTGAACTTTCGTGCACATGCATGAATTTATCCCACCTGCCAATAGCGTCAGTTGCTGGGATGCAGTGTTTGGGTGAGGTAGTGTGCAGTGCTCTGGTTGGTTGTTCATTGCAAGGAAAATGACGGAGCGACTGGAGCAGCGCTACTGCATCAAATTTTGCCAGAAACTGCGTGACATCCAACTGGTAACTATTTGAAAGATCGAGACTGCTTTCGGTGATCACCTTATGAGTCACACACAGATTAAAGAGTGGTGCAACTGGTTTAAAGATGGCCACACATCGGTGGAAAGCGAGCCACGCTCCAGCCAGCCATCAATATGCCGAAATGACCAGGTCATTGTCGAAGTGAGCACTGTCGTGATGAGGGACCATCGTGTGACTATCCAGGAAAGTGCAGAAGAGGTGGGCATCAACACTTTCTCTGAACATTCTATTACCACCGAATATTTGGTCATGAAGGCAGTTGCGGCGAAATTCGTGCTGAAGCTGCTCACGACGGAGCTGAAGCAACTTGTGGGGGTGCTGACACCCCCCCCTGTAAAGTTGTCTGCGCCGCGTGGCGCACGTGTCTCGCCCCAAAGCTTTATTTTGGTGGTGACCACCGCCGGGCGATAGATGGCGTTGTGTTCGCTTTGAGTACCACTGTTGGTGGAGTGGTGGCGCCGGCGGTGGCCTCTGGCGGAAGGCAGGCCTTGGTGATGGGCGAGAGTTGAGCGAGCCTCTTCTGCGCGTGGCGGCTGCCGCGAACGGTTGTCTGCAGCGTGGGTCCCCGGTGCTCGGCACCGCGGGCTTCGCGCCGGGGTCCCACGTGGAAAGTCAGGCGTTGGCGACGCCGCCTTGGGTATGTGTTAGTGTTGGGTGTTAGTGTGTGTTTATCATGTTATTGTGTGTTTAGTGTGTCACTGCATTATGTTGTTTGTATGGTAGCATGTTAATTAAAATTGATGTAACATTCGTCGAACGATATCGTCGTCTAAATTAGTTAATAAATGTATGTATGTTGTGTGCTTTGTACCGACCGCGTCTGCTGTGTCCGTTCACTCCAAGAGCGTGGCGTGGCGAGCCGCTCGTTCGCCTCGCCGAGACCCCACAAACTTCATGTTGAAGTCTCATGGACACGCTGCATTTCACAAGCAGTGACCCTAACTTCATCAACACCATTATCACTGGTGACGAGTTGTGGGTGTACGAGTATGACCCGGAAACTAAATCCCAGTCGTCACAGTGGAAGCATTCCAAGTCCCCAAGACCAAAGAAGGCCCACCAAGTGTGCAGCAACGTGATGCTGAATGCTTTTTTTAACTCCTTTGGTACACACAAGGTCGAACAATCACCAAAGAGTAATACAGGGATGTCCTCAGTCGGCAACCTGATGCTGTGCGGCGCAAGAAACCTGCGTTGTGGTCAACAGGAAACTGACGCATCCATCACGACAATGCTCTTGCTCCTCACACTTGGTTCAGATTTTTCAGGCGAAAAGTCCGACTCCTGTAGTTAACAGCCTCCTTCTCTCCTGATATAGTGCCCTGCGACTTCTGGCTGTTTCCCAAACTCAAGAAAACATTATGGCTGCAACGACAGCTCAGCTAAACTCCATTCCGAAAGAGGCTTCCTCAAAATGCTTCCAACAATGGCAGCACCGCTGGGAGAAGTGTGTGGAGTCCCAAAGGGACTGCCTTGAGGGGGATTAGGTTTCCAACGCTCGAACTATGGCAGTTTTTTTCTTCCACCAGGGGTCAGAAACTTTTCTAACAGACCTCGTATGTATAGACGAATCCACTGTTAAAGGGAACACCTGGGTTCACAGCACGTTTAGATTTTTCTACCTTACAGAAGCATAGTGGTTTTGATTCCCATAGGACTAGTGGTGGTTGAGAGTTCTGACTCCTCTTGACAGATTAGTCACATGCATCAAGATTGTTTCCTTATCCACTAGCTGTTAGAGCGCTAGAAATATTGATAGTGTTCATTTGAGTGTTTCCTTTAACAGTGAAACATACTGTACATCCATGCGTTAAGTTACCCAGTCGACATACTTTTTATCTGACGCTACATAAATGGCACACCTGCAGAAGCAGCATTGCTTGTTGAAAGGCTTTAAGTGAAAAGTGCTAAAATAGAAATCAGTGATGATGACACAAAACCACATAAAAAACACACAACATTCACGACGAAGGACATTGGAAATGGAGAAAAGACCTGGCAAAACCTCATGCTGGAACAATTTAAGTCGTATGTGGCTAGTAGGAAACAACTGAGCATACATATACAGGTGTACAGGCCGACAGCCTCGACCTCGAACAGACACACCGGAGCTCGACCTGGCCGACATGTACGGGTTCCACGTCCGGCTCAGGAACGCTGCCAGGAACTCGTCCTCTCGAGCGGCACACCGCTTCGTCTGCCTTCGTGGCCTCCACCCTCGAGCTCCTTTTTTCCGCACGTTCCTTCTTCCTCTTCTCTTCTTTTTCATTTCTTGTTATCGCCTTCGTGCCAACTGCCCTCCACTCGTCTTCTTCAGTTTTGGTTTGACGTTCCTCGGCATTTTTAAGTCCTTTTTTGCCACAAATCGTACCTAACACACAGTGCTTTTGTGTCCTTTCCTTACAACAGGCATCAAGCTACTGTCTTAATTTAATAATTCATTCATAAATGGTAGTATGAAAGCAGCATGGCTTTTTTAGGATGACTGAATTTCTGAGCCTCAAACGTTAAATAGAGAAAATAGAGCATTGCATCTGTCACAGTAAACGTACACAATTGTTTAAGGCAGTGATTCTCAGCTATTGATTTTTCGGGGACCTTTCAAGAACCAGTGTCTAGCTATGTCTGCTCTTCCAAATATGCAAGACTAGAAAAAGTATGTTCGCGTGCAAATGTAGTAGAAAACTGCACCGAAAGCTCTGCAGCCATCTCATGCAGAAGGGGAAACATTAGGTAATAGTATCTGGGTTTTAAGTCCCAAAGCTACCATTTAATTATGAGAGATGCTGCAGCAGAGGGCTCCAAAAATTTTGACTACCTGGTGTTCAATATGCATTGATATCGCACAGTACGCGTACCATTTTGCCTCTATATAAATGCGACCGCGGCGGCTGTGATTTAACTCTTCACCACCACATCAGCAGCCGAGCAACGTGCCACCACTGAGGCGGACGGAAACAGCTCCGCAAAGCTGTTATGTGGTGAAGCATTTAAAAAAATGGAGGAGAAGAAGAAAAAGAAGGTCAGGAGAAGGGCCGCTGTAACAGAACATAGTGTGCCTTCTGAAATACTTTTTTTTTTCTGGAATAGCTATAGTGAACCCCCAAAAATGGCTTCACAGACTCTCCGGGGTTCACAGACCCCCTTTGGAGTACCACAAACCTACAGCGTAGTCAAAATACTGCTAGCAATGTCTCATTTATAATTACTATTCAGCGTAAGTAAAGTATCTAGCTTCTACAGTCACAAGTTCGGTCCCTGCCAGTGGCAATTTATCTTTTCGTCCACTTTCTTTACAGTCACATCATAATTACTAAACATGACATCCCCTCTACTTTTCATGGCTTCCTCGTCTAATTTAATTATTGTTGTGTCTAGCGAAGAAAATTGAGCCCTTAAAGTTCTCCTTACTAGGGTGACAAGCTTCCTACTAGTGTAATGAGAGGCATCTCAACCAGAAAAGGAGCGGAATATAGCACATCACACATCACATGAGAAATTAACTACATTAACTCATTTTTTAGACTAATGGAATTTTTTATGCACTACACTGCCATTTCTGAAACATGAAAATAAAGCAACCAATACAAGTGAAGTTCAAATAGATATCTGAAATAAAAATCGTACCATCTCCTTGAAGGAGACCGTGGGGTGATGCGGAGCATCGTGGGGAGCTGCAAGGGTGTTTTTAACAATAGCGTTTACCGGTTAGTGGTGTTACCTTTGTGGTGAACCTTGCGTGTTACTACATTGCTAACTTGGTTTGTTACCATGCATCGCATGACTGCGGTGTTCGAAACTCCCACGATGCTCCGCATCACCTCGTGGTCCCCATCAGGGAAATTGTGTAATTTTTTAGTTAACATGCGCACTGCGAATATTTATTGTTCAACGACGCACAGGAGAAATCTCCCCACCAGCACTACCTTGGTGGTCAAGATCCAATGCCTATATATATATATATATATGGGGTGGCCAGGGAACGGTCATGCAGCACGAGCTGTCTGTTTTCTCAATCAAGAAATTCGCTAGCAGACACTGCCTGCGTCAGTTTTGCAAGCCACCGTGAAGAGAAATGTCTGGAAGAGAGGGGGGAAAGAGCGTAGGTTAGCAGACGCTCTCTTTGTCCGCATTGTGAGGCAGGAGAGGGGAGCGTAGGATAGGAGAGAGGGGGGAGGGCACGCGCTTGCACAATGGGGGAGCAAGCGCAAGCAGGTGGTAGGGGAGAAGTGGAGAGAGTAACGTGCAGCTGTTGGGGTGAGGGAACGAGGAGAGTTGCACTTCTGTAGTGCAAGTGCGGATGCCGGTTGACACGTTACATACCCGTGAGCAAAAGATGCTCGGCATCTAAAAAAATTCCATACATCACTGTAATATGCCAAGACACAAAACAAAAGTTATCAATATCAACATAAAAATTCTGCCACTCAAAAATCGTCACTAAAAAACACTTATGTCTTAGCCGCCGTATGTTACCGACTCTTTTTACCACTGACTTGCCACCGCTAACTGGTGGCGAGATGCGATTTTGCGTGCATGTTGAACCAGTGGCACCAGATGCATTTATCACCACCAAAGGGGGGTTTAAGATTCTTTTTTTTAAACCTGCTTTGTCAACACCATAAATCGCATGGCAAGCTGACTTTTTCTTAAGACTGAAGTGCTCGCAGCTACGATATCCTCAAACAGGGTGGCTACATGGAGCTGAACTGAGGCCACTTCCAAACAATATTTATAAGTGTGAAACATTTTTTTATATTTTCAATCTTTTTACAAAACATAGAACAACAGCCCACAATGCAGGTCAGTCCCACAATTTATAAGGCAGGAATTTCCACCCCGGCTGCAACTGTGACACACAGTATCATTGTAGAAATGTTATGCAAGGCTTGTGTTTTGAAAATATAAACTCACTATAGAGATGACACCTGTACATATTTTGAAGCACAGACAGCTTAAGACTTGTCAATTAAAGTTAATAATACAATGGCTTGCTAGTTGCACCATTTATCATAAAATATATCAAAATGGTTTTGAATACAGGGTGATTACTTATGTTGTCAACACTGGCAGCCAAATAAGTTTATAATAGAAGCTCTGTGTCAAGTGTTTCTTGATGTCAAATGTTTCATTGATGTTCATTTAGTGTCATACTACATATGCATACCCAAGAAATGCACAAATATTATTTGCATCTTAACACCCTCCTGCATGCAGTACTTTTGCAAAATATAACCCAAACAGGGCAATTTTTTTACAATTCCAATAAAATGTACAATAAAAACATGCCACAAGAAACTCACACTTCTAATACTTACAAAACACTGCATTTCAAAAGAAGGCATTTAAAAATGCAGCTTATGCTGTAGGTAAGGTTCAGCGATAGCTGATACACAAACTTAAAAGAACCGACAACCAATTTTTATGGTGCCTATTTTTATTAGCACGACAGCAAGCTTGCACGTCAGTGAGCCTAATCACAAAATGGCAAAGTGGAAAACACCATGAAAGATTTGTCATTAGAATTTTTGTATCTACAGCGAATATGAAGTCGTTTACTCACATGTTACAAACAGTGAGCCCGAGAGTGGTTCGTGTTCAAGGGAGGTGGTTTACTGTGCAAGCCTGGGCTTTGCGGGCATGTGCCATGGCTCTACTTAGTTCACGGGCAGCCACGACGGCAGCACCGCTTTTCATCGTACAGCTCCTTTTACGATGTAAGTAGCACAGAATGGAGCGGGGCTGGGTAGCAATATACATACTCCAATATTGAGGACTGGTGCGTGTAACAGCATCAGACCTCACTACCCCATACAGCAAAGTGATAGACTCCATATTCAATAATCCAGCTTCAAGGCTCTTCTGCTAGGCTGTGCAACAATGGTTTTTGTTACTTTTAGTCACAATTTAAAAATATAAATACCAGTCACAAGGCAAAAAAGAATGCTGGAATTTGTCACTACATTTCGTGGTCCTTTCATTTCTACAGGGATTAATCAATTTCTGGCCTGTTGTCGGTCCTTTTAACAGCTACGCTAGGTTTTAACCACCACTTCTGGATAGTATCATCAGTCCAAAAAACAAGCACATCTGAAAATGGCTGACGTACATGTGGCCAGCAGTGCAATATCTCACCACAAATTACTTTATCATGCACACGGAATGTGAAGAAACGTTTAGCACAGAAGACTAGTGTGCAGACATCGTACTCTCTGATGTGTCCAGCTGTCTTTGCTGTTGTCTGTTATTTATTTCCAGCATGCTACAAAAATTTTGATTGATAATAATGAGAAACTAAGTGGGTGGTCCCAGTAATAAAAAAAAATGCTTTGCGAGGAATGTGCAGATCACTGAAGCCTCCTATTTAACACGAATGACTAAAGTTTAAGCAACAACTCATGCAACGTGCCGTAAAGCTACATTTTGAGCATAGCATAGTTGTTCCATTTGCACAACATTTTGTGCAACCTGAAACAGGTTGTTAATCAGCACGATGTTCTGGTGGCTTTTTCTGCACAAAGTAAGTTCTCCAGGCTCTGCACCCGCATCATTTCTCGAAGGGCCAGGCCTGAATGCGAGCAGAAGTGCTCCACGCCTTTTATGCAAGGTGCATTTCGCACTGCCGTAGCACCTCAGTGTGATTACAGCTCACATAAATTTTGGGGTGATAAAAATTTTTCTTCTATCCTGGCCAAAGCCTATTAGTCTGTAATGTAACGATTGTAGCAAACCGATGTCCACCACACGGCGTTTGATATGAATGTATGCAATGGCACTGGTACAAACCTGTGCTGTCACAGCAGACGCGAACTGTCACAGCAGACGCGAAAATCATGAGTAGCTGTAGGACGCCCAAGTGTGGGCATGCACGCCTTGCCGCCAGTTTGACTATTAGTGGCGCATTATTAGCCTCAGAGATTCTGCGCGCAACGTTCTAAGAAAGGTAGACAAGGACCGAAAAAGTGAGCGGACACACATGATTTTTCGGGACATGGAGCCTGGCACAGTCCCTAACTTGCCCGAGTGCCTCCCAATAGACATCTACCGGAGTACGTCACAGCGTGACATCACCGGTGCACGTGCAAGGCGGTGGTTGGCAAAACACTCCCGCTGGTGGCTGAGTGGAGTGCAGTCGCTCGCTGCTTGGGGCAAGTTCTTTTTTTCTTTCTAAAAGCTTAATCTTCATCTCACAGTGGCAACATTAGCTGTGGTACGCGTCAGAGAACATCTAGGTGAGTGGTAAAGTGAGTGATGAAATATTTGCCACGCTGGCTGGCTGTTTATCTCGGATAAGTGAACCCATGTGGCAGCCAGTGTGACGAACAGCGGCATCGTCTTCGAAAATGTGCAGTGTTGACTGTGGTGTGTAATGTGCATTGAAAGGCATCGACAATATTGGCTCACCTTTGCGGACGGTGAAACTGATAATATTGTGCGTGGTCTGTGCAGTGTGAATAACACAATGCGTCTTGTTTGCGAAAACTTTGGCATTCGTTGTGGGCTAGTTGCAGTAACTGGTTGTCGATGGAACTTCACTATCTGACATTTTAAGTCAATGTAAAAATGCATTTGACGCGATCATCTGCGAGTGGGTACATCTCAGCGTATGCGCGGCGTGCAGAAAAATTAAAGTGCAATTAAAATGCAGCGGCATCTACGGGTGATATATACGACTACGCATGAAGTACAAGCATGTTGTAGCGTTGCCGAATCTGCATATACGCTTCACCACGGCTATAACTCGTATTATCAGATACCTGATACGTGTTAATGGAAACAGCGGAAACTTTCGTTTCTTATCTACTATGTACTTTTACGGCTCGATCCTTATGAAATGACAATGCGCATTAGATGTTTGTGTATCAAGCCTAAAGGAGCAATATAGGTACGAAAACACATTATAGGTGTCAAATGCAGCAAGGTAACTGTGATAGATAATGAATTTTCACTGGGTTATTGAGAAACGCAGTGGCAGAATTTCATTTTCACGAGGATATGTTAACCTCAGCCGAACACATGGCAAGAAGTGTTTCTTTCTTTTTTTTTTTCTCTCCGACGCTACTTTTGGGCAATAAGTGAGAATCTTATCTGTGAAGTCACGCACAGCAGCTCAAAATCATGTTGCCGCGAGTGCTGTACCTCGTTTAAAATTGCAGTACACATGCCACGATGAAAATTGAATAAGTTTACATCCATGCAATGCAAATATTCCTCAAGCCCCGCCGCGGTGGTCTAGTGGCTAAGGTACTCGGCTGCTGACCCGCAGGGCGCGGGTTCGAATCCCGGCTGCGGCGGCTGCATTTCCGATGGAGGCGGAAATGTTGTAGGCCCGTGTACTCAGATTTGGGTGCACGTTAAAGAACCCCAGGTGGTCTAAATTTCCGGAGCCCTCCACTACGGCGTCTCTCATAATCATATAGTGGTTTTGGGACGTTAAACCCCACATATCAATCAATCAATATTCCTCAAAGTGCCTGTCACCATGTGCATTCAAAGCGTTCGCTTTCAAAAAAGATCAGACTTTTTTATGGCTGCCATCTACGTGGGTGAAGCCCACTGCGTGCTAGTCGCGTCTCTCAGTACTCTAAATAAAGTTTCTTCATCCATCCATCCATCTACGACGAACAAATATCCACACTATGAGCAGTGACCCTTCCGCGACCACCTTCTTTGAAAAGCGGTAACTTTAGAACATAGCAATATGGAAATTTCTGTCAAAGGAATGTAGACACGCAGCTCTGCTATGCAGAAAGATGCCGCCAGCGGAACTTTCTTGCCAACCAGCGCCTGCTTTGGGAGAGGGTATGGTGGGCGGGTTGCCCGCAGTGACGTCACACTGTTTACAAACAGGGAGAGGTCTATTGCGTGGGCACGGCCTCAAATTTGCGGAAAAGTGTTTCCAGCACCATCACAATTGAAAAATAACAGAAACAAAGGGCAGCGGTAGTAAAATTTTATAGTTCTAATATATCGCATTCCAAGCACTTTTCAGGCCACTTTCGCCATGGTACTCTGGCTTCATGCAAAAAAAGTGCACTTTAGGAAGGGGCCACTAGCTGTCACGGGTCGCAACACATTCGGCTCACTAATTACACATATGCGCATGCGGCGTACATTTATGAGCACAAGTACGATCGTTGAGATCTTGAAACTTTACTGGTACTTCTTCAAAGTTTTCATGGCATTTCTGCGACCCTGAGAAACAAATGAAGATATATGCCAGCTTTCTTTTGTTGCATACTAGTTTTCCATGTTTTTTGGTGATATGAATTTTAGATGATACGAATATTTTTGGTGACTCCATGAGATTTGTATCACCACTGTATATCTACAAGATGCTGAATTTTCGGGCGCCAAGGTATTACTGTATATCTACAAGATGCTGAATTTTCGGGCTAGTTTATATATAAGCCAAACTAAATGTTGTGCTAATGACTGTTTAAGGGAGAACGATAAAAAATATAACAGGCTCAAACGTGACTCTCCAATGTGTTTCATGAGGCTACATGTCGTAATTTGGGGACACAAATCTGGTTGGTAGGAGTCAACTTACTGGCACATCCCCTACCGGCTTTACATATTCTTGGTTATTTCAATGTTATTACTCAGTTACACGTGGGCTATCACCATTTTGAATGTGCATATACATACAATTGAACCCCCATAAATCAAATTTGAAAAAAAAAAAGTGGGAATCAGTTTGATATATCTGATAATTTGATAAATAACTTTCAATTCACTTATTGCATTTGCAGTGTGAATTTAAGAGGGCAAGTTGATTTCATTGCACTGCCTTTACATACACTCAAACCTTAATATAACACACCAGGATGTAACAAAATATTGGCTATAACGAATTAAATGAAGAATAGTCTTGCAATAACTATAGTGTTAGGAATATACTTTTATAACACATTTTTGAATATAACGAACTTATTTTCGTATAAGATGCAACTTTGTGATAATTAGGTTTGAGTGTACATATTTTTTATTTGTATTTTTCTGCAATTTGTAGTTGTAGACGCGGGGTTATATAGAAGGGCGAGTTACATGCACGAAATTACGGTACAGGTGTAAACAGCACGCCAGAATCTTCATATGCAACGGTGCATACGCAATGGGGGATGAAAGCATCTAGTCTGTCTTTACCCAAATGTCTGCGTCGTTCAATACTGTACACAGTGTGCTTCTTGTTATGCTGTACACTGCAGCGATGTAAAGCTTCCTTACCACAAATTCAACTATATTGATTTTCGTTGCTTTGCAGAAACATCACGCTCTTCTGTTTCATAGCATCCATCGCGTTAACAGATGACTTGAGAAGCGAATGGAGAGTTTGCACGATGGGCCACCAGCACAAAGGTAAGAAATCATAGGAGTAGAAAGCATGTGATGGCAAATGGTACTAGTTTCAACTAGCTTGGTGCACTGTACTCCTAATCCCTCTAGCCTTCCAGCTGCATCCATCGAAGGCCTCTTCCTTGAGGAAAATCCAGAAGTTTGTGCAAAAAGGCCAACTTCTTGAGATGTTTCCTGCTGCCCAATGTTCTATATATTGTCACGCGGTCGTGATGTGGATGAAGGCAGTAGTCGGCCTGTCCAAGATGAAACTCTTTATTTGGCCAAACTCGTGGCCGTGAAATGGAAACTACAAATGAAGCAAGCAATGCACGCTGTACACTGACATAGGCGTATGCACCGTCAGTCGTCAATAAATTGATGCGTGGCAAGGCGCATCGGCATTTATACATGCGGAGTTGAACATTTTAGAGTTATCACTGGTAGCCGCATTTGTTCGAGAATGAACTCAGCAGTTCACGTTTGTGCATTCAAGCCAACGAATGATCTTAAGATAATCTGAAATTCTCCCACACATTCTGGTGCAATTTGACAAGGCAGTTTCTACACGTGCAAGGGCCGGCAACATAAAACACAGAAAGAAAAGAGCATGTGTGGCAATATAAAGTTTTTCACTGCTTTTGTTTGATGTATGGATTGATGTTAAAGCATAGTCGGGCTCGGAAATCGATTTCTTTCCAATTTTCTTGTAGACAAGTTTTCCTTGGAGTTTGCACTCTAAACGCTACCACATTAAAATACTTGGTCGCCCTAGTGACAATCCTAGCTTTGTTCTGACGGACGTGCATGCTGCACCTAAGCACGGAACAACAATCTTGACAGTAGGTAGGGCTCTTTACATACCAGATGGCACCAGGGGCAGCAGTGGTTTATTGCCCCTGAAAATGTATCACACAAACACTATGGTGGCTGTTTACATTATGTCATAACGTGACTGACTCCTTGTATTTTTTTTTTTGCCTTCTCATGCAATCCCTGCATTTGTTCTCCCAGTCACTGCATATCAGCAGCCTGTTATAGCTGGATATCACCGTCTACTTGGCCTGTTTACAGGAGCCTTCATGTCCTGACCACCTTGGTATACTTTTCATGCATACTGATACCTGATACCAATCATCGGCAAATATAATGCTGTGGTGGCTTTTGGATGTCACAACGTTACCATTTTAAACTTTGATAGCCCGAAAAATCAATTTTTTTATTTTAATGACTTCCAGATTTAACTAAGTTTATGTGTGGTCGTCCCTTTATCAAATCCAAATTTCAACTGTGTATGTGTGTGTTTGTGTGTGCACGCCCACACACACACACACACATACACGTGCGCACACATGCACACACACACGCAACTTTGAAAAAGCAAAAGCACGAACCCCTCTCCCCCTCCCCTCTGACTACACCAATGGCTCACAATATTAGCCCACATGTGTATGTATATAACAGGTAGTGGTGGTGATACTCATGCACTTGCACATTTTGTCAATGTTATTTTTTTTTATTTTACAAACTTCAAGATTTAACAGAATTTGTGTGTGATCATCCCTTTATCAAATCAGAGCTTCAACCGTCTCTTTCTCAATGCACGTGTACGTGCGTGCAAGTGTGGGTGTGCACACAATTTTGAAAGGGCACAGGCACGAACTCATCCCTCCCTGCCTCCTCTCGGGCTACAGCGATGGCTCATGACATCAGCCCACATATGTATGCATATAACAGGAAGCGGTAATACTCATGCACTTACACATTGTTGTCAATGTCCAAGCTGTCCCCAGCTCCCACAAATGGTTCAGGTGCGAAAGGGTCCTCCAACATCTCTGGTAGGTTCTCCGAATCACTGTCCATGTCCTCCCAACCTGCAGAATTGGCAGTGAAAAATTACCCGCCCCACCGGCTGCAGGCCTCCCGCCTGTGTTAATTATATGTAATATCTATCGACGTAAAGGACGTCGCAACAGCACAAATATTTAATCTTGTAATAGAAGGAAGGAAGAGTGTTTAGAAATAACTTATGCATAAAACGTACATTAAAGCCTTTAGCCGATGCATAGTAAAGCAATGACAAAGGTGGCTCTGCTTAGACTTCTGCCTGTCAATGTGTTAGATGCAGTATTGTAAGGTATCCCTCTACAGTGCTCCACAATTATGATTGACAGTTTTCTCACATTTTTTTCTTTCTAGAAGCACTAGAGCATAACAATTTATATACACTATACGTCTGAAGAGCACAGATATCTCACAGATCTATAATGACACTAAGCACCTACCAAGTGCAATGCCATCTGGTCTGGCCAGTCTGTTCCGGGTCCCTGCTATACCACTAATCTTGTGTGCTGCGATTGCTTCTTGGGCCTAGAATTAGAAAAACAAGAGTTCATGAACACACATTGTAAGGCATCTGAGCAATGTCCTATAGGTACATATTGAAAACTGACACTATAAAATTGAGGTAAACAGGTTTCCATTGAGGGGAGATGCAACTTGAGAAAAAAAAGTGTGTAAATCTCTAGCCTAGGGCAATGAAATTTTTGCTGTATATATAAGTGTTTATGCTGATTTCAAATATGTAATTAGTCTTATAGCATCAGATTTGGGTGCACGTTAAAGAACCCCAGGTGGTCAAAATTTCCGGAGCCCTCCACTACGGCGTCTCTCATAATCATATAGTGGTTTTGGGACGTTAAACCCCACATATCAATCAATCAATTAGTCTTATAGCAAGTTTCATAGATTTCATTTCATGTCATGTCAATGTGTATAGTTCCTTTGGACAAGCCTTTTATGCCACTAAACTTTCAATGTTCAGAGCCGTTAATGACCCATATTGCTCCACATTAATCACAGAATGCAAATAACTATAAAAATCAAAAACATTTCAATGAAAAAAAAAATGTAATGTGTATAATTATCAGAACCCTCAGCCCATATTATTTGCTTACCTTAGTTTCATAAAAATCATACAAGCGATATCAAGTTCTAGAAGAGATACTTGCACCCTTCACATGTTAAAGAATGAGTGCCGAAAATTTCATCCTGATCAGGTCATCAGAAGTGCCAAAAACATGGCGTCCAAACTCAAGAAGTTGCCCAAAAGTTCCTCTTGAGAAAAATCCATTTTAAAGATACGCGTGAAAATTCATCTATGTGGAAAAGTTATGTTGTTTAAGATGATTGCTTCCATCATGAAGCTCGGCAATCATGGTTATTTTGAGCATGTGGCACTAGACAACTCCTCACGGGAAATGCAATGGCAAGCAGCATGATGATTTCCAGGAAACTCTAGAGAATGAGCTTTTTTTTAGTTTTTAGCCACCACCTTGCATCTGTGAAAGCAATTTTGACCTACTTCAAATTTAATTGCGATCTTCACATTTTTTTTGTCTTTTTTTTTGGTCTGAAAGTAGAGAAACTATGCTTGTGAAAACAAATAAAAACAAAAAGTGTGCAATTCTGAAACAAAAAAAACTTGCATTTTCGATTCATGATTGATATGTGTAGTTTAACGTCCCAAAACCACCCGTATGATTGTGAGAGATGCCGTAGTGAAGGGCTCAAGAAATTTCAACCACCTGGGGTTCTGTAACGTCTACCCAAATGTGAGCACACAGGCTTACAGCACTTTTGTCTCCATCGGAAATGCAGCTGCCGCACTCGGGATTCGATCCCGCAACCTGCGGTTCAGCAGCCGAAACCTTAGCCACTGGACCACCGCGACGGGGCATTTTTTGATTCACATCTCCCCTTAATTTGCATTTTGGCAATACTAAACAGTAGTGAATCAAAGTGGACCATCAGTAGCCCCTTACATATGAATTTCCAGAAATAGCACTGTTTACATACATACATACATTCCAGAACTTGTTAAGTGCAGAATAGGTATTTGTTATCAATATAGATGAAAATGATAAGCTGCATAACTAAAAACTGTAAGAAACCATGGTGCTTCACATTAGTGGGTAACATTTTGACAAAGCCCACACATATGCAGTACCACAGTGCTACATAGCTGATAGATTACCTTAAGAAATAGGCCAGCTCTTGAAAGTTTAAATATATTATAGGAAAAAGCACATATTCTTAATTGTGAACATAAAACAACGTCTGTCTGTCCTTATAGGGGAGAGAGAGAAAAAAGACAGACTCTGCTCCAGTTGGTATCTACATAAAGTGAAGCCTTATCAATGAATGCGGCTAGCTCTTGAATCATACACGCATGCTATTAATGTTATTGCTGACCTGCTGGTCACTGGACTGAATTCCAGTTATACTGGATGCATTTTGATGGGAGGCGAAAAGCTAGAGGCCCATGTACTTTTATCTAGGTGGACATTTAAGAACCCCAGGTGGTCAAACTTTCGAAAGCCCTCCATTACCAATGCCCTTCATAACAATATCGTGGTTTTGGGCATTAATTACTATGGAGCAATGTGTCATTAAAACAAATGATTCATTTTGCAGTGCATTATACAGAAAACAAATAACTATATACACGTGTTTACCTGTAGCACATTATATAATGCCAAACCTCTAAATAACAAACCTTTTGATGAAATCTTTTGAGGATTCATGAAAATTTTTTATTTAGAGGTTTGTCAATCTCAGCTACATTGAAAACCATAGAGTGTTTTACAATGTGGCTAAGCAACGTTGTACCTGGTGACCAACATAAAAACAAGAAAGCTTCGCTATCGTTTTTTTTCCCCCCTTTTTGCACCACAATAAGTGATGGCAGGATGGTGTTAGCATAACAATGTGACAACAAAAAGTGGTAGCACAGTTATTAAAACACTTCCCAGCGCACTTGTGGCCAACATTGCATTATGCCACAAAAGCACTTCGGAACGTAGTGGCCAGCTGACCAGTGACTACCACTTTAGTGCATCCCCACAGATAGATAGTACTCTAAATGGCGTCAAAAAATGCCAACTAGCAACACAAGCGGACTGCATTGCCGTGCTGTCACTAAAATGCCAGCTACACCCATCAACTGAAGCTATGTTTAAACACATGCTATGCCTATTGTTTCCCAAAAGCACCCGATAAATGTGTGTGTGACTACGTCGCGAGGCACTGAAAATGAAGAGACACGATGAAGACCACACACACATGCGCAAGTACGACCAATTAACAAAATAAATCCTGTCGTGTTAGCAGTCCTCAACTATTTGCTTGGCTGGGAATTAAATGTAGAGCCACTGTAACAGGTACTGTACATTTTTATTAGGCAACAGATAAATACAACATAGTGGTGTTCGGTGCTCCCTTCTTGCACGTGACTGCTTCAAGTGCACGTCACCAACAAACTGACAGTAGTATTGACGCTGCTGCAATAACCGAACAAAATACTCGTGCGCAGTGAGGAGTAACATGGGCATGCAGACGCCTACCCGTAAAAACACTCCCACAGCAAATGAGTGCATGTATGATACACAGCAAGAGCCCCAGCATGGTGCGAGTGCAACAGGCCAAACCTACAATGTTACTTTTTAGAAGAGAATTCAGAATAGTTTATTTCGTACATAGTTACATAAAAACTCGAAATATCTCCACGAGGCAAGGCAAAAGGAGACTCGTACGTCTCCTGACGAAGCCTTCACCCCAGACTCGCACACCGGACAGCCAGGAGCAAAATCAGAGAAAATAAGTGCAATGCTCCAGAAAAACAAGTACAAATAAACCAGAAAAAAATTAGGTACAATGCTCACTGCATAGTTTATGTAACCAAAAATGAACAGTAAAACATGCATTAGAAAAAAGATTATTCAAAGTTTACATTGTTTCGGTTTAACAATTATACAAAGTTATAAAAAAATACAAAACTGCATAATTTTATTGTTCAGTGCAAAACAATTGTATATTTCAAGGAGGCAGAAACAGCTGCTTTACATGTTTTTTAAAAAATGACATACTAGAGTTTTGATTGGCCAATTCAATTAGGGATGGGTATGCATTCAACAATGAAATAATCTGATAATCTATAGTTTTAGTACCGTAACTAGTCCTCGGTCTCGATCCCGTTAATGAAATAGTGCAAAGGTCATATGCCACTTCTCTGTTTAGATATTTGTTTGAGAACATGGTACTATCATGTTTGAATTCGCAGAAAATCACACGTCCTGAGTAAAGAACTCAGGACGTGTGTATTTGTGTTGAAGTTCCAGGAAGTATGTTCGGATATGGGCAATAGGCACATGTTTTGTAACTTCTAGAAAAGACACATCGCAGTCTATAGTCTGCCATTGCCACGGTGGCAGGTATGCTACAGGAGCCATTAAACTGTGTTCAAGTGAGACCCCAGTTTCCTCAGCTAGACTCTTCAGGCGAACTGAGAAGGGCTGCCTCATCGAAGGCCTGTTTTGAAACAGAATAGAGCTCGACAAATCATTAATAGTAGAGTATGAGGGGTGCTTCTTGTCTGCTTTCACCTTAAGGAAATAAACAAAGGACATGTAAGTTCTCTGCAGATGAAGCGAGCACTCATTTGACTCAACATAAAGGCTTTCTACGGGGCTGGTGCGAAAAGCACCCGTAGAAAGGCGGATGCCCAAATGTTGCACGGGGTCCAGCATCTTCAAAGCACTTTCAGTCGCAGACTGATAAACAACGGCCCCATAATCTAAGCGGGTGCAAATGAGGCTTCTATATAGGTTCATGAGACATTGCCTGTCACTACCCCACCTAGTACGTGACAACACTTTTAAAACATGCATGGCTTTTAAACATTTTGTTTTTAGATACTTGATGTGCGGTACGAAGGTCAACTTGTTGTCAAAGATTAATCCTAAGAATTTATGCTCTGTATTAACAGACAGACGTTGACCGTTCAGTTCAATGTCGGGTTCTGAGTGCATGCCTCTCTTTCGGGAGAACAAGACACACGTGCTTTTTTGTGGGTTCAGTCTGAATCCGTTTTCCTCTGCCCATTTGGAGACCTTGTTTAAACTTAACTGAACCTGCCGCTCACACATTGCCAGATTGCAAGATCTAAAGCCAAGCTGGACGTCATCGACATATGTACAATAAAACATATTGCGAGGAATGGACAAGCGCAAGGAATTCATTTTGATGAGAAAAAGTGTGCAGCTATGTACACCACCTTGTGGCACGCCTGTTTCCTGGACAAATAATTGGGAAAGAACCGTGCCCACTCAGACACGGAATGTCCGGTTTGACAGGTAATTTTCGATTATGTGAAACATTCTTCCGCGCACACCAAGGTGGGACAGGTCTCTTAGAATTCCAAAACGCCATGTTGTATCATAAGCCTTTCCGATATCGCGGAATACAGAGAGAAAATATTGTTTATGGACGAAGGTGTCCCTGATCTGTGCCTCGATACGAACAAGGTGGTCTGTGGTGGATCTACTTTCTCGAAACCCGCACTGAAATGGGTCGAGCAAATTGTTTGTTTCAAGGATATGTACAAGTCGGCAGTTTATCATTTTTTCGAAGACTTTGCACAAGCAGTTTGTAAGTGCAATAGGCCTATAACTCGAAGGTAAAGAAGGGTCCTTGCCCTTTTTCAAAATGGGAATAATAATAGCCTCTTTCCAGGAGGTAGGGATAGTGCCAGAAAACCAGATAACATTGTACAAACAAAGTAAGGTTTTTCGTGTTTCGATTGGTAGGTTTTTAGAACCTGGGGCAGAAGTACTGCAGGAGTTTAGAGACGTTCGAAGCTCAGCTAGACTGAAAGCTTGGTTATATGCCTCTTATCTAGTGCATTTGTGTTCGAGTTTCTGCTTTTCTATTCTTGTTCTGTATTTTTGAAAAGTGTCAGTATAGTGGGATGAGCTGGACACCTGTTCGAAGTGTGCACCGAAGAAGTTTGCCTGATCTTCCAAGGTATCACCCTGAGTGTTTACGAGTGGAAGTGTGTGTACTTGTTTTCCTGCTATCCTACAGCATGTTCCAGACTTTAGCCTCCTATGTGTATGAATTGATCCCTGACAAAAACTTCTGCCAGCTTTCTCTTCTGGCCTGCCGACGCGTTCTCCTGCCTTGAGACTTTATTTTCTTGAAGGTGTCAAGATTTTCGGCTGTCGGTGAGTTCCGAAGCAGCCTCCAAGCTCTGTTTTGCTGTTTGCGCGCGTTTCGGCATTCAGAGTTCCACCATGGCACACGCCGTTTTCCAGGGTGTCCATTTGTTTGTGGGATGCATTTTGTTGCACCATCACTCAAAAACGCTGTGAAGTAGTTGACAGCAACATCAATGTTCAAAGTACCTATGTCATTCCAACCTAGACGAGCGATGGTATAAAACTGTTCCCAGTCGGCTCTATTTATGAGCCACTTGGGAACACGTGGTGGGCACTCAGTTACTGTAGTTGTGCTCAAAACTACGGGGAAGTGGTCCCTTCCGTACAGATTACTGACGACTATCCACTGGAGTAGAGGCACAAGAGATGGAGATACTATGCTTAGGTCTATGGAGGAGTAGGTGTTACTAGCGAGATTATAATAAGTTGGTTCTTTTCGATTTAGGAGACACGCGCTCGACGAGAGAAGGAACTGTTCGATCAGTCGACCTCGCGCGTCATACCGAGAGTCACCCCATAGCCTGCTATGTGCATTAAAGTCTCCAAGGAGAACATAAGGCTCCGGAAGTTCATCAATTAGAGAGTGTAAATCACGTTTTTGCAGCTGATAGCTAGGAGGAATGTAAATAGTGCAGATGGTGATCAGTTTATCAAAAAGAACTGCTCGAACATCCACTGCCTCAAGGGATGTTTGGAGTTGTAAGTGTGTGCATGCAATTCCTTGATTCACTATGATGGCAACACCTCCGGATGATGTGATGGCATCAACACGGTCCTTTCGGAAAATAACGTATTTACGAAGAAAATTTGTGTTTTGAATTAAGGTGTGTTTCTTGTACACACAGCACTTTTGGTGAGTGTTGGCGTAAGAGTTCTTGGATGTCGTCAAGGTTTCTGAGAAGGCCCCTGATGTTTCATTGTATAATTTGAGTGTTCATGATGAATGTAAAATGGTGCTGTGTGTACGAAAAGCGAGTAACTGTTTAGACAGGGAGTTTGAGTTCACTTAACAGGGCCGTCACCAGGCCCTGTTATCTGCTTTTTTGTTTTCTTGGCGCGCTCCAAGGAGCCACGCCGCTCGTTCGGCACCAAGGGTACCGACGTATCCATTGCCTCCTCAGAAGCACTGGATGCCCGCACGTGCGGGCTGTTAGTTCGAATTTCGGGCCTCACCTGGTGAGGTGAGGCCTTGAGACCCGAGGACTCTGGAGTCTTTGGTCTCTGTTTGGGGGTAGGCGGTGTAGCCTGGGCTAGAGCCGCCTTGGGGGCAGGTGCCACAACCACCGGCTCGGTATGCGCGGGCCGAAGGAGTGGCAAGGGCTGGTGCCCCCTGACGCGCCGCATCAGCGTATGTAGGTCCATAAAATGAAGCGACTCTTCGCCGTGCTTCCTTAAATGTAATGTTCTCCTTCACCTTCAACGTAATTATTTCTTTTTCTTTTTTCCAGTATGTGCAGGAGCGTGAATATGCGGCATGGTTTCCTTCGCAGTTTACACAGTGTGGCGGTTGTTTGCAGTTCTCAGACACGTGGCCTAGGACTCCACATTGTGCACAAGTCTGGCGACCACGACAGGTTTTAGAGCCATGGCCATACCTCTGGCATTGGAAGCAACGACGAGGGTTTGGTATGTACGACCTGATAGATGTCTTCGTGTACCCTGTTTGAATAGATTCCGGTAGTTTACTGGATGCAAACGTGAGTATTAAGTGTTTTGTCGGTGTTTCCTTATTATCTCTTCTGATGATGATTCTCTGTACATTAGTGACATTTTGGCTCTTCCACCCCTCCAAAAGTTCAGTCTCAGTCAAGTAAAGTAAGTCCATGTCAGATACCATTCCGCGAGTTGTGTTCATTGATCTATGTGGTGTTATGGTTATTGGTATGCCACCGAAATCTGAAAGACGGTCTAGCTTTTCAAAATGTTCTTTGTCACGGATTTCGAGGAGAAGGTCTCCACTAGCCATTTTGGTTACCTTGTATCCTGTGCCAAGAGTTTCGGTAAGACATCTAGAAACTAGGAAAGGTGAGACGGTCCTGGCTTGCTTTTCAGTTTTTTCACAGTGGATAACAAGAAAGTGAGGATATGTTTCTTTTGGCTGGTTGAAAAAATTTATATCATCGGTGCGTACCCGCTTTAAGCCGGTACGATCAGACAGTAGGGGGAATGCTCTATGCATGCCTGTCTTATTTTTGTTCAGCAGCATTGGCGGCCACCCACCACGGAGCCCAACGAGGGGACGCCACAAGTTTGCGGATGCTAAAACCTGCAGACGCCAGCCGTACAACGCCACTATAACCCAATGCGCCTAGACCAAGGTAGGCTATTTGCACAGGGTTAACCCTAGCCGCCAGGAAGTTTGGAAGTAAACGGAAGAGAGTAGAAGACAGGACAGATAAATAGTAAGAGATGAAGACGAAGGTGTAGGGAGAGAGAGATAGGAAAAGGCGACTGCTGATATCCCCTGGGTGGGGCAGCCCAGGGGTGCCGTCTACGTGAAGCCGGGACCAAAGGGGTGTGTTGCCTCTGCCGGGGGCCTTAAACGTCCAATCACCCAGCGTCGGCTCAACCCCCAGGATCCCCTTTTCCCCGGACACGACAAAGCCACGCACGGCTGGGCGTGGGAGGGAGTCACAACTCCCCCATTAGCTCGGGTCCGTGGTGTCGCTACACACCAAACGCCTGCTTATGCAGACGCCCCTGTGGGCTCAAATTTCCTGAAGACAAATACAGTCAACGTCTGATTAACAGTGGCCCCTTAAGATTTTGAACTGCTTCACCCTATCACATTCTCACATTGCAGCGTCTCAACATGGTGATGCAATGCGCCGTTACAGTGACCCCTTCAATTTTTTTTATATGCTTCACTGCATCACACACTGGTATTGCGCCAAAGCTTTCTTCAGGGCTCCGTGACGGTCGTAAATGGGTTCTTTTTGGAAAGCGCTGGTTCAAACCCACCCGGCAGAGGTAGCAGCTTTGATTGATGCAGTTTCGGACCAGAAAGTTTGAAAAAATTAGATGAAGATTTTCAACATTCGAAATTTCATGTTTTCATACATTGACTTCTACAGGGCAGATCAGAAACTCCGAATTCAAAAGGAGCACACTTTTTCCGGTCAAATCAGTTGGGCCTCCAAAGAAGTTCAAGAGGGAAGAGGTGGGGGAAATAGCACTTTTTTTTTTAACGTGTCAACTGTTGTGACACTAAACAGGTAGCACCAAATCATGTAAATAAATACAATTTGATCTCTGCATTGCCTCATCCTTGATAAAACAACTAGGGAACACCATCCCTGCAGCACTTTGCCAAGCTGTTTCATAAGAGTGTACTTAGGGATTCTCTGCAACTATATTTCAGTAATTTCACTTTGAAGTATTAAAAAAATATTAAACAATTTGACAACTATTTAAAAAATATTCTAATCAATTTATATACCCACATTTAAATATTCCAATTCACTTCGCACCCAAAATGTTACTATCGAACAGCCCTAATTAAAACTTTTGAATCCATGAACTAGCCCAACAACATGCCTTACTTCCAACATAGGAATCTTTATTACACAGAATTCACAATATAACAAAATTTCCTACTCAATTTATGCATTTATTACATCACAATTTCCCTCTATATTATTAAACAACACCAGCGAATCTGCCCAGTTGTTTCGTCTGTATGTGGCCATGGCACTGTTTAAAATAAAGTTACCACACCAAGTCACCCAGCTGTGCGTACTTCTGACTGTATATGTTTAGAAGGACTCTGTAAAGGTTTTCACAATTGTGTAGGGGCCCACTGAGATGGTGGCACAGGTCCTTTAGACTACTACTAAAGTGATTAAGGTACTCTGCATAGTGAGCATTATAAGAGTTCCAATATGCAGATCACTACATTGCAGCGTCGTTGCTACCACAGGTAGGCAAAAAATGTAGACCTCGCTCGTGAAATACATCTTGCCATTATGGCTTACTGAGACTCAACCTCTCTCAAACTGTCCTCAAGTGGACTCGCGTTCACCAAAATTCTTTCTAACCGGGCTTCTCTGGACTCAAACTCACTGCAATGCTACTTACTCCGACTCACTCAAACTAAGACTTACGGCACAATTCGAGCCTGATTTAGTCAATTCATAAGTTTGCTAACGTACGGTTAGCTTTTTTATACGCCATGTGAATGTTCCATAACAGCAAAATCTCGCATAACTGGTGCTCTACTTGGCATGTTTTGGCCTCGCACGTTCAAATAGTAGTTGCAATCTGGTAAGGACAGTTTTATTGACAAAGGTGACTCACAAGATATTTTCATCAAGAGCTTGCCATGAAATAGTTTATGGTTGGGATGTCGAGGCACTCCTACCCCACCCTCAACTCATGCCACTTCAATAAATATTGAGATGGCGTGTTAACACTCGTGCACTGAAGTATGTGTGAGTAGATGCCAGTATAAATGCACAAGCCGGCACAATGCTCATCACTATAGGTCAGCATAAAAACTTCCGAGCTCTCTCATACTCACTAAAAAAATATTATTTGCACCTAGGGTTCACTCGAATTCAGATTCACCATAATTTTCCTCACTCGGAATCACTCAATAAAATTTTTCTCGACTGGACTCATCCGTACTTAAACTCACTAAAGCTTTACACACCTGGACTTGCTCAGATACACGATTCAACCAGAGTCCGAGTGAGTCGGTTGAGTAGAGTCACGAGTGAGTTTGCCCACCAGTGGCAACTAAACCTAAAACAGGATGCGGAATTCAAAGGTGACAGGTAACTTTTCAGAGATAATTAAAGGGCCCCTAAACCCTCTCCAATAATTTCTCAAACATTTCAAGTAAACAAGCGCATAGCGTGCGAAATGCCGTCACGATCAACGATGCCACACGCCACAGCGCTACAGGTACGGGTGCGCCACAATTTCGAAAAAACGATAGCTTCTTTCCAGTCCCTGCCACTCCCGCGCCGCTGACATGTGTGACATCACCAGTGAAACTCGATAACGTCACCACACCATAGGTGTGGAGCATCCTAACACACAGAGAAAACCCAGAAGAGGCTCGTTTTAGCCTCAAAATTTGATGGCACTGCCCCTTTAACAATGATAAGTCTGTTCAACGAGGTTGTAGATAATATATATTTAAACCAGCAGTTACAGCACTGACCAGATGAGCTCCGTGCGTGAGCGGCGACACGCCTTCATCCTCCTCATAGGGCACACACGTGCATTGTCCCAGAGATTGGCAATATACATGTAGCAATATTTTTTTAAATAAAAATGCTGACAGTCCGGTGTCTGTGGTCTTGACTCACAAAATCTAGGTCAAAGCTAAAATAAAAAATACTTTACCACACCTAAAAATTCAAGTAAGCAATTAATAGAAACTTTTTATTAGATTTTTAAATTATTAACTTCAGGACAATTCATGGATATTTAGGGACCATTCAAGACCTGTCGCAGCTTTTTCAAGGACTCAAAGCTGCATGCGAAGTTGCAATTTTTTTCCTCGAAAAATTTTTTTAGAAATAACTCATTTCATTGCACTTACAATAAATAAATGAATATCACAATTATAACAAAAAAATCTAGTCTTAATAACTTGTCAAAATCAGAACAAACAATTAAAGCTCGGAAAAGTAGTAGAAATTTTTCCAGCATAGGCTTGAAGTTCCTCGAATATATTCATAACGTACAGTACAGTGTTATTTCAGTTATATAGGAAAAGCGATTGAAACTTTTCCAGCATAGACTTGAAGTTCCTCAAATATGTTCTTCATAACGTACAGTACAGGCTTATTTCAGTTATATAGAGGTAACTAAATGTATATTTTGATAATAATAATGATGAGTAGCCTGGATCATACAGCAAGTCCTAAACAGTAAAAAAAAGCAACACACAATGAACTCTTACAACAGCAGTTGAGATTTCTCCAATATAAGTTCTGTGAGGTTGTTTTTTTTTTTTAAGCGTACTTTACAAGGACAATGTAGGAAGCGATTGGGAGAGTGTGAAGCATTCTGCTAGAGAGGCCGGAAAGCTATGCGAGCACAGATTTCACCTTCGCAGCAGGTCTGCATGGCTATTTCAGGCCTGGCAGCAGCAACATTGCAAGGAGAAAGCATGCCTGATACCCAGTGACAAGTTTTGTCAGTTTATTTAGCGCACCTCTTCAACGTGCGCTGAACCTTATTTCTTTGCAACGTGCTCATGCTGCTTAAACTGAGCATTTCAGAGGTTATCTTTCGCAGGTGCGGTACTGCGAACTCGTACAAAATGACTGTAGATGCGCAACTGAGAGGACATTTTGATGTCACCGCTATGCATACAGCTTTTCAAATGCACATTATGTTTTTGTGTTGTTTCTAACATGATTTTTGCGACTGCACACAGTGACATGTTATTTCCACGTTAGTGAAACATCATACAGTAGCTCGAAACCATACAGAAGTGAGAAGGTACACCTAAACCGCGGCAGCATCCCCAGTGCTTGTATAGGCATCGGCTATACCTCTGTGGCGAGCTGCGCGGAAAAGGCAGGCATGCCCTCCTCTGAAATTAAGCTGTCCATGCGATTGGGACAGCCGGAAAGAAACCAGTCGGCCCTCGACCTCAGATGGCATGCTCCATGCGCCACAGTTTTTAAGAACAAAAAAACTTAGGATCACTGGATGATGCGCAGTTGACCCTTGGAGTGCGCTACTCAAACACAAAGCAACAACTGTGACAGTTGTTTGTTTACAATCATTCTGTGCATGCCTGCGACTTTTTTTCAAGCATCCTTCTTTGTTTTTAAGCAGCACGCTGCAAGAGTCGAACAGCGACAGTTGTTCGCAAGCGCTCGTCGTGTGCATGTTATTTTCAATCATCATTCGTGCTTAAGTGGCGCACTGCATGTATCGAGTAGCTTGCCGTTCTTCGAGTAACATTCCAGGTATTGCATTCACTGCTTTGCCCTCGCCCCAAAAACCGGCTTTTCCCTTTTCTTTTTTTAACATGCCCTTCTGCAAAACGGAACTATGTGCGCCTGCGTCACATTACTGCTTCTGAAAAGTGCAGCTACAGATTTACACAACAATCTACCATGTTTAGGATGTCGCACTATCGATATGAGAGTGGAGCAGTCAAAGCGGTGATGCAGGCTAGTTGGTTTGATTCACTTGCATTCATATTTGTCCTGTATATTGTGGGCATGCGTTCCTTTTGTGTATTCATCTGGTTATTTTACACTATGAATACAAATGCACGGATATGAGAGGGCACTGCTCAAGAAATTTACTAGGCATTTTCAAGGATGAGAAAAATATTCTAGGGATTTTAAGGGCCTCGAAAATGCATTTTTCAAATTCAGAAGTTTTCAAGGATTTCCAGAACCTGTACGCACCCTGTTAGACATGCCGAAGAGCAAGTATAGAAATCCACCCAAAAAAACAGGTCATTTCACATATAATCATTAAAACTCAAGGCCCTGATCCATGCAATACCGCAACTGAGTGCATCAGACACAGAAAATTCTGTCGCCATGTTGCATCAGACCGATACTTCATGTTCAAATTTTAAGTCATCTCAAATACGCAAGTGCATTGCTTGTCCATTGCATGTGATGTTTTATGCTTATCTGATCACTTCATGCAATGCCCAAGAGAACTGCACTGTTCACGACAAGAAGGCAGCCATTCGGTGCTTCTCAAACATCCCATGCAACTATAAGCACTCCACTTGGATATTTGAGAAGTTTGCACTTTTCAGGTCCATGTTCTGTAGTCATGCACCTTTTTTCTGTTTGTCAGAAGTTCTGGTCTGACATAATATAGCAGTGGAATATTTTGTGCACCAGAAGTGCTCATTTTCGATATCACCTGGATCAGGACCTTCAATTTAAATTATATCTTAAATTACACACATTTTCTGGAATTAAAAAAAATGAATATTCCATGCCATATTTCACACAACTGTCAGATCCTGCAACTTTTCCATATAAACTGCATTCAAAAATCCATGCATAAATGTTAGTATCTCAATTGCTTATTCATAGTATTACATCAATGACAAGTCAATACAAAAATGTTGCCCTTGTGTATCGATTAGTGCACTTTTAAATCCTGCGCTAAATGCTGCTCCACTACTGTGAAACCAGAGAAAGTGTGCAGCATGGGCACTCGGTGATTTCCATTCATAGAGTTTCCTCTGATAGGTTTATCAAACCATCGATGTCATCAATGTTTGCAATAAACACGTAAGGTTTCCATAGCATGAGTAGAATTTTGTTAGGAAGGTTAGTAAACTTCACACAAGAACACAGCCTACGTCTGAAACGCTCAGTTCCTTTGTCAGAAGGCATCCAGATCATCATAAAAACTGAACAACGCCTGCTCGCCGCACGCATACATAAGTGCAATGCAACCATCAAAAAAAAGAATTGGACCTTTTCCTCGTCCGACATCAGCTGGAGCATCGCATCCCCAACATAATGCCATCACTTGAGAATTTCGCCATGAAAGCAGCGGCCACCGAGGTCAGGAAACACAAGGTAAACCAAGACAGGAAGCTCCACCGCATAGTTCACCACCAAAAAGCGGCGATGACACCCCCAAACACATTTGTGACCAACCTCTCATCCCGTGATCTCTCACTCCAGAATCAGCTGTACTACAAAAGGTAAATGGTTTCAACATCTCAACCACTCCCACTATCTCAAAAATAAACGCAGCAGTTGAGGACGGGATACAAAACATTGAAATCGGCGCCCGTCTGGAGGCAAGGCTTAAGGTAGTATGAATTATTTCGAACACACCAGCTCGTCAAGGCAATAACCTCCTTAACGACGAAATTAGGGCTATCAGAGATTTGAAGAACGACAGGAACATCGTAATCCTCGCAGCCAGAAACAGCATGGTCGTCATGTATCGCGCAGACTATGAGAAGAAAGCAGGAGAGCTCCTTGGTGGGGAGGCATACACCAAGATTAAGATGGATCCAACCCCACAAACCTAAAATAGGTCAAACAAACTCTTATCCGAAATCTTCAAGCAGTATCCAAAATCCAAAGCCCTTTACCTAAAGTTGATATGCAAAAACGGCTCCGCCCCAAGCTTCTACGGCCTCCCGAAAGTTCTTAAGACCGAAATTCCACTTCGTCCTATTGTCGATTTCTCATGTTTCTCCTACAGGCCTTGTCAACCTATCTTCACAAGATAGTAGTTCCCCTGACTAACAAGACAGAAACCTACATCCGGCACTCGGAAAAATTTTGTGGAAATCGCATCCAACGTGAATCTGGATGAAACCGACTGCATAGTGTCCTTTGATGTGGTTTCTCTTGACTATTGTAACCGTTCCCCTCGCACTTTCTGTGATGCGCTGGGCTCTCGACAGCGACTCCACCCTGAACAACAGAATACCGCTTTGGGTCGATGAGATACACCAGCTGTTGCAATTCTGCCCCTGCAGCACCTATTTCTCTTTTAACAGAGCCTTCTTCAAGCCGACCAGCGGGACCGTCATAGGGGCAGAAATATTGGCCACAGTGGCAGTGCTTGTAATGGTGGACATTGAGAAGCAGGCGCTTTTTGTGTTGGACCCCAAACCTAAGATGTTTGTGCGCTACGTCGATGATTGCTTTTGTGTGGTGAAGCCTGGCGAGGTCGACAACATGCCTGAACATGCCTGAACTCTGTTGAGCCTGACATACAGTTCAAAGTAAAAAAAGAGAACCATTCGGCTCTCCCCTTTACTGTGAGAAGGCATCAACAGAACCTGTCCTTTTCAGTGTTCAGGAAACCCACTCACGCAGGATGCTACCTCTATTTCAGCACAAACCACCCCACATGCCACAAGCTTTCTGTGGTGCAAAGCCTTTTTCGGAGTGCCGAAAAAATTTGCTCATCCCCACAATGGCAAAAGGAGGAAAAAGATAGAATCATCGGTGACCTCGGCGCAATGGTTACACAAAAGCGTTGTTCGCAGAGCCCTCCGCAAGAGTAAAAACGCAGCACCTCTGTCACCGCAACGACAACGCATGTCAGTGCCATATGTCACCGGCGCTAGTGAAACAATAGCCCGCATACTGAAAAGGGCAGGGGTCAACGTCACACACAAGCCATTTACCATTATCGGCAGCTTCATCCCTTGCCCCAAATATCACGCGCCTGCAGAGAAATATCAAGGCGCCGTGTACCGGATACAAGGTGTCGACTGCCTCGCTTCCTATATTGGGTAAACAAAGAACTTCCATGAAAGGACACGACAGCACAAAATCGACCTCCATCAACTGAACAGCCAACAGAGTGCAGTAGCAGAACACTGCGAGCGGTTTGGCCACCACATCCACCCAAACGACGCAATTATTCTGGAAAAAAAAAGGTACACATGCCAGCGACTCCTCCTCAAATCCTGGCACATTCAGCAGACAGCGGAGAACATCAACCACTCCACTGGGACGTTGCCCTCCCTCTACTGCCAGGCTTAGAGATGGATTGTGGGGAACCTCTCACGCAAGGTGAGCAAGGGTGTATAGACGCCGCACATCTCCGGCTTTCTCACCCCTGAGAAAAAAGCCAGTTTGGCTTCGAAATGTCGGGTTTAGTACAATTTTCGGTTGTTTTCTAATTGCCTCATTCCTATACCAACCAGGCAGACTTCTGCAAAATGTTGACCTTTGAGATATATGAATGGATGACAAGACAGGCTCGTAAAGTGCCATGTCCTTTGAATTACGGTGTACTCTAACTGATGTAGCATAAAGGGCTCCAAACAAGAAAATTACAAACTTGAGATATTAGTCCTTTGCCCTGCATACTTGGTCACATTCGACTGATTATTAGTAGCAATTGTTTCTGCTAAGATATTTTATTTGGTGTTAAAGTTAGCATTACTGCTCAATCAAGGTGGCAGCACCTCCTAAAATTGCCACTAGTGTGATGTGGATAAGGGACACTCAGCAAAGTTCAACGAGTAATGCAAGTTTTGTAGATGCGACAGACAAGTTTTCAGGGCGCATACAATACAACTGGCATCCGACCGGGACTATTTCCCACCCCCTTCGCTCTGATGTTGGGCTTCTCAAGGTGGTTCTGGCTGCTTACGCCAGTGGCTTTTGAATTACCATAGCAAGGAATGCTCTTTTTTTTTTCCCTTTGCAAGTCTTTTTGAAGAATACCCTACCCTACCTTAAACCACAGCAGCCACACAGTCTACTTTTTTTTCCTGCACATAGGGCCCGAATTCAGAAAGAGCCCACTTGTCACCAAAGCTTTATTGCCCATCACCTTATAGCTCCATTGCGGTCAGGTACTAGTTTCTTACGACTTCACAAGAGAGTTTTAAAGCCAAGCCTAAATTGGTCATAACAGATGACATTGGTATTAATTACAAGGTACATATTATATTTAGTTTCAGCATTACGGCAACTACAAATAAAGGTTAAAAAAAAACGGCTTTGAAGCTCTTCATTGCCCCGAAACAACACCTCGGGTACAAAAGATGGTATAGCCAATGCCTTAAGGCTAAATTTGCCAACTGCGTACCTACATATAGCACAAAGCGTTGTTTTTTTGTTGCATTCTATGCTTACCCAAGTGAGGTCATCAGTGCTGGAAATTAAAGCTGTGATCTCAAATTCTGTAGCAGAACATTGTAGTCGCTGAGATACCACATGATGCTGATACCCTTGAAGGAATCATAGACATGACGCTTATGAACTGCAGCCAGCTTTGGACATCGTAGCAATCTGGCTGACTGTCATGTTTGAATAAAATTACGAGGAAAAAATATATGAAGGGAACAAGAATAGCGAAACTGCAACAACAACAAAAAACAAGTGCAAAAATAGAATTCAGGGTGAAAGAAATAAATACAAGAGAAAGAAAGAATAAAGAAAGGAATTTTGAAAGAACTGTTTCTTTGTTTGACACGTTAAAAAAAAAAACAGCAGATAATCAAGTCAAGGAAGGTACAGGGAAGGTTAACTGTACTGCTTCAAGTGCATGGTAATAATTGTGGTATAGATGGGAAGAAAGTGAAACGGAATGGCAAGGATCGAACCTGCGACTTTCAGATACCGCGCCTGATGCTGCAACAAAAATGCACTACAGCGGCGGTTGTCTTCTCGTCCACTTAACGTATATTTGATTGCATGCAAACCCTCGAAGTGTTAACGAGTGCGCAACACTCTTTTAGCCAGATGGCATCCCGTAGCACGTAAACCGTCAACGAGCGCACAGTAGACCAATAAGCCCTTATGTACAACCTGAAGGCATAAACTCTGAAGGCATCAAAGAAAGAGGAAGATGTGATACAGGAAAAAGAACGGAGAAAAGAACATTAAATCCAAAGAAATGCACACAGGAGGCAAAAAAGAAATGGAGAAAGCAAAAGCAAAAATAGTTGGAACAAGCAGAGACGTGGGAGAGGTGAAGTGGAGACATGGTTTTTGGCTAAAGACTGGCAGTCATAGAACTGGGAAGATTGTGGCCCAGTTTACACCGCAACCCGCTGTCAGTTGCACGGGCACGACCGGAAGTATAGTGCTGGCCTGATGCCACCATTCCCCCAAGGAGTTGCCAGACATCCAACTGCTATACCTCGTAGACAGCGCACAATAGGAATGAGTGGCACGGCTGCATCAACTGCTCTGCATTGGCGCCACTTTTGTGGCTGATCACCAGACCAGAAGATAGTTCTAGCAGCGACACCATTACCTTCCAAGAAATCAATTCACCATGCACCTTGACATTGTAGCAGCAGCAACATCAAGGTGATAAATTGCAAGTACAATGATTATCTAGTTTCTTGCATATAGCTTGTTAAGGGTCCTTTTATTATATTTGGTGTTTTTACTATTTCATTATCCACAACATTACTGTTTCATGTTCCAGTCAATGACTATGGCCCTCACTACATGCTACGAAAAGATTCAACTGGTCATGCAATTACATTTCCAACTGAAGGGCTTTGTCCTCGATAGCCTACTTAATATTTTGGAAAAAGGAATTTGCCAATAGATGCCTGTAGAGTTAGCAACTGTTCACACTCCAAATTGAACTCACGAGCACAAGTTAGAAGGGTTCAATGTGTGACCACCACAAACACACATTTCACACATGATGAGTGCTGTGCAGCAGCTACTGCATGGGTCTCCTGCTGCTCACTAACTGTGTGTAAATGCAGAATTTGAGGACACATTAAATTGAAAATGCAATTCACAATACTTTTTTTTGAGCACTCATGAATAGCTTAAGTGAATAAACAGAAACGGGTTATTGCCAAACTTGTCTGACCCTTCATACAACTGTAGGATGCCATACACAAAAACTTTGGGTAGCACAGAGTTAAGCTTCATTAAATACTTAGTAGCATTAAGCTTCGATCCTTTCATTCACCCCCCCCCCTTTTTTTACAGCACCTTCTCAGCCAATAACTAACCCACCACAATGCACACATATATGTAGTATGCATGCATTCACAGCATGTCCACTGGTAATGGTTAGAACAAAGCAGCAAAAATAGACTCCAATAAAGGAAACAAAAGAAGCTACAATAATCAATGAAACTGTACATTTATTAAAATATAAAATGCAAGCATTTGGTCAAAACATAAAATCAGTTTGGCACACACGCACATGAAACCCCAAGAATCAGCGACGCCTGTCGCGATTGTGGTTAGAATTGTTAGCAGATGAAGCTGGCAAAGGCTCGCTTGGTTCTGCCTGGGGAAGAGTCTCCACGCCCTGAATTGAAATCACGGGGGGGGAAGTGAAAATAAAAGAAAAAAAGACACCTTTAATTTTTTTCTAAATTTGCAGTTTACTCATCCATGCTGCTGATCTATTATCACAAAGCCCCCAAGGAAAAAACCTGAAATAGTCTGAGAAAACAAAGTATGGTGCCTGTATCTAACAAATTTATTAAATATATTCAAAGACTTGTGATGTCACATGAGCAATTGTTTTTCACTTAAAAACGTTTTTTACATGTCTATACTGCTTTTTCTTCCATGGAGTACAGGCTACGACCAAACAGAATGCGTAAGGCAGCTCTAGTGTATCTCAAAATGTAAACATAATAAAGTTTTACAGTTGACTCATTTAACCCTGGAGAGGTAAAAAAAAACTATTGATATGATTCGCTGCCATAAGACATATCACATTTTGTCCCTCGATTCCTCACAACTGTATGTGCCAGTATGATCATAGACATCAAAAACATTAACAGCAATCATTCAGAGCAGCCTATGATGTTGCTATGCCCTTAAAGTAACATGAAATGCAAATAATAATTTATTTCAGAGTGTCACAAACGTCTGGCTTTCTCGCCTGTGCGCCCCTTCGCCTTTGTATTGAGAAAAATTTTCCGGCAACTAATGACTCCACAACAGCGCCGTAGCATCTTTCTTACGCCTGCAGCGAAGGGGGCTCGTATGTTTTCGTGGAAAATGACCCCAAGGGGGATGTGCACGCGCCGAAGAGAATTTGACTGTTTCGGCAGCTGACGTTGAATAGTGAGAAGCATAGTTGTCGGTGTCGCGAGTCTCGCGTAGGCGGCGAGCATGAAGCGTCCCTAGCAACTTATTGACACGGCTGCAATACAAAGCACCCTCTTCGTCTGCATAAGCTGGCGAGACCATCAGCGACTCCCCGTCAACTCTTACGTAAACCACGAGCTGGACTGGTCTCTATGGAACTTCCTATTGTAATTTTTTTCAACCGTTATTTTATTACACCCAGCTAATATTGGCTGCGTCGCACGTTGCAACTCAGAAGTGCGGCCACAATATTCTTGTAATTCTTCTTTGTATCTCTTTTAATTTCCATGATGTCATTATTTTATTAACATTCCACATAGTGTTTTTTGCCAGTACCTGTTGGTGTTCTTTTACAGCATCGTTTGTCTCGTAGTCGTTTTTTCATCAAGCATATCTTTGTTTTATCTTTGTTAACTCTTGCCTTTGTCCTTGTTTTGATTAAATGCTCGTTTATGTTTCATCAAATGTCCGTGTCTGTTCTATGAGTGCGTCAGTCAGACCCAAACATCGCCACACGTGCGACTCTGCATAGGTCGACCAGCCTGCAAAATAAATTTGAAATGTACCACTTGCAGGTCTTTCAGGTGTCGCAGACCTGAACGTAAAGTGGAAGCCTGCGAGTCTGCCGCACGCCGATGTTAAGATCGGCGGGGCTTCACCCAAGGTGTGCAACACAGTGAAAGCTCAACATAGGATAGGACATCTAATATGGCAGTACTATCACTAGCAGTTCCTTACTTACTAAATAATCAGCTAATTGTGTCACGCGAAATGGTCCCGATGACGTGAGAGCGTCCTACTACAATTAATCATTAGTAATCGAACTAGCTGCAACAAAAAAAGAACTTTCCATGCATCAAGAGACTTAATAAAATACTGCTTATTCTTTTGTTTGATTTATAGAAAAAAATACCCGCCTGACATTACTATAGGGAGTGGCACGAGTGATTCAAAAGTTCTGCTTTCGGCTGGTTAGGTGGTGCCATCTAGCGGGGCCCATTTGAACCAAGCAAGCAGAACCACTGCTTTGGAGATTGCAGAAAATTGTCCAGTGGCTGTTGTTACTGTGGCTCCCGCTAATCTCGATTTGCTGCTGCTGGTGTCGGCGGCCGCGTAATAAAGACACGCAACATTGAGCACGAATAGAGAGGCATCTAAAAGACAGCTCTCAAGTGGGCGATTTGAAGTGAACTAACGTGATGCGGTCCATTAAAATGTGATTTTATTTCAGAATAAGCACTACGTTGGTACAAAAGCAGCACTACGAGGTTTCTCAGCCGATATTTAAACAATAGATTTCAACTTAATATTCGTCTTTAGTGCCCTTTTAAGGTGCCTACTGTATCGAAATGCAATTCATAAATACCTAGTAATGTAAATCACTTCCTTTTAAGTATACCTTAGTCTGTTTATGCATATTGCCTGCAACAGTAACAAAGCCCTCCGTCTTGGTGACCCTTTAGTATTTGAGTGAACAATATACCTTATGAAACTATGCTGTGTGCAGGATATGAACACCTGCTGTGGCGTCCAAAGTGAGCACTGGCCATGTGGCTGCTGTAAGTTACACCAGCAGTAAAGTTCTGCAAACACAGTGGCAGAACTAGGTAAGACGGCACCCATGGCAAACATATTTTCATGCTTATTATTATTATTATTATTATTATTATTATTATTATTATTATCATCATCATCATCGTCGTCGTCATCATCTACTAAGTGCAAAAAACAGCCAGCTGCACATTTTGGCCAACTAAATGAGTAATTTCTTAATTAATTTTTTCACTTAAGTAGACTATAAAAGTCTTGCACATCCATGCATTGATTGCATAATACACCACGAGTCCACAAAGTGTGAAATAAGGAATGGACCATGCCGGTCACTTGTTATCGACTCACTTCACAAGAAATAAATTGCATACAACCACAAAAAAGAGAATGACAAGAGAAAGCATGTAAATATTCTTATCATTTTTCACTACATTACTATAAATTGTATTTTTCAAAATGGTTTTATCGCATACATTGAATCTGCATACGATGTCTATTTTTTTTTTTATCCATGTTAATTATGTATTCAAAAACTGACAAAGCAAACTGTTCTATAATGACACCAAAGCTGGTTTTTCAGTTTATTCTCTCTCCATATTTAATAAAGCAAGATCAGAAAGTCTGTTCTGGGCCATTGTGGCCTGCAAGTAGCAAAGTATCAATTTTGCTTGCTGAAGGATCTCTCTCAACCAATGATGGAAACTGAACAAACTGGCTAACATTATCTGAATGGTGACATGATGGTGGGGAAATACGCTGTCATCGCCACACTCAACAATAACTTTCAGAAGTTCTTCACGTCTTGGACTTTTTCTGGTTAATGCATCCTAAAAATAACACTCGGCAATTTAAAATATCTTCATAGAAGCCCTGCGTGTTGAAGTTGGAACTGTAAAGCTTGCCAAAGGTATCGCAATTTGTTTTGATTTCCTGTTTCTTATTGCTGCAGCACAGATTGTTAAAGTCCAGAAAAGAAGCAATCTTAGCATCGGTGTCCTGCGGGTGATGATTGATTTGTGGGGTTTAACGTCCCAAAAGCACGCTACGATTATGAGAGATGCCGTAGTGGAGGGCTCCAGAAATTTCGACCACCTGGGGTTCTTTAATGTGCACCCAAATCCGAGCTCACGGGCCTACAACATTTCCGCCTCCATCGGAAATGCTGCCGCCGCAGCCGGGATTCGATGCCGCGACCTGCGGGTCAGCAGCCGAGTACCTTAGCCACTAGGCCACTACGGCGGGGCTGTCCTGCGGGTGAGTAAACGTCCTGTCGTCAACAGAATGAAGACGGTCGAGTGATCATTTCATGACCCTTTTTACTAGCAGCTTAACCATTAACTGTTCTCTTTTCGGTTTTACATTAGGAGTATTTTTCGTTATTATGAAAGCCCTATTCTCAAGCTTCCCCTGTGCTAAGAACAGATGAGTCATGTCGAAGCTTTGCCAACCTTGGCATGACCTATCATAATCATGCAGTGACTCAATCAGTCAGTCAGTGAAGCAAGAAGATATGGTGTTGAAATAAGTTTTATGAGTAGTGCTGTCGGTCGTTCTAGGAAGTGTTGAGGAATTACGCCAAAGAAGCAGTGAAAAGTTTTGAAGAGTGCCTCAACAGTACTAATATCCGGGGTTTGACATCCCAAAACCACAATATTATTAAAAAGGAAGCCGTAGTGGAGGGCCTTGGAAATTTCTACCATCTGGGTATTCTTTTATGTGCACTTAAATTGCACAGTACATGGTCCTCTAGCGTTTCGCCTCCACTGAAATGCAACCGCCACCGCCATAATTGAATACAATTTGAAGAGTGTCGCTGAGGAGACATGTGATCACGGAATGTGAAGGGGAACAACTCGTCAATGCTACATTTTAAGTGAAGAGAATCGTCAAGCTGTCCCCTATTGTTTATTATATTGGTGCAAGTTGACTCTTGATTGAACCAGCCAAATGCGTATGTTGGTGTGATTTGCACTGCCTTAATTTGGAATATATTTTGTTTGTATTATGAATGCTTGGTTCCGACTCTGTCCTTGAACCACAAACAGCGTTTGCTAGGGTGTGAAAAGGACCTATCCTTAAGCTTTCTGTCCTTACGAGGTGCATTTCAGGGAAGCCAATACTCACGTGGAATCTGCCGGGAGAATGCCGCCCTAATGGATTTCATGAAACTGAACAAAGGTGCGGCTTGCCGCAACAGGACGTTGCCAACCTTTACACGGGGTGCGGGGGGGGGCTCTCTCGTTTGTGTCGTCAGGCCTTCTTGCCCTCAGCTCATGTTGGCGGAATCAGCTCGGCGCCCCCTCCAAAGTAGCGCTTGGGGCACTCATACTCTTCCCAGTTATGCCACTATGCATATGAATTTTAAATACTGTTTTGGAAGGCATGTAGTAGTTTCTTTGGTATTTTGTGTTTCAGGAAAGCAGACAGTCAAAGAACAAAGACAGTGATGCTGCCATCATAGTCTATGTCCACAAGGTGCCACATTCTTTAAAAAAGGAAAAAAATAGGTATGGCAGAATGTGAATCGGTAATCAGCAAGGCCTTTACCCTTAAAGGGGTACTGACACAAAAAATTTGGCCTCGCGTTTTTCTGCTGCAATGCGTTGCTGTAGGGCTGTTAGTAATGACACGACACATTGTTTGCTGCACCACGCGATAGATAAATAATTACAGGCCCCTCATTATTGATCAGTTTGTTTCGGTTTGAGAGTTTCAAAAACTAGGTGCAACTGTCGCCACCTAGCGTGTGCCACATCAGCACACAGAACTGTGACGCACTTTCGCACAATCCGCAACAAGAATTACTTTTGAATAGGAAACGGCACTGGAATGTTGCCAAACACAAAACTCTTTAAGCGTGTGCCACGGCCACGCACTCGCAACCAGCCGCCGAGAAATATAGACTTCGAGAACTAACGCGGCAAAAGAAATATGGCGGCTATGACGTCATCATAACTTGTTTTATTGACTGCAGCGTGGTGACGAGAGGGAAGTAGGGGGTCACCTCAGGGTCACCTCCGAGGGTGTCTATAGCGCTATGGAGTCGGTCACTCACGCAAACTTCAAAATTAATTTAAAATACCTTCCAAGCTATATTCCCTGTTGATATTTTGCAGATGATATACAAATGTTAACAAGAATTGACCCCGCAGGCTATCTCGGCCCCGAAATTTTGTGCCAGTAGCCCTTTAAACAACAAGCTAACAGCATTCTTTGCCCTGTGCCCCACATAACTAGAGAAGCAAGAAACCTAAAGAAAAGAATTGGACAATAAAAAATTATTAACATTTTCTCCCATTTGTGCAGCCCCTTGCGAAAATACAGAAAATGTAGATAACAGGATGGCTTTCCAAGAAACTGAAACCAAATACAACATAGCTATTGTTTATACCAGTGGTTCTCAGCCATGGATGTGTCGGGGACCCCTTGTGGACTGGTGGAAATGATGGGGGACTCCTTGCAGCGGAGATGAAAGAGGGGGTGGAGGGGGGGATACGTAGGTAAATTAACACAACTGGAGCATGAAACAGGTGCCTTTCACTGCTTCCAAAAACGTCAAACAAACATGCCGCATCACTTCCGTTTCGGACAGTTCAATACGTGGGGCAGTCACGCTTTAACAGAGTTTCAGCGCGACTTTTTTTTTTTTTCTTTAAGTAGGTGAGGGTTTCGCAGATCATACAAACGGCTTCGGGGACCCCCTAGGGTCCATGGATCCCCATTTGAGAACCATTGGTTTATCATCATCATCAGCCTGACTACGTCCACTGCAGGACAAAGGCCTCTCCCATGTTCCGCCAGTTAACCCAGTCCTGTGCTTGCTGCTGCCAATTTATACCCGCAAACTTCTTAATCTCATCTGCCCACCTAACCCGCTTCCCTTCTCTGGGAATCCAGTTGTTACCCTTAATGACCAGCGGTTATCCTGTCTACGCGCTACATGCCCGGCCCATGTCCATTTCCTCTTCTTTATTGCAGCTATGATATCCTTAACTCCCGTTTGTCCCCTAATCCACTCTGCTCTCTTCTTGTCTCTTAAGGTTACACCTACCATTTTTCTTTCCATTTCTCGCTGCGTCGTCCTCAATTTAAGCTGAACCCTCTTTGTAAGTCTCCAGGTTTCTGCTCCGTAGCTAAGTACCGGCAAGATACAGCTGTTATATACTTTCCTCTTGAGGGATAGTGGCAATCTACCTGTCATAATTTGAGAGTGCTTGCCGAACGTGCTCCACCCCATTCTTATTCTTCTAGTTACTTCAATCTCGTGGTTCGGCTCTGCGGTTATTACCTGCCCTAAGTAGACATTGGTTTTTACAACTACAAGAGCACTATTACCTATCTTGAAGCGCTGCTCCTTTCCGAGGTTGTTGTACATTACTTTCGTTTTCTGCAGATTAATTTTAAGACCCACCTTTCCGCTCTCCTTGTCTAACTCCGTAATCATGAGTTGCAATTCGTCCCCTGAGTTACTCAGCAATGCAATGTCATCGGTGAAGCGCAGGTTACTAAGGTATTCTCCATTAACTCTTATCCCTAACTGTTCCCATTCTGGTTTATACCATAGTTATATGGTATACTTGAAACATCTAGAATTGATTGAAAACTGATCCAGTGGAGGGAAGCTGCCCTCAGTGTACTTCGGTGTACGAGAAAAAAGTGAGCACAAACTGGCCAGGGACAACCTGACAACCCTTTCTGCCTTTCCTCCACAGCTATTACCTCTAGTTCACTTAACCCCTTCTGTGCCAAGCAGTTATCCATAATTCTAACTCAAAATAACCAAGCTTTTTCATAGAAAGTTTAAAGATAAATGTAGCAGATGCTTAAACTGCTTATTTATTGAAACGGTCAACCATTATTGAAAAATGAGGCACTGGAGGAATTGGAAGAATGAAGTCCAACAACAGGCATTTAAATACAATCCACCGTCTCTTCAAAAAGGTACAAAAAGCAACCCTCTCTACAACCCTCTTTACAAGGTACAAAAAGTGAAAAAACTAAGTGTTTGCCTGCATACTTTACTAAAGGAAGATTTCAGACTGTGTGATACAGCATAAAGTGAGGGACCACACAAAGTGTTCTTTTTATAAATCATGTACCACGTCCTTATACCACCACTGCCCTGCTGTGCCAATGTGCATCAGTGTCAAATTATATTTCCCTCTCATACAAGCCCAGTCCAGTGAAGGAGTTGCGCATCTTCAGACAAATAATTGAGAGCTGAAATCGTTCTCCAGAAATAAGTCAACCAGGGGTGCAACAGCCAAAATAAAATTTCGAGCAATTTATGGAGCAGCAAAATGTTACATGCACATCAGAAATGTGTACTTTTCATTTCTGGATAAGTGTTTCAGATCAATCTATTTAAGAAAAAAAAATTGTCAGTTTCTTTGGGGGCCGTAAAGTAAAAAAAAAAAAGATCATTTATGTTGTTACCTCCATGTGGTTTTTCCATGAGTGACAGCAAGATAAGTTCCAAAGAAAATCTGTACAACTGTTCAAAATTTAAGTTGCAATAAAGGTATAGACATACAAAAATAAAAGCATGAAGGGCATCAAGTGGAATCATGAAGGGGAAAGTGCCACATTTTATCCAGTCAGTATTGTCTCACCGCACACGCTTAGGAAAAGTCACTCACTCATCAACATCTGGATCTTGACTCGTACAAAACACCGCGTAAGACAGCCTGACATTTACTGAATATAATTCTTATTAGCCAATTGAGTGACAATCCGAATCGCCCTTACATTGACTGCTACAGCCAAGAAACTGGCGCACACTTCCAATGTGCATCCAAACTGCGTGGGTGAAAGCACTGAAGTAAGCCGAGCACCGTAATCACCCGCTTAATGAATGCACTCGCATAATAAACGCACCCTAAACTTCAGTCATCAAAATTTTGGTTTTTTTCTCCCGCTTAATAAACACACCCCCTACATTCATCCGCTGCAGTCCCGTTAACCAACACCTGGCGCCTTCTCACCCGTTGGATCTCTTCCGTTTTTTATTTTGTCGACCCATCTCTGCTCGCTCTCCCCCCCCCCCCCCCCGCCTTCGCCCGTTTTTGTGTGCCGTATTGTTTTTCTTTCTATCTGTGAACAGCACGTCCGCCGTATTATCTGTGCGCCACAGCGGGGTTCACAAACAGTGCGAGTGTAGAGACATCGCAGCTGACAAGCACACAGTGAGCGAAGGTCACTAAACGCGGGCAGTTTCAAAAAGCCCAACCAAGTGCACGCAATTTTCGAGCGACGACGACAGGATTTGCAGTCGCGAAGGTTTATGGAAAACCAGAAAAAAATCCCCAGATTCACGCTTCGCTTGTTATTTGCGCGTAAAAGAACTTCTCATGTAGAAGCAAGAAGGCGGCCATACTTTGTCGTTAATCTTGTTATCGACGGTTTGTTTTGATGCTTTAGGGGTAGCTTGCTCCAATGTTGGTTACTTGCTACAATGTTAACGGCGGCGTCACGGTCGTTGTGTGAGGTTGCCGGGAAGTTGGCAAATTGCGTCATAGCGCACACTTTTGGACACCCCTCGAGATCACAGCAGATACCACTGTTGTGGTTAAGCGATTGCGAGAGAAGATAGTGGCAAAACGCTTTTATGGCATGCGCGGGCGGCCCGGAGACAGCTTGCAGAAGATAGAGCCATCAACCAGCGAAGATGAATAAAGTGCAACAAAGAAGCAATTTACAAACAGGTGTACGCAGTATGTCAATTGTGAAAGGCTAAGTGACCTAACTTTTTTTTTTGTATTACTGCATTTTATGCTCCCCCCCCCCCCCGAAAAAGCTTTCATAAAATTTACTCCACATAATAAATGAAGGCCCCAACTTTGCTCTGATTTTTCGAGAAAAAAGTGTGTTCATTACGCGAGTAAATACGGTAGTTGTCAGTGCATCTACAAGGCAAAAGCAAGTTTGAAACAGATCATAAACACTTGCCTTATAGCTAATACATATACGAGAACCAGTTATGCGGGTCTCTGAAACAGGAATCGCAACAACAGCGGCATCATTTGTTGTCAGTCATTGATTGATTTAATTGATATATAGGGTTTGACATCCCAAATCCACCATAGATTATTAGAGATGCCGTAGAGAAGGGCTTCAGAAATTTCAACCACCTGCTGTTCTTTAACGTGCTGTTGTCAGTCAGCGCCGGCACGGGAATAGGCATAATCACGTACACAGGAGCAATAAACGAGATAGTAGCAAATCGATCACCTTTGGGAGATTCTAAACCAGAAAGCCAATAGCTTTAGGTGTGCAATAAGCAGGAAACGGCCGAAGGACGAAACCGAAACTAGTCGACACGCTGCTGTAGTAGAAGCATAAAAAAAGAAATGGGGAGGAATCGGCACTAGAAAGAACACCACATATTCCTGCAATGTGGCAGTGCATGATAACCAAAAAAAAAGACTAAAGAAGCCTGTATTGTTTTAAACATACAGGCAATGACGTACATGTACATAGCTGACAGTATTGTGGCTGTTCAGGATGACATACATGAACGTCTTTCACTACATGCAGAGTTTACAAGTGGAGCTTTAGGTTGCCACTTTGTAAAATGCCCCCTCTTCATTAGAGGCCTCACCCTCACTCCTTTTGTGGACAGCTCACTAGCTGTATGTCGTCAAGCAGCAGATTGCTGCTATTGGTTGACAGCCAACATAAATCAGAAACAGCATATCGCTGAGATGTGCATCATGCCCCAGGGTGTCCCCATAAGCTGGCACCGTGCACTACGCGAGCTCAAATTACACAGTAGGAACATTAGTGTGCACAGGAATCGCAACAAAAGAGAGGGAGCGCTGACACAGCTTCTTTTCTTCACCTGATCCCTTCCTGTGCGCTTCTTGAAACATGAGAAGAGAGCATGCGCTTAAAGCATGAAACAAATCCTGTAACTCCAGTCGTTCTGGATGCATATGAGAAGCTTTTGCAGCAATCGATTCGCGAGGTGATGAAGTCGAATACCAGGCTGATTATTCCAGCTACTATTTTTATTATGACCTACATTGCACAAGCCATTGCCGTAATGACACTCGGAAAAAAAGAAAGAATAAAAAGAAGCCAAGAGGATGTACTGCTCGCATTGCACATACTGGGTCCCAGTCTCCATAGCCATTTCCTGGGCGAAGCAGGAGCAGCACACTGTTTTGCCGAAAATATACTGCTCTATGCTACAAAAAACTATACCTCTATTTACCCCATCAACTAAGGCACCTTCTTTCCCCTCCTCTGTAGTGCTTGAGGGGCGAGTGTACTATTGCAGCGTGAAGATGGAGGATGAAAGAGAGCAGGGTATACCCACTGCTCGAATATCAAGGCATTTATACATTTTTTTCTAGAAGCATGTCTCTTAAGAGTCATGGCACGCACTTCCTATAAAATTAATTTGTATCGAAATTTGCCAAAGCGCTTTTGTTGACCCACTGGAGGCACTGCCTTTGTTTGGTAGTTTGTTTTTGAAGATCTTTTTCCTTGCCAATGCCTCCAAGTACACTCAATATGAATATCACTTATATACAAGGCATTCACTTGTTTGACGTACTCTCTGCGTCAAATAAAACTCGAACAGCGCCAAGCCTTCATGATGGGATAGCGCACGCCGTCCACTTATCACCATAGGCAGGCATGGATACATGCTCGGAGCTTCCGAACAGTATGCGTGCGCCTGTAAATTGTGATAAATGAACGGCACCCACAATACCATTGCAAAGGCTTGCTGCTGTTCGGGCTTCATTTGACGCTGATAGTGCCTTACACTGCCATGAAAACTGTGGCTTCAGTCAATAGCAAAGTGGTATTGAGGGTAAGTCAAGCCTCCAACAAGCACAATCTTGTGAAACAGCAGTGTTCTATGGTAGCACGTTGCAAGCATGAAGCAAATATATGCCTACTTTGATGGCTGTTTGGAGCACCACGCTGGTGGCATAACTCAGACCACGGCTGCCCAGAAGCAACATGGTAGCGTAGCCTTGCTCCTTCGCCTTCTCGATCAGTTCATCTATTTCCTGCAAAAAAGACAGTGTAGTAACTACTTAGTATCCATTACAGCAGCAGCAAGCAAAATGACTACAATGTTTACAGTCCATTTTGCTGTTGATTGAGATATGCAGTAATCACCTGCATAAGAGAGAGAACTCACTGCAAAAGTTTTTGGTGTTCATATTTATATGATTAAACTGTCTATAATGAAATTCATTGCCATGAATATCAATGAGCTGCATTAAACTGAAAGTGCATGTATTGGCTGCAAAATATGTATCTTTTATTGAGTGCTCTAGAAGCTTCTACAGTAGAGGGTAAAATTGAGCAACATGAATTACTGAACACTAACAAGAATAAATCATCACTCATCAGAAAATGCAAGCACTGCTATGTCCTTCCTTCGGTGCAGTCCTATGCACTACAAGAACCAACAAATGCTTGAAATGTGTCACGACATGTATTATGCCCACATAGCCCTGTCTCGAGCCCATGGCTTCACTCAAACAGGTTTTTAAAAATTTGATAACTAGGCATTCCACTTTGTTTTCCGCATTAAAGCTGCAAATTCCACACTACAAAAACCTAAGCATTTTGTTGCACCTCAGAACAAACAGGTGCCTCTAAAATCTGTTGTCAGTCTTATCGGCAGAGTCGCTACCTGGCGGCTACTCGCTAAAGCATGCCTTGTTTGAATTGCTTCCCGTGTCCTCTGCTAGCCACATCTTGTTTGCATGTGCGCATACATCATGCTCGTCCTCAAAGGGGGGTTTAATCCATTCTGCTAGCGCAAGTTTAACTGCTTATAAGTATGCTTAACACAAATTTCGAGAAACATTTGGCCTTGCTCGGCTGCATATGCATTGTAACAGGATAAGTGAGCGCAACTTTCGAGAGTGCTGTTTATTTGTCACTGTATCCTTTATTCGCCAGAATCATTTAAGCGCGAGCATCAATTCCTAGTTCGAGCACATTGTAAAAGTCACTTGTCATTGACTCAAACATGAGGATACTAAATAGGCTCTTCAGGCATGAATTAAGATGTAGTGTTTGGAAATGCGTCAAATTTGCATGGCATGATTCCAATGCATTCAGTATTACTTTCCAAAAAGAAAAAAAAAAGACAATGAAAAAAATTGAGGAATGTGCCATTTTTGCAAGTTTCATGAAGTAATGTTAATTAGCATATAATTATATATCTAATCATTCTGCAATCAGTCAGTTATAGTTTTGCATAAAGATAATTAAATATCAGGTTGAAAATTCCCTACCAGTTTGCATTCACTTCGAGCAAAGAAAACTACAATACTCTTCGCGGTTGCCCTGATGTACAACACATTGGACCATTGTAGTAATATTATATGGGGTTTTATAAGCCCAAAACCACCATATGATTATGAGAGACGGCGTAGTGGAGGGCTCCGGAAATTTTGACAACCTGGTGTTAATGTGCACTGACATCGCACAGACCACGGGCCTCTACCGTTTTGCCTCCAATATAATGCGGCCGCCACGGCCGGAATTGCACACATTTTAAGGAGTGTCCCCGATCGAACTGTCAGGCCATCGTCGAATGTGGTAGTGTCTCCAGCAAAGCGACCTGTTACAGAATACACAGCAGAATGAAGTTAAATGACCACCAGTTGTTCACTCAGGAAGCCTGTACATATGTGCACATCGAGTTTCAAGCTATTTAAAGAGATACGCAGTGTGTGATGCGCCTCCAAAGATAGTGTGTACAATTGTACACAGCCCCACTTAAGGGTATAGTGTGTCAATGCAGCGTTTTAGCGACTCTGGCTTAAGACAGAGGCTCCAGGCCATGCACTTTCGCATGGTGTGTAACTGCGGCACAGTACCTACAGTCATGCGACGAACTTAAACCCTTTCAGTGTCCTTGCCATACATGTGCGCCAGGGGTTTTACGTCCTGCAATGTCTGCGCCGTTCGAGTACATTTTTGAACCTCCGCTTGGAATTTCGTGCAATGAGGATACATGCTCACGGGGAGGTGCGTTACCTCCAAGAATTTGCAAAAGGCATTGGAAATAAAACGTGGTGACTTTGTGGATTTTGAGTTCTAATTTCATAAATGCAATTTTTTTTCTTACACAATGTGTAGTTTTTAAAATACGGAATATCTCACGAGCCTTCTGGGAACAAGATTTTTCACAGAACTGAGAGAGCTAAAAAGTAAACCAGCATGTCACAATAATCTAAAATCAGAACTCTGTGCAGTGTGACAAAAACAGGTGTTCTGAACCTATTAAAACAAAATTTATGGTATGTTGAACATTTGCGAGAAAGTAAATTTCAAGCTGGGATTTCACTTGCAAATGTTCAACATACCCTAACTTTTTTTTTTTTTCCCACTGTGTTTAGAACATCTATTTTTGTTGCACTGAAAACCGTTCTGATCTGAGATTATTGTGGCATTCTGATTCACATTGTTGCTCTCTAAGTTTAACAAAAAACTTGCTCCTCAAAAGGCCCATGAAATATTTACATTTTAAAAACTATACATTGTACTAAAAAAATAATTGCATACATGAAATAGACACCCAAATATACAAAGGCTCACCAAGTTTCATCAAAACAAACCAAGAAATTTAAAAACGCCGTTCTAGGTACCACATCCGATGTACCGGCCCATTCTTCAATCTGCATTCCATAAGTGAAGCTGAGGCATAAAACTGGTGTGCTTTGCACGATTCTACTGGTTGTGCCATCTCTCGAATCTAGCTAGAAACATACATATTTTCACTCCTCGCTCTGTGGGTACGTACATTCAAGAGCACAAAGTGACTGTGCCCACCCTTCTTTGCTGGGGTGGTTTTGGGATGTAAAACCCCCGATAATATTACCTAATCCTTGCTGGAGCACATGGCCACTCTATATGCACGAGCTATTTTCACAGGTGAAGAAACTACACTCTGTGCATGAAATTACTGGTGCAATGGTGCCCAGCAGTGCTCGCCATTGCCTCTCCAATAAACAAAAACATGGCTTAATGACTGCTTTCACTTTCATCCCTGCCTTGCCTGATGCCATCGATAACAAACAAGGCTGTTCTATCCCCTTTCTTCTTTAAGGCTGTTCTATCCCCTTTCTTCTTTAAGGCTGTTCTATCCCCTTTCTTGTTTATCTGTCACAACTTCACGACAAGCCATATCTGCATTTTTCAAGCTTTTCTAATATTCTCAAAACCAAAGAAACCCTGGAGGCGTGCCATGACCAGAGAAACAGCTGACATCGAAAGGGTTCAAGGGACACTGATTAATATGTGGGGTTTAACGTCCCAAAACCACCATATTATTATGAGACACATCATAGTGGAGGGCTCCGGAAGTTTCGACCACCTGGGATTCCCTAAGTGCACCCAAATCTGAGCACACGAGCCCACAGCATTTACGCCTCCATCAAAAATGCAGCCGCCGCGGCCGGGAATCGATCGCGCAACCTGCGGGTTCAAGGGACACCGAAGTGAAACAATGAGTTGGTTTAGATTTCACCATCATAGGTTTATCAAAACAGAAGAAAGTGAAGGTCAAAGTTTAATTTCAAAAAATTTGTGCCAAAATTTGTGCCCGACATCAGAAACTTCTAAGTGCACTTTTACTATTTTGACCCCACTAGGTCAACTAAATTTTCTCAAACTTGGCATCTCGTGTCTGGCCCCCTCAGAGATCAATGTATTTACTTTTAACGATTAGGTACTTTGAAAACCTTAAGGGACGCTGTCAAAATGTACAACGTATGTCATTGGTTCGGGAACTTTAAGCTGCCATCGCCACCCACATTTTCTAGCTTACAAAGCGCCTTCTCTTGGCAAACATGGTGTATATTTGGTGTTGCTAATATGCTGATACCCAAAAAATATTTTTTTTTTTAGATTTCCTTCCAGAAATGTTTGTATAATCAATACACTGCTTTTATGATGATATTTTCAACGAGAATGTGCAGACTTCCTGTATATTTATGTGCCTCTCAGGTCCTAAATTGTCTGCAGTGGCACGAAATAGGTAAACAATACAGGTACAACCCGACATGTGTATTTTAAGGATACACCACTCTTTGTGAATGAAATAATTAACCTCCCTTCAATGTCACGTAAACGAGGTGAGCTTATTTGATTGATTTGTGGGGTTTAACGTCCCAAAACCACCATATGATTATGAGAGACGCCATAGTGGAGGGCTCCGGAAATTTCGACCACCTGGGGTTCTTTAACGTGCACCCAAATCTGAGCACACTGGCCTACAACATTTCCACCTCCATTGGAAATGCAGCCGCTGCAGCCGGAAATCGATCCCGCAACCTGCGGGTCAGCAGCCAAGCACCTTAGCCACTCGACCACCGCGGCGGGGCAACGAGGCGAGCTTACAAAACCTGGATGCAACCGTGTTTGGAACACACCTGCTCGCGTTCAACAAGCTGTGGATGAACAAAACGTCGGTACAGGATACTGGATCCTTTGGTTGCAGGTGACAGGAGCCATAGAACAAACAAGATCTTGAACTCGTAGTAAAATGGCATCCTGGAAATACAAAACAGAAATAACATGTTGACATTGCAAGCACGGCCCATGATAATGAACGTTTTCACGACAAGGTCTATCAGACTACATATATGTTATGCCAGACCAAAACTTCACACAATTTTACAACCAATGATGTATACTTAAGTTAAGATGTTGGTGGCACAGTTTGGCAATCGAAATCATGAGTCAATTCAGTCAGGCTCACTCAGTTTCAAATTGGCCCACGAATCTGAGCCTAAGCGAGTCCGGTTGAGGAAAATGTTGCCGAGCCTAAGTCCGAGTGAGCCCTATGCGCAAAATGTATTTACTGAATGAGTCTGAGTGAGCCCCGCTTTTCACTGCCGATTTACAGTCACCTTCAACATTACTATCAGCCTTATATCGGCATATATGTGTAGTAAAGTCCACAGTAGATCTTGGATATATCGAACTGGAAGGGTTTGACAAAATAGTTCGATATATCGATAATTCGAAATACAAAATATGTGCATTTGTGGTTTAAATTCAAGAATTTCAGGCCTGAAAATGGTTTTCATAAATCGCAACAATTGCTAACATAATTCGATCACATCACGACAAACAAGGCAATAACTCCTTTTTTTTTTTTGAACTTATCACTCTATATTTTGCTTGAAAATAGCCTAAAAACTTGTCTTGCACTTTGAGCACTGTCAAACTCCAGTCCTCTTCAATATCATTGAAGTTTTCTAAATAAGCGAATCCGGCTCAATTGGCCACAACAGCATTGATTGATGCTGAACACCAATGCAAGCTCAGTATTAAGGTTGGTGGCAGTGGCAGCCACGGCACCTTCATGACCACACGAGTACAGTTCCCCGGCACCAATGTCAGCCACAATCTTGGAATCGATGCAGTCAGAAACAGCTATGTCGTTATCTACACAGATGAAGTCGCTCACTGTCCGAGTGTGCCCAGAAACGCTAATGAGTCGCAGAATCCATTAAGGCATTGCAAACCGTTGTCAGCAGTCATGGCTCACCCAGAGTCTTTAACTGGCTCCAGAGCCCGCAGGGAAACAGTTTATGACGACGCTTTACTTGGGATCGGTTCAAGCACCAGGCATCATTGTTATCGCAACGAGGAGGTTGAATGTTTGATTCAACTCTCTAATGAGGTTTTCTCAGGAACAAGGCGAGAAGTACAGAAATCGCAAAAGACAACGCGGTCCCCAAACAATCAAGCAAGTTCCAACTGCAGACAAATTGGCGATAGCAATGTCACTTGCAGGGCCGTAACTAGAGGGGTGGTTGAGGGAGTTTCAACAGCCCCAAAAATTTTTAATGCTTTAACTATTCGGGTGATACTAAAATATTTGCATGCCCTCACATCGACCACTAATTGCCAAAGTTAGACGTTTACGGAAAGAGACCACCCGAAAAATATTCCTGGGTCACTTGTGACATCGCTACTAAAAACACCAAAAGTATGTCACAAAGTTGCACATTTCTAAGGCCATGCTTTTCGGTCCCACATGCCATCCTGCACGAACAAACACGGGAATGCGAACATTGCAACGAGATCGCAGAGTCACTTCGCATTCTCATTATGGTGCGCTCGGCAATCCGTCTTTTCGAAAAACACTCTGCCCGCGCTAAAGGAGTATTACCCCAATTTTAAATATTTTTGCATTGTTGCTTTAAATGCAAACACTGGTGTAGAGAACCCTCAAAATACTACTGTGTCACCTGGAAATGTACCAATGTACTTGTAATACCGCTCCCTTAGGGTTTCAATACCGAGGGGGCGGCTTCTCAGTGATGTTTCATGGCAGTGTGACATCATGGGGAAACAGCAACTCACCACTTACTAGAGACCAACCAGTCATTCGCTCACGATGCACGTAAACAACAAGTAAATTGATGTCCTGCCTCGTGAATCCGGCAGAGATTTTTGTGATTTAGGCTGCACGTAGGACGCAGACTTCAAAAGCTCAGTGGAACTGTGTTGACACGGCTAGCTTGCTAATGCATAGCGAAGAAAACTTTAAAGTTAAAGTAAAGTAATTTATCTGTGTTGTCTGACTCTGGTGTGCAGATAACGTTAACGTTAAGCTGCATACCCAAGGAACCAAAAACGTCCCTTTCTCGACATGTCAAAAGCATGTCAGTACTCTTTTAAAACCTACAGATCGCACATCCAACATGCGGGTGCACTCGCAAGTGCTGTGCAACGAAGCACATCAACGCAATGAAATAACACCACCTTTTCCTCACCACCACGCGAAGAGAGATCGGAACTTGTTAGAATGTGGTCGAAAAGTGATTGGTATTTGCTAGAAAGAATTTATTTCTGGGCTTCGGCACGGCATTTAATACAGCGGACGTTCCGCTATGCGAAGTTTAATGTGTATGTGTCCCAGTCTCGTACTTTCACGTAGAATATTTAAGAGAATTTCAAAACGGTTCGATAAAGCCTCTAATTTGATGTATCAGAGTTTGATATATCTGGGATGGACTGTATCCCCACATATCTCAGCAAGCTCGCGTTCATGCACGCCCTCAGTATTAGTCATCAGAGGCGTGAATTATGGGCCATGACTATGACCTCTCTCGCTAACTCTTTCACAGGAAGTTGCTGATAAACATATCTCGCGAGAGTTGCACATTTAATGATAAAATAATGTCCTTTAAGGATTTCAACAATTGATAGCTAGTATTTGAAAATATAACACAAAAAAAAAAGGTGTGTCGTAGAGTACCAATGATTTGAGATATTGGCATTAAAGAACACTGACACCATGATCGAAAAAGCTAATTCAACACACATACACTGATGAGTCGACTCACCCAGACTCAGGTGAAGCTGTGTCTGAGTAAGTGCGACTGAGTAAGATGTTGGCGAGTGTGATTTCAAGTGAGTCTGCCTAAAGTAAAGGTTTAGCGAATATGAGTCCAAATGAGCCCCACTGAGACAAATTGTGGTTAGTCCGAGTCAAAGTAATCCAAGTCAAAGTATCAAGTAAGACATTTATTGGGTCTAAGTGAGCTCCATTTTTTTTTTACCTATGGCTGGTCGGAAGAGCCATGCTTTTCGTTAGCACTTTATTTACATAACAAGTGAATTATCATTTTTAATCAAAACCAAGAATTTTTCCTGCAAAATCATAACTGCCATTAAATTTAAGTTTTTTCTTTTCATTTAGTGGCAAGCACTACCAGTGCCTTTTGCAAAAGTTACCATACATTGCAATGATTGCACATATATATATATATATATAAAAGCATATTCAGAATGATAAATCTTCCCCTGGCACAGTGATAATAGAAGATGCAAAAGGCAAGGTCAAGGGGCCTGACAAGACTTCTTAGCATACCTTGAAATTCCTGTCCTAGCTGAAGTTCCCTTTCATGAATAAGGCTACACGGCTTTTTTGAGTCAATTTTCAGACAACTCTGCTGTTTTTTTTTCAGACAACTCTGCTGTTGCAAAACTGAAATGACACCTGGCCACTCACGTGGCTTTGGGATATGGCCCAGTGCACATTATGTGAGGAAACTTCAATACCACATTCTAGGCACATGGTGGCTTTCTTCTGTTTGGGTCCTTAATCACGCATCTCACACAGATAGTTCAATGCCCATCAGTTATTGCAAAGAATGTTTATTTTCATGTTGAGTGAACGTTTTTCAAACGGTCAATATTCTGACTATGAACTGGGCTGTCCAAGAAATTTAAGTTATATGCAATGTTATCATTTCCTAAATTTTACTTGTGTACATATGTATAGTAGTTTGTGTGTGTGTGTATGCATGTATATGTCAATATGCATATATATGTGCACGTCTGTGTGTAAATATATAAGTTCTGTTCATCTGTTTTTATGTACTTCCGATATGAACCAAACACTAGCCAACGTAGGCTAATAGTCCAGATAGCTTGTAATAATAACTGCTTATGTTATATTGAAATTACTGATTAACAGGGTTAATTGCTGATTAACCAGAAATTGTTGATTAACAGGGGTAATCGAACATATTAGATGACTCGGAGAGACAACCAATGAACGTACGAGCTGACAAAGTACAGAAAGTGTGCCAGTCAGGCCAGTTCAAAGAAGAAAAACCGTGAAGGTGGACAGCTAGCAGATGTTGATGGTTTGTGACTGCTGTGTATTATAAATTCATGCCTTCAAAGCTACAAAAAAGCAACTTTGATGTTGACAAATTCAAAAGCCATTGAGGCAGTTCTTTACACTGCTCTAACCAAGGGGCTAGTGTTTCATGCCCACTTGACATCAAATACCAACTGTGCCTCATCTTACAAAACGAAACATTACAGCTGTCCACATGAGTAGGCTTCCCAGAACCCAGCGTAAAGTGCATTGTGTTTACTATCAGACTTAATGAAGGCTGATATGTTTCAGCTGTTCACAATACTGACTTATTTACAAAGTTCTAAGGGGCCTCAACTTTGTGAGGCACAGCTAGTTACAAAGTACTGACCCTCATGTTTGTTAGATCTAGAGCTGTGACTTTCAACCTCCCTTAACGGGGTCACGAACCACCCTTCAAGCTAAGTGTAAAAACAAATAATTAAGAACGGCGCAAAAAACATGAGACACAAAATGATGAGAACACGAGGACGGGCGCCCGTCCTCGTGTTATCATTTTGTGTCTCGTGTTTTGGGGGGGGCTGTTCTTAACCATGAACTCACACCAACTCGCCCAACTGTCTGTGTGAAAAACACATCCCATACAGTGCTCACACTGCTATGAACAGTGCAGCTAAATCTTGCAGTCCCGAACGACAAAGACATTCTCGTGCATGGCATACCGTGACAGTGGTACGAGAGACGATGGCACACAGGTTGGACAAAGTAGAGGAATAGAAAAGGCATTTGTACTAGAAATGAAGTGGATTAAAGAAGTGAGTTGGGCATGCTGGTACATATTTGCAAGTCATTTTTGTTTCGTCTCTTTATTTATTGTGCAGCAGTATCTTGTAATTATGTACCAAGATGTGCAACTGACCACTTTAGTATTGCTCAGGATAAAAAAGCAGTTTGTTCCTATTTTTAAATGTAAGTGGTATTTACAGAAGCACACTAAATATGATTTTGAGATCAATAATAACATTTCTAATGATCTTGCAATTAAATACATACATAGAGATCAATATTATTATTGACTGTTTTACATCTACTCCTTGTTTGTTATTTTTTTTTTTGGCTTGCAAAACCCCTGAATGCACCCAAATGACTGAGCCAACCCGTCAAAACAGGCAGAAATTTAACTTTGAAGGAATATGTCTCACCAGTTCCACAGATGCCAAAAGTTCCAGCACTATTGTAAAGGTCTCATCTGACAAGCAAACACTGCGACAGGTGAGTGCGATGTTGGTTCAGCCTACTTACCAAAATGAAATGAAGATGTCAGAAACTGTCTCGATGCAGGTGAAGAAAGCAAAGACTATCCAATACATCATCCACTGTAGCTGCAAAGCAAGGTCAAATGCATAAGCATCCACGAAGCATGTAGGTAAAAGCTCTGCACTTACATGGGCCCTGACATCCTTGTTCTTGACAGCCTGTAGGATGCATACGCAGGGTACAGCACCCCGAAGAGCAAGCTGAAGAGACGATAGAAACAATGAGCAAGCACAGGGAAGCAACAACAGCAAAACATCAACAGAAGACACAAGCGGCCGCGTGTCAGCTGCAAAGATGCACCAATCCAAGGATTCTGCATTTGTGGACGGGCAGTTCCAAGATCACTCACACAATGACACTGTAGCAGAACATTGCATAGCACCACGCAACACAATCCAAGTCAGAGCTGCAAAAGCATGAAGCACACAGCACGGTTGCTCCTGGACATAGAATCAGAGCTGAACATTCCCTAGCAAGGAAGGGTGCATCTCTACACAGAGGCAAGCTCCTGCTCCCAAAGCCCCAAAATAATCGTCGGCTCTAACGAAAATAAACGGACTCCCCTCCCAGCAGGAAGTGGAGTTGTTCCCTCCTCTCCGAGGCACACAGGCAGCAACAGAGGCTCTCTAGAAAGGTGGGTGGGGGGTCAGACCCCTGCCGCTGACACGCGCTCTACCATGCAGCTCTCACTTCCATCAAGCAGCTTCTGCTGAAACAATGCCCGCCCTGTCAGATGGCACCGTTCACCCAAATGTGGGGCGGCTGCCAACGTGTAGATGACAACGCTCCGCTCAACTTTGACAAAATCAGCTGGACGGCGGCAGTAGCATGCCTTGCGTAACGCCTGTAGTACAGCTTCACCAAATTTTTTACTAAAGTACTTGTCCCTCTCAGAAGTGGCGCTTCTTCCCGTCATAATGTTGACATTACAAAGCAACCTAATTTGCAACTCTAGGAATATAATTAAGTTCTCAGCATTATTATACCCAGACTTCTTCAAGAACACGCGGAGAATTTCGCTGTAAAAACGCGTCCAGGGCAGCAGTGGCAAATGTAGACGTATCGTTAATGTGTAGAACAAATGAAAGGTGAGCGACCTGCGTACCGTAATGTTGTTCAAACTTCGTTTTTTTTCGACCGACTGATTTTGTTCAGAACTTCCTCCAATTCAAAGCGATTGGCACAAGTGCCTGCCGAGATGAAAACCGGGAAGGATAACGTTTACGTACAACACTACTGCATAGTCAAAATGTCCATATACAGAACGGCTAGGTGGATGGGTTGCCGAATACATATGATAACGCGAGGAGAACCGGCCGTTTTCTCCAACAAAACCTATGAACGTCCTCTTTTTTTTTGCGCAGAGGAAATGTAGTGAGTATGTATGTCCAGACAAGGCCATGCGGGCGAAAACTGGAACACAATGCAGTCACACAATAGGAACAAACAACTGGCCTGGGCTTCAGAACACCTGCTGCCCGACAACAAATGACACGCCGAGGACGCTGTTCGTGGCGCAGTCAGGGCTTGGACATGCAGTGGTCAGGCATAAAAAAGTAACTCCACATTATAGGGAACATATAACGGCTGTTCCCACTCTGAGGATGGCGAATAATAGAGGTGTGCTACGCCACGACTCCGTTTAGCGGCAGAGAATGACTTAATACGATCCCACGCTAAAGAACAGTGACCACACGGTCGAACTTTAACAGCTAGCGGGCCTCGAGAAGAGCTGTCTATGATTTATTTCAACGAGTTGATTCGGATCGGTAATAAATATAGATACCACACGCGACGGGCGGCCTACACAGAACGGCGCCTACACAGAACGTGCAATAGCTGCAAGCAACGTTCTTTACGCAAACGTTTAAAATATGCTTTGAATGCAAAGAAGACATGGTAGTAAGTAGTAGTAAACAGCAGCATTAAAGGCAAACTGGCACAGCGATTAGTTCTAAGCAAATAGACGACACAAACATGAATCTTCGTCTTCCATTAATCGAACTGCCACACGACAACAATGAAGAATATCTGTCGCTACACTCACATGATCAGCCGAGATAGGACGGTGGAGATCATCCTGCATACATTCCAAACCATGTAGGTCTTGGTCCAGTAGGAAGCCTCCCAGAAATCGCTCCAAAGTTTCAAACAATACCATCCACGATTTTCAAACAGAGCCTCGGCTGCGCTACGTCAGACACGAACCCCTGGGCTGCTGACAGCGTAGCTGGAGGCAACGCGCCACTTTCAAGCGCAGATGCCGCCATTGGCTGAGCCCTCCGTCTTGCGGCTTTCCATTGGACGCGGGGGCAGACGCGTGTACCAATGGCGAAGCGCCGTTATGTCACGTCGCTTCGCACAGATTTTCTTCTTCTTCTTCCTCCCTCCGAGGGTCGCGCAGGCGTACTGAGACTTACGGTGGCGACCTTTCAACTCTCGTATTATTCGTTCGCCTTTGGGGACGTGGTAGTGTTTTCGTCCAGTCCACGCAGTTTTCAAGTGTGCACTCTAGGCTCCTGTAGCCAGAGGTTGGATACTTAATATGTGCGATGGCCTACAAGTATCGGGAGGAGATTGTGGGCAAAAGATTTTTGTGTGTTAACAGTGCGGGCAAAGGCAGACTTTCCAAGACATCAGATTTGGATTGGAGGGCTGGAATAATCCGTGCAGCGTCACATAAGGATCCTAAACACCCCGAGCTTTCCGTAAGTAGCATAACGTTTCAAAGCGCGTTTGCGTGCCCAGGTTTCGTGCGGGATGGGAAGGCCGTGTGCCGTAGGAACGCAGCGCATTACAAGCCATTTTTTTTGCCGTCTGCTCGCTCAGGAGGAGCGCGAAAAAAAAAAAACAGCATAGTTTGAGCAGTTGAAAATTATCTTGCAGTTCTTTCGTGAGTTCCAAAGAGAGAGAGAGAGATGGTTTGACAAATTATTTGTTGAGCGCATCTACTCAGGGACATCAGCTGTGATAAGGTAACGTCAAGTTAGTTTAGTTTCAAGAATCGCGCCACGCATATTGTGAAAATGCAAGCTTTTAAAATATTTGTGTTTTACTTTATCGCAACGTGTCGCACTGCTAGCGCTGCTGCAGTTGTACAGTGCACGAGCGAACTGCAGCAGCGTTGCGGCGAGTGCTCGCGAACTGTTTACGTTTTCAGAAATGGCGGCAAAACGCTCCGTGTGCCTATGCAGTGCAGTTTCCTTTTCGGGTTTCTGGATTTACGGGTTTCTCTGGAGTAGTTTTGGTATAGTGCACCCCGCTGTACGAGGTGCTTTCGTGTCTCTAAATTGGATTCGGCGGTCGCCGCGACGATTACGGAGAGCACCATCAGCGGTTTCTGGTAGGCGCTTGCTTTCCGGAATGGTGGTGCATTTGGTTTCACGCCATGGCAGGTGCGTATCTATCGGTGGGACACATTATGAAGAGGGTTGTGCTCTTGCATCAAGCTAGTAACAGCAGCGACCTCCCCCCGCGTCATTGCTGTGTTTGTGCAGGTTTCACAGTTCCACGTCCAAGATCGCATCTAGAGTTTTTTTTTTTTTTTTTCGAGAATATGCGTGCAAGCTAATCTGCAAAACGATGACATGTAGTGCCATTCTTGAGTGTGCATGATGATATAGTATTTTGTCAGTATCGTATTTTCCTATTTGTGGAGCGTGCAGACGGTACTTATTTCGAAAGCGCAGTTCGCAAACCGATTGTAGGGGAAAAGGGGGGGCGGGGGGGTTACGATAAGGTTTGTGGAATTGTATTGGAATGGCGCGATCAGCTGAGATAACGCGAGAACACGCTTTAGAAACCATAAAATTAACGTACTCGCCCCGTATAATGCTGCGCATGCGGGCTCGGAATAATTGCGGGGTGTTCCTTCCCTTTTGCTGGTCGCTCCGTGGGCGTGCATGTGGAAATTTCTGGAATGGGGTCAACTGCTCCGTGTGAGGCCCTTGTGGGGCGAGAAGGCGGCTGGATATCGAATGTGCGGTACTGTAGCTGCACGAGTGCATTCACTGGGACGACTGTTTCCCGGGATCGTAGCTCGGGCCACGTCTGTTGGTTGGCCTTGTGTGCGCGCATGCTACACTCGTCTTTTGCCACCTGCGCTTGAGCTGCATATGCATGTGGGCAGTTTATTTTGTTCCTTGCTAATCTGCTGGTTACTTTCGTGTGATCTTGTTTGCCCTGTCGTTAAATAACAAGATTCAGCATTGGTTGATTTTGCAACCGCCTTGCGACTACTAATTTAAAATTGCGCTACGTTTGTGTTTCGCATAACGATTCCTGGCTATTTATTCGATCGTGTTGCGATAATTTGTTCGCAATACCGTTGGGCAGGTTAAAGTGCTACGAAGATGAGACATTCACTGTGTATTCCAGCGACTTCTCTCTCAATTTTTGTTTGTGATCTGTTACTGAAACTGGATACCGTATTATTCAGAACATTACACTCTGTGCCAACGTGTTTTCACGTTGAATCCTTGTTGACTGACCACACGTTATGAATCTTCATGCGAGTGAATCTTTCTTGAAGTTCACCAAGCGTAACATCATGACTGTCGCCACGGTGTCTCTATTGATGTAGGACAAGGGTGCGCATAATTTAAATGCACACAGCAGGTTTAAAATATGTTGCATAGTAATAAGGCTAAACCATCAAGCACCCGGTCTCCCAATCGTAGCGCCAATCTTCACAAGAAGGTCATACACGTTTCTCAAAGCATCGCGTGTGAACTTCATTTTTAGGGGCGAAGCACCTCTTATCGTCTAACCTGTCAGGCGTAAACGAGACAGACGGACACACAGACAGACGCTTCGCCCAGCCATCATTCACTTCCGTCCATATGCTGCTATTTTTTTTTTCGAATTGATTGTGAGGCTTTATTGCACCTTATGGCCTATACGTGCCTTGGGAGACCGTAATTTCCTCGCTGATGAACTTTTTCCCCACGTTGCTGTCTTACGCTCAACTCATTTGCTCTTAATTTTACATTTTTTTACACGTGTACCAGCCCGCGCTCAGGCCATGTCGCGATTGGTTTGAATGCAAGGTTTTTCTATATGAATTGCGAAAGTGTCTTTATTCTCGCCAAACGGAGCTAACTCTTGTTTCTTTCGGAACAGGGAAATGCCGCTTATAGACGGCGTTGCCGTTTGAATGGGCAAAACAAGCTTGTCATCTGCCGTCTGTAGTGACCGAAAGATTAGTTTGCTAACGAAGCCCGCTGTGGAAATAATTTTCGCTTCGTGAACAACTCAGCCAGGCGGCCATTCTCTTAAATTCTAGCGTCGATATTTCTTCTTTGTACGAATCGAAGTGGGCTCGATTAGCCGAATGCACCAATTTTCGCGCGCATGCATGCACTCGTGATATAGCATATGCTATGTACAGGCCCAATCTTTCTGAGAGTGAACACAGGCGCCCACGTCAAAGTATCTGTGCGCAGTCGCGAGGAGGGTAGCTTCACGTCACCGCAGCAGCGCTCGTGTGTCGTCTGCTAGCTGATTTTCGGCCTCCCTGGTGACCGTATTATGATCGAAACTGAAATTAGGGTGCTTTCAGTTCAAACGGCTTGATTCTTATGCCTGCCGTGTCACTTGGTTTTCGACCTTTTTTTTTTCTGCCTTCCTGTAGTCGTAAAACAAACAGGCAAAAGGAACGAAAATACCAGAACTGTTGTTTGGTACACGTTTCACGAAAGACTGATACGTTAAATAACGCTGTATCAGTAATATCTGTAATAGCTTCACTCAATGTTGGTTCACTCGGTATTTTTGTATTTGTGCCCTTTGAAAAACGAAAGTGCTACTGCCATTCTGGAAGGTATAGTGACGACTACAGCACTATAGGACAAAGTTATGCGAGGCGCCCGAAGATTCTGCCACTCTTGGCGAACCTTGAGCTTGTCTGCGTGCAGTCCGATTTCATGTATATTGCCCACATTTTCGTAAATACTCGTGCCTTTCCTCAGCATCACCGCGATTTTCTATGCACTCGTTAAAAACGTTACAGTGTCCACCAGCGCCAGGTCGTGCTAAAACACGGAACGGCGAAAGTGCGCAGTTGTACAGATCGATGATGATCCCAGAAAACGGCAGCAAAACGTAATATAATTTTCAGGTCAATTTGTGAATCGGGTGTAGCGTATTTGAAAGTTTATATACATTGCTGCCATTTTTTGAGGCACACAGCTTCTCTATAGAGTGCCGTGCGCCCGCAGCAGACGACACGGGCCAGCTCGTCTGACGCAACGCGCGCGACGGCAGCAGCCCGGCCGTACTGCGCATGCGCTATGCTTTTTTTCGCTGGATGGATGGATATGGCTGTGCCCTTTAGATCGGGTGGTGGCTAGCGCCACCAAGCCGTAATACTTAATGAACCAAAAACAAGATTTATTTTTTTTTCCCTTAAATAGTGAGGTTGAGGATTCGTACTTTGCAGCGGAGGGCTCAATTTTCACTCGTGCCTTGCCTTTTAGGCACGAGTGAAGAAGACTTTGGGCGCTGCCGCCGTTCAACAGCGCTGGGAGCTCCGAAAGCCGCGTGCTCCCGTGTTCACTCTTAAAAAAAAAAAAAGTGACTGTACGTACTCCATCGTCTTGGCAGTACCAGCCCCTCGTGTCCTGTTCCGCGGTGTATTGAAGGCGCAGTATGAAATGTGTGGTGAAGAGAGATGAGATTACCATCATTACATGTCCAATCTTTTTTTTTTCTTACAAATTTGTAAACTTACGCAGTATTGTATTCAAAGAACGCGCTGCCTTAAAGAGATCACAACGAATGATGCAAGACCTGAGCCTACATGCTTACGGGACCAAGTGCATGCCCTGTAAACCTGCGTTTTCATTAGGAAATATCGAAATGAACCTACTCGCCCTGTGTATCGTTCGGACGCAGTGGCTATGACACACATCCCATTCTAATAGGCGTTGAGATGCTACAGGTTTAAGGAAAATGCACGATTGGCATAGCGTTTTATTGGTGAGGCATGTTCGCGTTAACACGGGCAAATGACTCGCCCGTGACAGAGAGTGATCTCTATCACTACATTTGTAGAATTGTGCCAGAGGGTTGATTTAAGTTGTGTGGAGGAAGAGACCACGCTCTATTTCCGCTGTCGAGCGTCTTTCAGCTCCATTTGGCCCATCGTGTCAGGCTGCCTAGACATCACACATCAGAATACTCAGCCAGCAAGCTGGACATTCAGTCCAGTTTGGTGGGGCTTGCGACTGACCTTGAAGCTACTGCATCATTGTATTCTGCGTGTCGTGTTGTCGGGCAGTTTGGCATTGCTTAGGAACAAAGTTTAAAAAAACAGAACCCGCAGGTCATTCACATACTTGCCGTAACCGGAGCAAACTTGTTGGCGAGTCGCAGATCGCGATCAGGCCCATGACTTGGCTCAAACATGCATTACTTATGACCCTTCCGATAACTCTCGTAGGATCTATATTTTGCGAGGGATTTTAAAATCGCACAGAACTATAGTCCTGTAAGGTTAAGCGTCGATATGTACTGTATCGGGAAATATATAGTTTGCTGCGCGTGCAGACTGCCGTTTTAGATACATTCTAGCGATTCTCATCCAAGTTTGTTGCGGTTGCGTTACGTGTTGTCGGTCCTGGCTCGAGCCCCCGTCGTTGGGAGCTGCGGCGCAAGTTGTCCTTTGCGCAGTGCGTCTTCTGCGGCGGCGGCCTTGTTGCAGTGGCCTTGTTGCCGCGGCAATCACCGCACGCCTGTTGAGGGGGGGGGGGGGGGGGGGCAGGCCCGTTAATGCAGTGGCGCGGACAGGTGCAGGTGGGGCGCCACTTGAACCACCCGCCAGCACTGGAATGTCTCCCTGGACAGCGTTCTCCCTCAGCTGAGCGCGCGGGGCCACTTTTTGTGCTCGGGCGGCCGGGGGCGTTGACCCTGGGCTCGGCGATCGATTCCGGGGGCTCGCCGCTTCCCTCGCTCGGAGCCACAGCTGGCCTCGCGTATAACGAGGCAGCGTTTTTCTTTTTCCCCTAGCTTTCTGCGGCATTTGCTGGCTCTCTTCCTTAGCGAACGCTATGCTGTAATCTTCTTGGACGGTTGCACATACTGGCTAATGAGCGCCCGCCTAGTTATTCCCTTTGATGTATAATATTACGTGAATTTCGCCTCCGCTCGTAGTGTTGCTATGTCACGCGAAAAAAAAAAATGTTATTTGGTTCTGCCGAGTATTAAGTTTTGTCTCTGTTCTTTGCAGTGCCGGGCGGCATTCTCTACTATAGTTTCATTTTATGTGGTCAAAGACGACTCTCGAGTAAGATTTATTTAAAATAAAATAAAAACTGAACCAATTAGCTTCGGCGACTGTCCCCAAAGGCACCTGGAGCACTCTCTCGGGACTGTCCAACAACTTCGTGAAGGGTGTCCCCCCTCCCCTCAACAGGCGTGCAGTGACAAGGCCGCAGCTGCAAGGCCTGGCGGAAAAATGCTTTTCGCAACGTGCGCACTATACTACCGCGGCTCCCAACGACGGGAACTGCAGCCACGCCATGTATTTATTGTACATTATTGTACATTGATGCCACCGGGCGTTGGAATTGACGGATGCAGATGGCCGTTACCTGCTGGAATGATGAATCAAAACTGTCACGAACGCTGCGCGTGGTGTCTTTCGGAAGTTTTACGTCGAAACGTTGGTTTCCCACTTTCTTTGAAACAAACTTCGGCTGGGGGGGGGGGGGGGGAGTCGCCCTTCACTAAAGCCGCACATTTTTTATTTCTGCCTGAAATGTAAACGTTGCGAGTTACAACATTTGTACTGTTGGCCTGAGTGTTCGTGAAAGCGATATTATTTGGTTCGTTTCGTGCCAAGTGCATCAAAATTATCTAATCGACCCTTTGCGCCCCTCCCCCCTCCGAAAAAAAGCCCATTTTTTTATCTTTTTTTGTAAAAATTGTTTCCTGATCTTTACAAAACATACGCAAGATGAACGAAAAGGAAATAAAAACATTTGCCGCGTTTGGCATACAATGACCCATGCCTCAACTGTCTTTAATATTACTCTCTAATTTGTGTTAGGGGGGTATTCTACCGCTATATTTTGCGTTATATGGCGTAGTTTAAGGGGAGATGCAATTCGAAAAAAAAAAAAAACGTTTCTCCAATCTATAGCCTCAGCAATATATACATATATTTTTGTGCTGTTTACATGACTTTTTATGCGGATTTCAAATATGTGATCAGTTTTATGATATCTTGCAATGTTTTCCTTTTGTACCACGACAGCTCTTCTTAGGCAGACTTTTTGTTGCCACTTAACTTTTATAAATATGAGTCACTAATGGGGCACATTGCTCCACATTTACGGCAGAATGCAAATTACTTTCAGAAAAATGTGTATAATGCATTTATAAATGAGTTAGAAAATGGTAATGTGAGAAGTGTTAAATGCTCAGCCGATAATGATTGCTTACTTTCACTTAGTAATAATTACATGAATGGTATCTTGCCCGAAGTAAATAATCACACTCTTCACACGTGAGGGAGTTGTGGGAAAAAAGTTTCATTCTGATGTGGCTATATGAGAAGTACCAACAAAATAACGCCAGAACTCGAGAAGTTGCCCAAACTTTCATCGCGATAAAACCGCATTTTAAACTTAAAAATGAAAGCTGATCTGGGTGTCTATGATATGCTTTTTAAAATTGTTTCTTTTATTATGATAACATGGAAATTATGGTTATTTTGAGCATGTGGTAAGTGTACACGCGTCGGTCAATACTTGAAGCATCGTAAAAAACAGCTTAGGTAAGTGATACTTTAAGTTTAATATAAAGAGAATGTGTACTAATTGTCAGAAGCCAAACACAGTGCCCCAGTACTCGACGTATGTAACTGCGCGGTAGTAAACACGGACGACAAGAAGATACAAGGACAAGCGCAGACTATCAACTGAAGGTTTATTTTTCACAAACCACATATATATGTCTGAAACAGAAAAAGAAAACACAAAAATCTACAAAAAATGATAACTTAGCACTTAACAATCAACAAAACGTGAACGTTTGACAAAAGCAGATTCATGGACCATGTGCGCCACTTGCCAGATACTGTAGCTCTTTATCTAGAAGAGCTAACGACGGTTTGCTGACGCAGTGTTCTGTTTCCCGTGCCATTTTTCCGCTTCGACGATCATACGGGTATGATCGTCTTTGTGCCTGTACATTACGACCGTGCTTTCGAACTGCGCAATGCAGCCACACCTACTGACGTGCTGAGCCAAAAAACCCTCACTGCCAGTGCGCACATTGCGTGCGTGCTCGCGCAGGCGCTCATTTAGGCATCTCCCAGTCTGCCCGATGTAACACGCACCACAAGATAGCGGAATTCTATAAACTACCTTCGTGACACATCTGACAAACTGAGTTTATGCCTGACAGTGCAAGATTGTTTGGGCCTATTGTTTACACATGTCATTTTGGCTAGCTGAGAGAGCTTGTAAGGTGCCGAAAAAACGACCTTTACGCCCATGCGCTGACCGAGCTTTTCATCTTGTGAGATAGCTGGTGCTTGTAAGGGATTACTGCGACTTTGTCGCGTTTGCTTTTGTCTCTGTCATTAGTGCTCTCTCTGCTTCTGGGCTTTTTCTTCTTTTTTATTGTTTCTGCCACAGAAATGAGAAGCGAATCCGGGTAGCCAGCTTCTTTCAGACGCTCAACTTGATTTTGGAAGCTTGTTTCCATCATATGGAAACATGATCTGTCCAGGGCATTAGTGAAGCAGGAGTTCACTATGCCTCTCTTAACCAATTTGCTATGCGCTGATTTAAAAGGCAAAAGCGGTTTCATAGCGCGAGGCTCATACAACCAGCATGCGTGATTCACGCTGAACAAAGTCTCATGTCTAGGAAGCGAATCGAGTTGTTCACTGGGAGTTCATGGGTCAGTACGAGTGGACTCAAGAGTCACTAAAAGCTTCAATGACATCAGATGACAACCCCATTACTCTAGCAGATTCACACTTAAAAACCACCAGGTAGTCGTCGACGAACCTGAAAATTCTCACGACTTCCTGACAACTCAGCCGCTCTTTCAAGTTCCTGTCGAACTTCGCAAGCAACAAATCGCTCAGAATCGGTGCAATCGAAGATCCTATTGAAACGCCACTATTTTGATAAACATCACCGTTCCATTCTACATAGGTAGAGGTCAGATAGGTAGCTAGCAGGTCAAGAAAACTGCTAACACTGACACCAGCTGCATTCTGGAACGTTACGTGGCCCATTAGATCAACACATTCTTCTATGCATGAATACAAAGCGTCACGAGGGAGAGAATAATATAATTCTTTGATATCTATGGAAAAAGCACTCAAAGTGTAGTTAGAATACTCTTTGAAGAATTCAGTGACCTCCCTTGAATTCCTGACTAGAAAGGGATCATTAATCTCTAAAAGTTTCAACTTTTTCTGCACAAACATCCCTAAGGCGTTTTGCCAAGAGCCCTTCTCTGTAACGATGACACGAAATGGCACATCGACTTTGTGTGTCTTTGCCGAAAAAAACATCTCTAGGGCCAACTTCTCACTTTTTTCTAACCTTTCTTGCTATTTCAGACAGGTTAAGCTGCGTGCACAGTTTTTTCGCCTTAGATTTGACTTTGACCAGGTCAATACCCACTGCACTTTTGGAAGACGGATGTGACCGCACTTACAGCTTTCTTCAGGTACAAGTCTTTGTTGAGGACCGCGAAGCCTCCCTCCTTGTCCGAAGGCACCACGCACAGTTCGTTGTCTCGGAGATGTGAATTGTCTTGCTTAAAGGTAGACTACTTGCGCACGGCTTAACTTGCTGCAGCACATCTACTCCTTCAGACACGCACCTGTTACAGTCCTCTTGTGGAGCAAGGCTTGAAACACGTCTCACTATGGCCAGAAGATCCGGTGCGGTGTACTTCTTGTCTACGGCATACTTGGGGCCTAAGCTCAACGTCCGCCGTACGAAGTCTGGAAGAACTACGTCACCACACGTGTGCACAACACCTTTGAAGCGCTGCTTCGCCGCGATTTCAGAGCGTAGCCTCCTGAGTTCACCTGCCCACAGAGTGTCTGTGGTATGCTCGATGCATGCTGTGAACTCCTTCATTCTTCGTCTTTTGATACTGGGACTGGCCTCCTGTTGAAGCTGAAGTTGCAGGGCTTCTCTATACAGGCGGGCCTGTCTATTCCACTCTGATCTGAGAATCTTACAAATCCGGAGACCATGGCTGCCGGAGGGGTTGACGCCACCGAATAATCCTTTCACGTCTGAAGGCAGCTGTTTCTGTCGAATGTGGAACGCGAAAGCACGGGCACGGCAGGTAGCCAGTGCTACGAGGGTGATGAGTATAGACGGATGAAGGTTAGGGACGAAACACTGCCCGAAGAACTAGAAATTAACTAATCAAGGTGGACGATTGGGCGAGTTGGTGATGCATGATCGACGTATGTAACTGCGCGGTAGTAAACACGGACGACAAGAAGATACAAGGACAAGCGCAGACTATCAACTGAAGGTTTATTTTTCACAAACCACATATATATGTCTGAAACAGAAAAAGAAAACACAAAAATCTACAAAAAATGATAACTTAGCACTTAACAATCAACAAAACGTGAACGTTTGACAAAAGCAGATTCATGGACCATGTGCGCCACTTGCCAGATACTGTAGCTCTTCTAGAAGAGCTAACGACGGTTTGCTGACGCAGTGTTCTGTTTCCCGTGCCATTTTTTCCGCTTCGACGATCATACGGGTATGATCGTCTTTGTGCCTGTACATTACGACCGTGCTTTCGAACTGCGCAATGCAGCCACACCTACTGACGTGCTGAGCCAAAAAACCCTCACTGCCAGTGCGCACATTGCGTGCGTGCTCGCGCAGGCGCTCATTTAGGCATCTCCCAGTCTGCCCGATGTAACACGCACCACAAGATAGCGGAATTCTATAAACTACCTTCGTGACACATCTGACAAACTGAGTTTTATGCCTGACAGTGCAAGATTGTTTGGGCCTATTGTTTACACATGTCATTTTGGCTAGCTGAGAGAGCTTGTAAGGTGCCGAAAAAACGACCTTTACGCCCATGCGCTGACCGAGCTTTTTCATCTTGTGAGATAGCTGGTGCTTGTAAGGGATTACTGCGACTTTGTCGCGTTTGCTTTTGTCTCTGTCATTAGTGCTCTCTCTGCTTCTGGGCTTTTTTTTCTTTTTTTTGTTTCTGCCACAGAAATGAGAAGCGAATCCGGGTAGCCAGCTTCTTTCAGACGCTCAACTTGATTTTGGAAGCTTGTTTCCATCATATGGAAACATGATCTGTCCAGGGCATTAGTGAAGCAGGAGTTCACTATGCCTCTCTTAACCAATTTGCTATGCGCTGATTTAAAGGCAAAAAGCGGTTTCATAGCGCGAGGCTCATACAACCAGCATGCGTGATTCACGCTGAACAAAAGTCTCATGTCTAGGAGCGAATCGAGTTGTTCACTGGGAGTTCATGGGTCAGTACGAGTGGACTCAAGCAGTCACTAAAAGCTTCAATGACATCAGATGACAACCCCATTACTCTAGCAGATTCACACTTAAAAACCACCAGGTAGTCGTCGACGAACCTGAAAATTCTCACGACTTCCTGACAACTC